>CM076578.1:115039743-115102101 GCA_034641835.2 Pinus albicaulis | reverse complement strand
CCACTATTATTTTATGATGTTTATTTGATGCGATATGTTTAGCCCTCTTTGACTGGTTAATAGTTGTGAGTGAAACTATTCTATCATATGTTGTTCTTGTTCTTTGTCCTATGTGCAGGTATCTAAGCGTGACAACTAATAGATCATGACTTGCCAAGGTAGAAGCAAGATGCCACTACTCTTTCTGTAACATCGATAGCGTTGGATTAAAGATAGGTCAATCTACCATGTCTTTTGTTCATTCATTAACTAGGAAGCAACACTTTAGCGTGTCCTTTTCTTACTAGACCCACCCTAGGGCTAGAGGGATCGTCTCTATCCGCAGAGAGGATTTACCTTCATAACAAATTGGCGACTCCACTGGGGATCAATGCAAGTTTGTCATGTCATCATGTTGGGTCGGTTTTTTTTTTTTTCCTGGATAGTCGCGCCGATTGGCGGAGGTTTCTCTTTTAGCACTTACACCAACCTATGTATGGCGCGGATTACAGCCTTACAATCGTGCCAACCCCTGTAGGTTTTGGTTTCACCTCCCTAATGCATATTTTGGTCATTTGTTCTTGCTTCTGGGTTATTTTTTAGTGTGTTTAAGCCTTTTTAGATTGTGTTGACTACTGTAGATTTTTTTCCTTCGGTTGTTTGTCCATTTTCTTATCGATGTCATTTAAGACCTTAGGGTTTCTGAGTGTTCTTGTGCACCGAGCCTTCTGTTCGAGAACAAGTCTCTTTGATTGTTATCAGTTTCGTTTTGGGTTTTTAGACTGAGTTTTCTTGATCTTTTTGTTTTGCTGATTGAATGGTCTTTTCATTCTTTGATTAGTCCTTCTTCTTCAATACTTTGAGCATTGATTACTCTGCTTGTTTGGGTCACTTCGGGAACTCTCTTTTTCGTTTGAAAGTTTGCTCCATTAGCTTGCATGTTTTTGTGTCTGTTTCGCTTTGGTTGAGTCATTCAATTTCAAAACCTTACATTCACAAAACCCAAACTAGTATTTATTTTGTTTTCCATTGAATTAGTACAATGTGTGCTTCATTTCATTGAAAATTCAAAAACTCAAAAAATATTTTTGCATTCTTTTGTTGTATCGAAAGAGGAACTTTCCTTTAAATAACTAGCATTTGTCAATCTAGGAGGGAATTTATTTTTTGATTGATTGCATTAAGGGCATTAGAAGTTTCTTCACATGTTTTCCTTGTTTGGTTGTTTGAAAGATTTCTATCCTTCTTATAACTACCATTCATCGAATTGAAATGTTGTTCATTTGCATATAGTTTGCATCTAGGAAGTTGAGCTACACATTCGATAGGGCCTGGAAATTGAAACATAATTCAAGATTAACTTTAAAATTTACTCAATGAACCTAAGGCAACATTGGAACCTAACGAAACATTTCTAGTGGTCTAGGCTAGAGATGTGTTCCGACGTCTTAAAACTTAGTAGCTGTCGTTTGCCTTTTGACTTCAAACAACGCTAGTATGGACTTGTGCTCCCCGTACCGTCGCATATATAAAGGGATACCCCTCTAGATTGAAATCCTTTTATCCATAGGAAGCTGAGTCTGCTGCCTTGTAATCGTGATACACCGAACACAACATTCAGGGAGACTACCTGCAAGTACGTCAAGTCCTTGGTCATTTTTGTTTCATTTGATCACCAAGGTGTATATGGCAGTTCACGGAAACTTGGTAGATCCTCTTGCTTAGAATTCCTGAGAAGTCATTTCGATATTTTCGTGACTCTTTAAACAAGAGAAGAGATCATTGAGCACTTGTCCTTTCACGCTCGTTTCAAATTGAAAGTGACTATAGTCATCTTTTTCCTGTTTCTCGACTCTTAAAACATGAAACAATGAATTTTGGTTTCAGTGTCATAAAATTAATCACCTACGATTACATGCCCATTAAAACTTTGTTACTTGGATTGATTGATTTTGGTATCTTCGATTGGTTATCTCTTTTCCTTCCTATTCTGATTTACAGTCAAAGTGGCAGAACATCCAGTTTCGCCGTCCTCACTGCCTCCTTGTGGTGGTTCTTTTTTAGACGCTTCTTTCGAAACCCCTCAATCCACTAGATCTGTCGAGTTCTTGCAGCCTATTCTTCCGTCTATCCAACCCCTTGCTACTTGCTCTCCGCTTGACGAGCCAGTTGAATTCAATAGGACTCCTTCAAGTGCTCTGTCCGGTTTTTGGGGAAGAAGGGGAATTTCCTCCTCTTACGTCTGGATTTCCTTTTGTTGCTGCTACGGTACCTCCTAGTCCCCATAGTCTTTTCAAAGATCTTACCTTGGACTCAGATATGGATTCCTCTAGTTCTGTTGGCAGTGAAGGAATTCCTATTTCCATAGGAGAATATCAACTCTTTCTCGAAGATCTCTCTCATGCCTCCACCCAATCTTCACCACCGTCGGTCTCACTTACGCTTGGATATAGATCTCTGAGTCAGATTATGTATGGTGTTGCTTCCATTGCACAATCTAGTGCAGTAACTCCTCCTCCTTGTTCACTCCTACCATCATTGGGGCTATCACCTTCGACTCTTGGTTCGTCAGTTACTGTCACATCTGTTCCAGTTCAACCAATGGTTTGTGTGGCTTCTAGTTCAGTTTCCACTACTCCTGTGATTCCTGGTGGTCTTACTTTTGAAGAATATCTGTTGGCTGTTTAGCAGCAGAATTCTCAGGGTTCTCAGTAGTCTCAGGCTCCTGCTAATCCTCGATTCCATCACTATGATGTGGTCGGTAATCCCGTATATATCTATCCGCACCATTATGATGTGTATGGTAATTCGGTCTATTTTCCTCCTATTGATCCTTATCAGGATGTTTATGATCCATATCAGACTGTTACTCATCTGGGACCTACTCTGCCTATGCAACCCTCTGGCTCACAAGGACAACCCTCTCAGGGACAACCTTTAGCTCAGCAGGGCACTGCTTCTGGTCCACAGGGACAACCATACGATCCACAAGGCCAACCTTTATAAGGACAACCTTTGGTCCAACATGGAAAACCATCTGGTCCCTCGGGTCAACCTCTGAATCAACCTGGATCATCTTTTGGTCCTGGGGGGCAAGTTTATCCGTCACAAGGACAACTTGTTGCACCTCAATCACAACCACACGTTCAGTATGGCCCAAATGTTGTGCAACCAGGACAACTCTTTGGTCCTTCTCTGGGTCAAACTGGTCATCAGGGAAAACCTAGTCCGTCACAACCATTAGGCCAACCTTTCCCACAAGGTCAACCTAGTGGCCCTCAACAACTAGTTCAACAACCGGTTCAACCTGCTCAGCAACTGTTGCAACCTGCCCACCAGCAGATTCCTTTGTTTCCACAACTGGTTTTACCCATTTACCCTGCTCAACAGCCTGCTCAACTTGCTCTGCAAGGTCAACCTGCACAACCGCAGGGTGCTTATTACCCTCAAGTTTCCTATCAACTGGTATATAATGCACCCTAGATTACGTACCCTCAAAATAAGCCAATATATAGCTCATCTCAGATTCCCTACCCTCAAAATCAACCTGTGTATCAACAACCTCAAAGTCATACTTACATTCCACAGCAGAATCCTTATGCTACTCAACACGGACCTCAGTGGTCTGCTTCGACTCAATATACCGGTCCTCAATCCCAGTATTAACCAAATTATCCTGTTTTTAATCCCTATGATTCGAATTCTTCGGGACAAAATATATGGGGACAAAATCCCACTCGGACTGGGTGGAATGTACATACAGGTCCTTATCAAATACCTCCAATGACTTTCAATACTCAGTTACCGTTTCTTGCTACGTTAGAATTACCCGATGTGTCGAAGTTGACAAATGATCCTATTCTTCATAATCCATATTGGCCTCCGGTTCTGACCAAGATTCTTGGTGATTGTCCTAAATTTAAGGGTAAACCTGGTGAAGACCCCCAAACGCATGTGATGACTTACCACTTGTGGTGTTCTTCTAATTATTGGGTTGATGATTCTATTCGTCCGCGTCTTTTCCAGTGAACTCTTACTGGTGCCGCTGCAAAGTGGCACATTGACCTGTCTTGTGGAGTTTTACAAGATTTCAATTCTTTGGCCATGGCGTTCCTTACACATTTTTAATTACTGATCCGCTATGAGACCGAGACGCATCTCCTCACTTCATTGAAACATGACCGAGCTACTCATATCTCGGATCATATTCATGAGTGGCGGTGTCATCATCGCATGATCAAATTTGAGATATCTGATCAGCTTCTAACTCATTGGTTCACTACCTCCTTTTTCAATCAGATTTCCAAAGACATTGCTATGGGGGCATGTGTGATCGAGGAACAAGCCATTGCTTACGCCCAATACCTCGATCTCGTGTACTCTCAGTCTGGCGCATTATATGATATCTTGCCTGATGCTCCTCGACCTAGAACTTCTAAACCACCAGTGAATCCATCTGTTGATGGTATTATTGGTTCCATATCGCAAACTTCGTAGAAGTATCCTTCATCTAAATCTGGGAAGCAGAAGTCTACTTCTTCCAATAATGTAGCTTCTTAGTCAACTTCGAATTCTGGTACACTCGCTGAAGTGAATGCTGTTCAGGTCAATCCTATAGATAACACTTCCAAAGGTAAGAAAAAGGGTAAATTTAAGGCTAAATCCAATACCCCAAAACAAGATTCTCTAAAACCTCGTTCTGCTGATAGTTCTCAACGCAAACCGAAGTATCCTTGTTTGATTTGTGATGATGAGCACTTCACCAAGGACTGTCCTCTATGGTCTGAAGTGAGTCGATTGCTCAAAGGCACCCAAGGAGCTCTGGCCATTCTTAAAGAACCTTTCCCTCATCAGACTTAGATGGTCGAACACCCTCAGTCCTCTGCTCCATCTGGTTCGCAAGTATTCATGATGAACGGTTCTGCACCCATTTCTGTTGCTACTCGATCGAAAGATTATTTTGGTTCACATCAGGCAGTGGGGAAAGAGATCACTGGTGGCCCTCCTCCTCCTCCTATTTCTGGCCCTCTTGATATTGAACAACCTAACACCAAATTCGTTGTGCGACCACCTTCCAAAGGTGTGCTCCGTAAGTCTTCGTACAATCCTAACGCCCATGCCGCTCAGCATTACATTATTGTTGAGGATTTGGCTCAAGCACCGTCTGTAATTTCTACGTTAGAAGTACTTCAGATTTGTCCTTCAAAATGGAAAGCTTTCCTATCGACAATAGGTGGGATTGATCCTGCCGATACTAGCTTGCTTGCTTTCAATTTAGAGAATTTCGTCTCGCGACTCTCGCACCAAATTGCGCTCATCATTCAAGTTGGTATAAATGGTTTGAATATTCACCGAGCTGTTGTGGATGAGGGTGCATCTACCTATGTTATGTCATATAGTTGTTGGAAAGACATTGGTTCTCCAGCTCTTACCTCATCACCCAATGCCCTTGAAGCATTTGATGGAAGAGAATCTAAACCTCTTGGTGTTCTCGCTAGTTTACCAATCACGTTAGAAGGGAAGAGAATCAATGTCGAGGTCGAAGTTTTTGATGCAAAAATCAATTATAATCTTCTCCTCAGTCGCAGTTGGACTCACGCCATGCTGTGTGTTCCGTCCACTCTCTTTCATGTTTTGAAGTTCCCACATGAAGGAAAGATTATTACTGTTGATCGATTGTATTTTTTCACTTCTTCTTCCGAGAACAACGTTTCGTACGTGGACAAGATTCCTACCCCCTATGAGAGCGTAGGACCAGGCCTTTTCAAGGTTCCTGCTCTCATGGGTGTTTTCCCTTTTCCACCGCCGAATACTGTTCAGGTCAGCATGATTTCTCGAACCGAATACTGTTCAGGTCAACATTATTTCTCGAACCGAATACTGTTCAGGTCAACAACGTTTAGAAAAAATGGGGAACATACACATATCAAAAAATGCCTTTTGGACTGATTAATGCTGGTGCCACATTTTAACGTGCTATGGATATAGCTTTCAGAGGACTAATCAATATCTCAATTGTTATATACTTGGATGACATCACAGTTTATTCTAAGCATAGGAAAAATCATATTAGTCAGTTAAAAAATATTTTCAAAAGATGCAGAAAATATGGCATTTCCCTTAATCCTAAAAAGTGTTATTTTGCCTTATCATAAGGTAAATTATTGGGATTCATTGTTTCTAAAAAAGGAATTCATATAGACCCTCATAGGATTCAAAATATTGAAAATATTCCTCTACCACATAACAAAAAAACAATGCAATCATTTTTAGGGCAAATTAATTTTATAAAAATATTTGTTCCAGATTTCTCCCAAATTGTCCTACCCCTACAATTAATGATTAAAAAAAATTCAATCTTTATATGGGGAAAAGAAGAAAGAAATTCTTCTGATTTAATTAAAAAATCTATTGTTGAAGCTCCTTCTTTAACAACTCCTGATTTTCTCAAATCTTTTTTTGTTGTACACATTTTCTTCTGATACATCATATGCAACTGTTTTAACATAGTTGAATGATCAAAACATTAAAGCACCAATTGCGTTTTTTAGCTCTAATATTCAAGGTGCTGAGTTAAATTATTCAGCTGTAGAAAAACAAGCCTACGTTGTATTTAAATCTTTGAAACATTTCAGACATTTTCTCTGAAAAACACATACCAAGATACTAGTACCTTACTTAGCAGTAAGGCAATTATTAATACAACGAGAAGTAGGAGAAAAAAGAGCAAATTGGGTTACTGCACTCCAAGAATATGATGTAGAAATACATCCAACTAAAATTGTTAAAGGACAAGGTCTTTGCAAAATGTTAACTGGAGCTTCTCATTTGTGAAAAGAGGAAGATCAATAAAATGAAATACAACTATTTGAGGTAAGCCTAAACGATTCTCAATCACAATATGCTGATTTGAAATTCTTTCTAAAAAATGGACATGCTCCATTATATATAATTTATACAACAAAGCGTGCTTTTAGACTTAAATAAAATCAATATCAACTTGTAAATAATGTATTATTTAGGAGGAATTATGATTATGTATTATTAATATGCTTAGAGAAAACAGAAGATGAAAAAGTATTGCAGGAACTACATGATGGACCAGCTGGAGGTCATTTTGGAGGAAATACCACAGCTCATAAAATATTGCATGTTGGTTATTGTTGGCTGAATCTGTTTAAAGATGCACATGAATATACAAGGAAATGTAAAACATGTCAAACTACAACATGAAGAGAAAGGAAAGCAGCATTCCCATTCCAACCAGTAAATATCCAACAACCATTTGAACAATGGGGATTAGATATTATAGGTGAAATAACTCCTAACTCTTCAAAACAACACAAATATATTCTAACTGCAACTGATTATTTCGCAAAATGGGTAGAAGCTATCCCATTAAAGGTGGTCAATAAACAAAATATTACAAATTTTATTGATCAATTTATAATTACCAGGTTTGACATTCCTCCAGCTTTGATATTTGATAATGCATCTTACTTTTTAGGAAATGCCATGATTGAATTTGCTTTGAAGAGAGGTTTTAAGTTAAAATACTAAGCTAATTATTACCCACAAGGAAATGGATTAGCTGAATCTACAAATAAAAACCTTAACAGAATCATCAAAAGAACTGTAGAGAAAAATCATAAGAATTGGCACAAAGCCTTATTGTTTGCTCTCTGGGTAGATAGAATCACCCAAAAAGCTTCAATAGGTACTTCACCATTTGTGTCAGTTTATGGTAAAGAAGAAATTCTACCCTCAAACCCAACGATAACAACAATTTATTGATGAAAATCCTTCTTCCTCTCTTCAGCTTAGACAAGATCAAATCCTTAAGTTAGAAGAAGAAAGGGAAAAATCTAAACAAACTCATATCCATCATCAACAAATAATAAAGGCTTCATTTGATTTAACATCTATTAGTTCAAGCAATTTTCAAATTGGTGATTTGGTATTAAAATGGGACAAAGCTCATGAGGAAAAGGGTAAACATACAAAGTTTCAAAAACTCTGGCTAGGACCATTTCAAATAATTGATAAAATTGGCTCATCAACATTTATGTTACAAGATTTATCAGGTAAGATAGATTCTTTACCTATTAATGGGCAAGTTTTGAAAAAATATTTCTCATAGAAGGTAACCCTTTTGTCTTTGTACATTAATTTTTTTTTCTTTCATATAGAAATAAAAATTTGTTTAGTATTGACAGTTGACCTTTCAAAATAAGTCTTAGATAATTTCCTTTTTTCACTTTATTTTTCCACTTGTTAAAAAATAGAACTCTTAAAGAAAGAAAATCGAAAGATTTAGAAGAACAAATTGATTTTGTATTTTTATAAAAATGAAATTCCAATAAAACACTTATTTTGTTTGAAGAACTCTCATTTTTATTTAGTATGAATATTCTTTTGTTAGTCAAGAAAATAAATTTGTAATATAGTAAGAAATCTTTTTACAGAAAAGCAATCCAAAAACTCGACATTATCATCCAACATCTTAAAAAGAACTATGATTCATCCCATCCAGTAAAACTTATAATTTTCAAAAGAAATTAAAAATAAAATAAAAAGAAAAAGTTTGGAGAAAACTTAAAAGATAATAAGTCTCATCACGAGCTTGTTTACCATGTTCATAAAGAAATAGTTGAACTGACATTACTAATACTGTCTACCAAAATAGTGTAATGACTTGAGATTATATCATAAAGAAAAGGGGTCTCATAAAGAGCCATCTTGAACAGTTTAATTACTATTTGTGAATGGCATTGTCACTATTTGGTTACCTAGTGAAGACAATGGCTTTTAAGTAGATAAAAGATATAAAAAAGAAAAATATATAATTTATTTATGAAAATGATGAGAAATACTGGATGGAAAAATGGATCATAGCTGGTTAAAAGGAAACCCTACCAAAAGCTTAAAACTGCCCAATGGAACAGAGGCTCTATCTTTGATAAAAGAGTAAATTTATAAAAAGATTATCTTGTAAATATTATTTGCTATTTATTTTTAACTAAGTAAAGACTGACATTGATTTTTATACTTATATCTTTATAGAGGAATTCTCCTAAAAAAGTGAATAAATGAAATTTTCGTTATTTGAAAAAAATATTATGTATTTGAAATTTCATTTCTTTAACTATTTTATTTTTATATAAAAGGATTTAAGATTTTCAATTTTTTTTTTATCAGAGACATCTGGTTTGTCCAAGGGAATCACCAATTGTTGTGCTATACAACAACCCCCATTTATTTTTCAAAAATAGGGACCCTTTAGAAATAAATAGGAAAATCCATTTTAAAATTTCTTTTAAAAACACTTAAAAAATAAATTTTCTGCCTAAAGCGCACTTCTTATCACATATTTTATCCTTCAAAAAGAATCCTAAATCGTAAAATCTGCGAATTGCGAAAATGTGCTCTTTAAAAAGCCTTTCCAAAGAAACAAAAATATTTTCTTTCCTTTTTCGCATCACACTTGATTTAGTTAAAACTTAAAGAAACATAAGTTACGATAGCTGTGGACCCGGCGAAGTGAATAAACTCAAAAATATAAATCCTTTTTTCATTATCGCATCCACTTTGATCTTTCGCAAATCACATCACACATGAATTATAATATAGACTTAAACGTATCTTGTAAATCTTGCGATCTGCAATTTGCGGAGATTGCATTTTGCAACATTTATGAGACAATCATGAAATATTATAAGGAATCATTGCGATTTGCACATTTAATGATATCAACGTGTGAAAAGCAACTTATGTCATATCAAATTGAATTCTAGATCTTAACGATTTTAATTGACTGATAAGTATTGTGTGCGAAGCCATGTCAAGAATTAAATTTTGAAATCATAAGGAATTATGAAGAGATAATTGATAAGATTGACAGTTTTTTGTGTGAGTTTGAAATAAATCCCTGATATATCTTTGTAAATACTCATTATATGATATATTTCACTTTGCTCTCAGGAAATCAATTATTGAGTTAAGAAAGTTAGAGATGAGTAAAAAGGGTAAAGAGGTGTCTCAAGCGTCATCTTCAGAGGATTAAGATATGGCTTCATTATTTTCAGACACTATCTGTAACAAGGAGTGTGGCAGTTCTTCATGGAAAGCTATGTACAAACTTTTTAAGGATGAAGGACCAAAGGTGATAACAAAAATATCTACGACAGGTACTGATTCCACCTCTGATGCAACCCTTTTCGACATTTCATGCTCGTTTATTCACAGAATAGCTTCGAGACCGAGGATTATGCCTTACACGGATATGATTAAGTGGGAAGTTGAGAACTTAAATATTGAAGATAGAGTTTTCAAGAATTCTAGAGGAGAGATTATGGGATCTTTTAAACCGGAAGATTTGATAGCCATGTATCATCTACTAGCTCCACAACAGAAGTATGATAATAGATACGTGTAAATGTTCGGAGCTAAACATCCACATCTTATCAAGGTAATCCATGAATGGAAGGACAATGAAGGTAAATTAAAGCAGGACAAATCGGGTATGTACCCCATTACACAAATCCCTTACCCTTATTGCTATGCTGCTGGTATGTTGTGCAGGCTATTTTCCAAACTTGATAGTACTAGGTTCGTTAGAGATTGGGTTCCCTTAATTGACGCAATCGTCAATTCATCCATTTTGAATTGGGAAAACCTTTTGTCCAATTATTTAGCCAAACATATTGCCAAATATAGGAATAAGAAGAATGCTTCATCCCAAGAAAATTCACCTTTTTACATGTTTGCTTATGTTATGGATTCCATTTGTTTCACTTCTACATTTCCAATCATGGGTTGGAAATGGACCATTAAAAGCCCTACCCCAATTCACATATACCATGAAGAACTTTGGGACTCTAAATTCCACCTACGTTTCTACAAAGTATATTATGGAGTCATGTTGCCTATGTATCAAATTATTTTTAACGAAAATATCCCTTGGGTTTCCAAAGAAGTCAGTAAAGATATCCTTCCTACAGCTAGATGGTTTGCTAAAGAGAAGTTCACATATGTTCGAGTATTCGGAAGTTCTGCTCTTCCACATGTTTTGCCATACTATGTTCCAAATAGATTGTTTGGGAGAGAGATAGCTTATCAACTCATTAATGGTGTCACAAAACAGTTAAAAGATGACAAAAAGGCTATTTGGCCTTCTTTCCCTCTACAGTGCGACACTTTTTCTTTGGCTAATATCGGCCATACCTATAAAGAGGTTCCTAATATTCAGATGTTGAATCTAGCATTCATGCCAGGAAGGTTATATGACCCCGACGAAGTAATTAAAAATTACATGGAAAAACTCAAAACAAAGCCTTTCAGAAAGGAAGAAGACAAATTTGCTATGACTTCTTCCAAGGAGTCGAAGATTTTTCTAATATTATTGAAAGGATTTCTAGTCAATCAATTCAAGAAGAGGCCAAAGCCCTTCAGGTATATAGAAATGAGAGATTGAAAAATGTCCCTTTGAATTTATTAGTTATTGAAGAAAAAAGCATACTCCAAGTGTCAGTCTCGATGAAGAAATGAAAGATGTCTCTGAAAATGAATCTAGTCAGTCTCAACAGCACTCTGATAAGTCAGATCAATCTGAGGGTGAATCGGAATCTATAAAATAAAATTTTGAAATCGACCAAATTCTTCATGAAATAGAGTTGCAAGTTAAAAAAAATAACAATGGCACTAAAATAAATTTAGAAGCAGTTCAAAAGGATCAGAGCGGTAGATCAGTTTAAATCATCTGAAGGTAAAAACCTGGTGAATGAATGGGAACAATTTTCCCAAGAAATAAACACTCCTAAAGAAAAGGTCAATACTGACCAAGCAACAAGTTTTCAAATGCTAGAGTCTTCTTAGAAAATAGTTGAAACTGTCAACCCTCTATAGAGAATCCTAGCAACACAGAGCAAAGAAATTATTCCAGTTTACTCTATGGATCAAATCATCCTACATATTGAAGACATTTCATCGTTGGATATTTTCTACAGTCCCAGTCACAGAGCTGTGGTTAAAAGTAATAAGAGAAAAAGAACTGATGAGACTACTCCTAAAACAATAGATGAATCAGTTGATGTCCTTTGGAAGGATTCATTAGAGGATACCACTGATCATCTGACTAAATTGTCACAATATGCAGGAGCTTATGCGACAACCACTATAGATAAGGAAACTCAAGTTAGAACCTTGTTGCAATAGAGAGAATCTAGAATACAGGAGTTAGAACAAATGTTAGATACAAAGAAAGTCAAGGCTACTGAACAAATCAAGGAAAGTTCAGCACAGTTCCATAAAGATATTGAAAATCTTAAGTTAGAACATCACTCAAAGCTTAAAGAGAAATAAACACAGTTGGAAAATTCCATGGCAGAGTTATAGAATCAATCACAATAAGAAAAGTTCATTAAAGAAGCACTTGAAATAAATTCTTTGATAAAGAAACAACAAAAAATATTTTGTCATAAAGCTACTACGATTGATTCCTATTATGATTCCAATAAAATAATGATTCAGCAAATTGCAATCCAAAAACTAGAATGTGAGAAACTTAAAAAGAAAATTGAAGAACACATTCTGCGGAAAAACTAAAATATAGGAAAGCAATCTAATCTACCACAAATAGATAAGCTTCAAAAGGAATTATTAATTATAGAATGGAAATCACAGATCTTCTGAACAGAAAGAGTAGTGACCAAGACATCCAACAAATCAAGTGAAGTTATACAACTCTTATGTTATCAATTGTTTAAAACAAGACTTCTTGAAGAAAGCACATCTGATGTGTTTTCAATAACAAAAGAAGTAGAATTAAAATGGACACAGAGAGCAGAACAAAAGGAAGAAATAATCAAGAAATTCAATAAGTTTGATCAGGAAAATTATTGGAATTTTCTGATCAAACCTTATCATCAGTAGCAAACTCTTCTATTCCTCACAGAATTAGCCCAAAAGTCTCATTCGACAATCTCAAATGCTATATTCAAGGACCAAATTTGATCATGAATATCTCAGCTAGCTCAGCTCAAGACAATGCTAGATGTCTACCACCTTTGTGGTCACACAGAAATACATTATCCATAAAGTCATGATTACTAGTTCTAAATTCCTAGATTATTGTTGAAGTTAAGTTTTAGAGAAAGGTTGTTTGAAACCTCCTCTACATTTTTGTAAATCATTTAATTAATTTATAGTTAGTTTTAGTATTTAAACCCTTTTCATGCATTTAGAGAAGGGTCCAAGATTTTGTTAAGAACATTTGCAAAGAATGCTTATTTTTTAAGTAAGTTTATGGATGCCTTGACAAAGTAATGGAACACGACCTTTTTCAGTTATAAATATCATTTTGTTGAATCACTGTTGATGCACTTCTATATTCTTTGAACAAATATTTCATTGAAGAATTGGATATGGCCTATGATCACTGATCCGATAAATAGAGTAATATACATCTGGTACTATTATCATGCATGTTATTTTTGTTTCTAAATGTTAGTGACGAACTTAGCTTTCATGAATCATATATAGAACTAATTATTTTTATTTGAAATATTTGTTGCACTATTGTATGATATAAAGGTAGAAATTAGTTATTTTATACATGGTCATCGGATAAATGCGATATATCTTTCATTTTCTTTTGATTGACTATTTTTTCAAGAGAATCATCTTACACAGTAATAATTCTATTGAATATGTGATGATTTCATCATCACAGATTGAATAGATATCTCTTTAGATAGCATTTAAATACTATCCCTGGGTTAGATTAAATTTAATTCAAAGTTTTTCACTTAGAAATAGATTTGTTTTAGTTTGTAGTAATTCATCATTTTTAAATGTTATGAAAAGAAATCCCATAAATTATCATAAAAAAACCCAAATCTAGGAAACTGGTCCCATCACACCCACACGGAGCCACTATCCCAAACAGAAAAGGAATTGCTTTAAGGTTCGGACTGGGTGGTTATCCCCCTTCTTGTTGCCATGGATTTCTAAGGCCTCAACATTTTTGGCACTAGAAGGAGGGCCTGACTATGAATGGTAGATAAATCTAAAATTCAAAGCCCTCATAAGAGCCGATCTCCTCAAAAGCATTCTACAATTTCCCGATCACAATCTAGATCACCAACTCAGAAATCGGAAGTAGTAGAAACCTTTACATCATCTCCTAAAATATCATGTCATCCACCTCCTTCAGAATTCATTCCTAAATCTCCTGAAGTTCAGTCTTTAATTCAGCAATTAGAAGAAATATATATTTCCGCTGAAAAGCCTGTTAACCGAGAAACTTCTGAGGAGTGTTACTTCTTTATTTAGAGAAACTCGTATTTTAACTCGATCTAAAAGTGAGAAGCTTGGAATTCCCCCTTTTGAGTTTCCATTAGAATCTCATTGCAAAAAGGTTTCTATATCCAGATCTAAGTCAGAAACAAGTGAAGTCACATCAAATTTTCCTTTAGTCATTCCTCCACATTCTTCTAATTAATCCACATCTTCTCTATCTTCCATTTCTTCTACGCAAACAATCAGTGTTGTCACAAGTAGTACTATTCCAATTGTAAGTTCTTCATTGATTACCCCTACTTTTGGATATACTTCTACATCTTCACAAACTCCAAATCCAGTTATGGCTAATCAACCTTGGACGAATCCTCGTGCTGTATTAATAGCAAGTCCTAATCCTCTTCTAGATTATCCAGAAAAATGGTTAACTAAATATAATCCAGATGATGGTCCCCCTGCTGAAGAACACATCAATAATTTTATGTTACCCATGAATTTGAAAGCAATTTCTCATGAAGATGTTGTAGTTAGATTGTTTCCATACACTTTACAAGGATCTGCGGGATCTTAGTACTCTTCTCTTCCAACAGGATCAATTTCTGATTGGGCAACCTTTGAACAAGTTTTCCTTGCAAAATTTGGTGATGATAGGACTGTTGCATCCTTAATCAATGCCCTTTCTAATCTTAAAACGAATTCAGACGAAAAGGTCAAATATTTTAACTCCAGATTTAACAGGTTATTAAATAAAATCCCAAATACTTCTAAACCTGCTGTTGATGTACAAATAGAATGGTATATTTTTGCTTTTCCTTCTAATATAGCTATTTTTGTAGATAGAGCTAATAAAGCTACTCTTTTAAAAAACTTGAAAGAAGCTCTCACAGTAGAGAAAAGAATCTTAGTATTAGAAAAACGATTAGAGATAGAATAAAGGAAACAAAAGAAAGTGACATTTAGTCAAGATTCTAAAAATAAAGTTTCAAAAGATCCATTTGATCTTGAAGGTATTCAAAAAGTGCTAAAGACTATGTCAAATGATATGATTGATATAAAGAAACAAGTTGCTGAAACTTCTGCCGCTAAAAATTCATTTCTTCCATTTAAGAAAAGTCCTCCTTCAACATCTCAACCTCAAAACGAGATTTAAAATGTTGAATCTGATCAAGATACTGAAGATCCCTCACCTTCTGAAAATGAATTAGAGTTTGAGGAAGAAGTCAAATTAGATGGTTTATGGGATTTTATTCTTCCCACAAAAGAAGAAAATGAAGCTATTCGTGTATCTACAAGAAGAAAATCTTCTTTAGATCCAATTGTTGTCAGTGTCTATCAGGTTGTCATCTAATCCAAAGGTAATACAAGTAATTGATATTTTTTTTGCAGACATCCCCGAATTTTATGGTCTTATTTTAAGTAGGAATTGGTCTGAAAAGTTACATGGATATTTTTCTACTTATTGGTAACATATGTGGTTACCACACAATGGTAAACCAAATCAAATCAGAATTGAAAGTGAGAAATTTATGAAACATATAGTAACTGAATTAGAAGGACCAAATGAACCTGCAACTTTTACTAATAATATCATAAGAAATTATTCAGCTGAATCATTCCTTGGATAATTCAACGCTCAGGTCTGACCTTTTCAAACAAATAATGTTATTTCTCAAATTGAAATTTTTTCTCAAACAGATTCTTCTAAATGTATTAATTTTAGCAATCAGATTCCAAAACAATCTTTATTTTGGACTCTATTTTTAAATGGTTCGAAATGAGAAGATGGTGCAGGGGCAGGTTGCGTTTTAATCAATCCACAAGGAGAGAAAACAATGTTAGCTTGTAGACTCAAGTTTCAGTGCACAAATAATACTACTGAATACGAAGCATTGATACAAGGTCTATATAAAGCTATAGGTTTGAATGTTAAATATTTGCAAGTATATGGAGATTCTGAAATAATAGTTAAACAAGTTAGAAATATGATTCATTGTATTTCTGGACACTTGAAACATTATCAAACTCTAGCTCAGAATCTTACTTCTCATTTTATTACATTCAATATCTCTACAATTTCTAGATTAAAAAATGCGAGCGCTGATTTACTTGCTAATGTAGCATCTAGACTTATACCACTTGAAGAGTTTAGTCCAGATAGGTTTTCAATTGAATTGATTTTTAGACCATCCATTCCTAACAATTTAACAAATTGGAGAGTATTTAATGATGATGCAGATATAGTAGACTTTCTTACATTAGACAGAGCTTATGAAGGTCAAATCTTAGATGAATATGAACATGATTTACAGATTGAGGATAAAACAAACAATAATCCAATTCCCAAATCTATAGTCAAAATGGAGGACCTTTATGATTTGAAAGATAGATTTAAAAAGTGACCAATTCAAAAACTCAAATTTCTACTTTAAAATTTGAATTGATTAATCTTGGTACTCCACAAAAACCTCAAGACATCAACTTAGGTCTTGGTCTTAAAAATGAAGAAAAGATATCATTTATCAAATTGCTAAAAAAATATAAAGAGGTCTTTGCATGGGATTATTCAGATCTTAAAACATATGATACTTCCATAATTCAGCATACCATTCCTATGATCTCAAATGAAAAACCTGTCCAACAAAATCTCAGAAAAATTCATTCAAATTTAGAAGGTCAAATTAAATCTGAACTGAATAAAATGCTCAAAGATAAAGTCATCTTTCTTGTTAGACATTCCAAATGGGTGCCAAACATGGTTCCAGTTAGGAAAAAGACTGGAGACATTTGAATTTGTATAGACTTTAGAAACTTGAATAAAGTCTGTTAGAAATATAATTTTCCCTTACCCACCATGGAAAAAATATTGCAATTAGTTGCAGGGTCTGAATTGATGTTTTTTCTAGATGGATTTTCGGGGTATAATCAGATCATGGTACATCCCGACGATAGATTAAAAACAACTTTTAGAACAAAATGGGGAACATGCGCATATCAAAAAATTTGTTTTGAACTGATTAATGTTGGTGCCATATTTCAGTGTGCTATGGATATAACTTTCAGAGGACTAATCAATAGCTCAGTTGCTATATACTTGGATGACATCACTATTTATTCTAAGCATAAAAACAATCATATTAGTCACTTAAAAAATATTTTCGAAAGATGCATAAAATATGGCATTTCCCTTAATCCTAAAAAGTGTTATTTTGCCTTATCAGAAGGTAAATTATTGGGATTCATTGTTTCTAAGAAAGGAATTCATATAGACCTTGATAGGATTCAAGAGGTTGAAAATATTCCTCTACCACATAACAAAAAAAACAATGCAATAATTTTTAGGACAAATTAATTTTGTGAAAATATTTGTTCCAGATTTCTCCCAAATTTTCCTACCCCTACAGTCAATGATTAAGAAAAATTCAATCTTTAGATGGGGAAAAGAAGAAAGAAATTCTTTTGAGTTAATCAAAAAAGCTATTGTTGAAGTTCCCTCTTTAACAACTCCAAATTTTCTGAAATCTTTTATGTTGTACACATTTTCTTCTGATACATCATATGCAGTTGTTTTAACACAATTGAATGATCAAAACATTGAAGCACCAATTGTGTTTTTTAACTCTAATATTCAAGGTGCTAAGTTGAAATTATTCAGCTGTAGAAAAACAAGCCTATGCAACTCATTATTTCAAAAAATGGGTAGAAGCTATCCCATTAAATGTGGTCAATACACAAAATATTATAGAATTTATTGATCAATTTATAATTACCAGGTTTGGCCTTCCTTCAGCTTTGATATTTGATAATGCATCTTACCTTCTAGGAAATGCCATGATTGAATTTTCTTTAAAAAGATGTTTTAAGTTAAAATACTCAACTAATTATTACCCACAAGGAAATGGATTAGCTGAATATACAAATAAAAACCTTATCAGAATCATCAAAAGAACTATAGAGAACAATCATAAGAATTGGCACAAAGCCTTATTGTTTGCTCTCTGGGTAGATAGAATCACCCAAAAAGCTTCAATAGATACTCCACCATTTGTGTTAGTTTATGGTAAAGAAGAAATTCTACCCTCAAACATAATGATACCATCATTGGCTTTAGTACAATTTATTGATGAAAATCCTTCTTCCTCTCTTCAACTTAGACAAGATCAAATCCTTAAGTTAGAAGAAGAAAGGGAAAAAGCTAAACAAACTCATATCCATCATCAACAAATAATAAAGGCTTCATTTGATTTAACATCTGTTAATTCAAGAAATTTTCAACTTGGTGATTTGGTATTAAAATGGGACAAAGCTCATGAGGAAAAGGGTAAACATACAAAGTTTCAAAAACTCTGGCTAGGACCATTTTGGATAACTGAGAAAATTGGCTCATCAACTTTTCTGTTACAGGATTTATCAGGTAAGAAAGATACTTTACCTGTTAATGGGCAAGTTTTGAAAAAATATTTCTCATAGAAGTTAACCCTTCTATCTTTGTACATTAATTTTTTTTTTCTTTCATAAAGAAATAAAAATTTGTTTAGTATTGATAGTTAACCTTTCAAAATAAGTCTTAGATAATTTCCTTTTTTCACTTTCTTTTTCCATTTGTTAAAATATAGAACTGTTAAAGAAAGAAAATTGAAGGATTTAGAAAAACAAATTGATTTTATCTTTCTAGAAAAATGAAATTCCAATAAAACACTTATTTTGTTTGAAGAACTCTCATTTTTATTTAGTATGAATATTCTTCTGTCAGTCAAGAAAATAAAATTATAATATAGTAAGAAATATTTTTACAGAAAAGAAATCTAACAACTCGACATTATCATCCAGCATCTTAAAAAGAACTATGATTTGTCCCATCCAGTAAATCTTATAATTTTCAAAAGAAATTTAAAATAAAATAAAAAGAAAAAGTTTGGAGAAAACTTAAAAGATAATAAGTCTCATCACGAGATTGTTTACCATATTCATAAAGAAATACTTGAACTTACATTACTAATACTATCTACAAAAACAGTGTAATGACTTGAGATTATATCATAAAGACAAGGGGTCTCATCAAGAGCTAGCTTGATCAATTTAATTACTATTTGTGAATGGCATTGTGACTATTTGGTTACCTAGCCAAGACAATGGCTTTTAAGTAGATAAAAGATATAGAAAAGAAAAATATATAATTTACTTATGAAAATGATGAGAAATACTAGATGGAAAAATGGATCATAGTTGGTTAAAAGGTAACCTTACCAAAAGCTTGAAACTGCCCATTGGAACAGAGGCTTTATCTTTTATCAAAGAGTAAATTTATAAAAAGCTTATCTGTAAATATTATTTTCTATTTATTTTTAACTAAGTAAAGACTGACATTGATTTTTATACTTATATCTTTATAAAGGAATTCTCCTGAAAAAGTGAATAAATGAAATTTTCGTTATTTGAAAAAGATATTATTGATTTGAAATTTCATTTCTTTAACTATTTTATTTTTATATAAAAGGAATTAAGATTAAAAAAAAAAAAAAAATTATCAGAGACATCTGGTTCGTCCAAGTGAATCGCCAATTGTTATGATATACACAACCCCCATTTATTTTTCATAAATAGGGATCCTTTAGAAATAAATAGGAAAATACATTTTAAAATTTCTTTTAAAAGCACTTAGAAAATAGATTTTCTGCCTAAAGCATACTGCTTATCACATATTTTATCCTTCAAAAAGAATCCTAAATCATAAAATCTGCAAATTGCGAAAATGCGCTGTTTAAAAAGCCTTCCCAAAGAAATAAAAATATTTTCTTTCCTTTTTCGCATTACACTTGATTTAGTTAAAACTTAAATAAACATAAGTTGTGACAGTTGCGGACCCGATGAAGCGAATAAAATCTAAAATATAAATCCTTTTTTCGTTATCGTATCCACTTCGATCTTTCGCAAATCGCATCACACACGAATTATAATATAGACTTAAATGTATCTTTTAAATCTTGCGATCTGCGATTTGCGCAGATTGCATTTCACAACATTTATTAGACAATCACGAAGCATTATAAGGAATCATCGCAATTTACACATTTAATGATATCAGTGTGTGAAAAGCAACTTATGTCAAATCAAATTGAATTCTAGATCTTAACGGCTTTAAACGAATGATAGGTATTGTGTGCGAAGCCATGTCAAGCATTAAATTTTGAAATCATAAGGAATTATGAAGAGATAATTGATAAGATTGACAATTTTTCGTGTTATTTTGGAATAAATCTCTGATATATCTTTGTAAATGCTCATTATATGATATATTTCACTTTGCTCTCAGGAAATCAATTATTGAGTTAAGAAAGTCAGAGATGAGTAAAAATGGTAAAGCGGTGTCTCAAGCATCATCTTCAGAGGATTCAAATATGCCTTCGTTATTTTCAGACACTGTCTATAACAAGGAGTGTGGCAGTTCTTCATGGGAAGCTATGTACAAACTTTTTGAGGATGAAGGACCAAAGGTGATAACAAAAATATCTGCGACATGTACTAATTCCACCTCTGATGCAACCCTTTTCGACGTTGCATGCTCGTTTATTCATAGAATAGCTGCGAGACCTAAGATTATGCCTTACACGGATATGATTAAGTGGGAAGTTGAGAACTTAAATATTTAAGATAGAGTTTTCAAGAATTCTAGAGGAGAGATTATGGGCTCTTTTAAACCCGAAGATTTGACAACCATGTATTATCTACCAGCTCCGCAACAGAAGTATGATAATAGATATGTGAAAATGTTCAGAGCTAAACATCCAGATCTTATCAAGGTCATCCATGAATGGAAGGATAATGAAGGGAAATTAAAGCAGGAAAAATCTAGTACGTACCCCATTACACAAATCCCACCCTTATTGCTATGATGTTGGTATGTTGTGCAGGCTATTTGCCAAACTTGATAGTACTAGACTAGAGATTGGGTTCCCTTAATTGATGCAATCGTCAATTCATCCATTTTGAATTGGGCAGACCTTTTGTCCAATTATTTATCCAAACATGTCTGATTATGTTATGGATTCCATTTGTTTCACTTCTACATTTCCAATCATGGGTTGGAAATGGACCATTAAAAACCCTACCCCAATTCACATATACCATGAAGAACTCTGGGACTCTAAATTCCACCTACGTCTCTACAAAGTCTGTTATGGAGTCATGTTGCCTATGTATCAAATTATTTTTAACGAAAAGATCCCTAGGGTTTCCAAAGAAGTCATTAAAGATATCCTTCCTACAGCTAGATGGTTTGCTGAAGAGAAGTTCACATATGTTCGAGTATTTGGAAGTTCTGCTCTTTCACATGTTTTGCCATAATATGTTCCAGATAGATTGTTTTGGAGAGAGATAGCTTATTAGCTCATCAATGGTGTCACAAAATAGTTAAAAGATGATAAAAAGGCTATTTGGCCTTCTTTCCCTCTACAGTGCGGCACTTTTGCTTCGGCTAATATCGGCCATACATACAAAGAGGTTCCTAATATTCAGATTTTGAATCTAGCATTCATGCTAGGAAGGTTATATGACCTCGACGAAGTAATTAAAAATTACATGGAAAAACTCAAAACAAAGCCTTTCATAAAATATGAAGACAAATTTGATGACTTCTTCCAAGGAGTCGAAGATTTTTCTGATATTATTGAAAGGATTTCTATTCAATCAAGTCAAGAAGAGGCCAAAGCCCTTCAGGTATATAGAAATGAGAGATTGGAAAATTTCCCTTTGAATTTATTAGTTATTGAAGAAGAAAATCATACTCCAAGTGTTAGTCTCGATGAAGAAATGAAATATTTCTCTGAAAATGAATCCAGTCAGTCTCAACAACACTCTGATAAGTCAGATCAATCTAAGGATGAATCAGAATCTATAAAAGAAAATTTTGAAATCGACCAAATTCTTCAAGAAATAGAGTTTCAAGTTAAAACAAAGCACAATGGCACTAAAATAAATTTAGAAGCAGTTCAAAAGGATCAGAGCATGGTAGATCAATTTAAATCATCTCAAGGTAAAGACCTGGTGAATGAATGGGAACAATTTTCCCAAGCAATAAACACTCCTAAAGAAAAGGTCAATACTGACCAAGCAGAAAGTTTTAAAATGCCAGAGTCTTCTCAGAATATAGTTGAAACTGTCAACCCTCTACAGAGAATCCCAGCAACACAGAGCAAAGAAATTATTCCGAATTACTCTACAGATCAAATCATCTTATAGATTGAAGACATTCCATCATTGGATATTTTCTATAGTCCCAATCACAGAGCTGTGGTTAAAAGGAATAAGAGAAAAGAATTGATGAGACTTCTCCTAAAACGACAGATGAACCAGTTGATGTCCTTTGGAAGGATTCATTAGAGGATCCCACTGATCATCAAACTAAATTGTCACAATATGCAGGAGCTTATGACACAACCACTGTAGATAAGGCAACTCAAGTGAGAACCTTTTTGAAACAGAGAGATCCAGAATACAGGAGTTAGAAAAGATGTTAGATACAGAGAAAGTCAAGGCTACTGAACAAATCAGGGAAAGTTCAGCAGAATTCCATAAAGATATTGAAAATCTTAAGCTAGAAAATCACTCAGAGCTTAAAGAGAAACAAACACAGCTGGAAAAAGCCATGGCAGAGGTACAGAATCAATCACAATCAGAAAAGTTCATTAAAGAAGCACTTAAAATAAATTCTTTGATAAATAGACAACAAAAAATATTTTGTCATAGAGCTGCTACGATTGATTCCTATTGTGATTCCAATAAAATAATGATTCAGCAAATTCCAATCCAAAAACTAGAATGTGAGAAACTTAAAAAGAAAATTGAAGAACACATTCAGTGGAAAAATTGAGATATAGGAAAGCAATATAATCTACCACAAATAGATAAGCTTCACAAGGAATTTTTATTTACAGAATGGAAAGCACAGATCATCCAAACAGAAAGAGCAGTAACCAAGACATCCAACAAATCAAGTGAAGTTATACAACTCTTATGTGCTCAATTGTTTAAAATAGGACTTCTTGAAGAAAGCACGTCTGATGTGTTTTCAATAACAAAAGAAGTAGAATTAAAATGGACACAAAGTGCAGAACAACAGGAATAAATAATCGATAAAGTCAATAAGTCTGATCAGGAAAATTATTGGAGTTTTTTGATCAAACCTTATCATCAGCAAAAAAATCTTCTATTCCTCACAGAATTAGCCCAAAAGTCTCAGTCAAAAATCTCAAATGCTATTTTCAAGGACCAAATTCGATCACGAATATCTCAGCCAACTTAGCTCAAGACAATGCTAGATATCTGCCAACTTCGTGATCACTCAGAAATACATGATCCATAAAGTCAGGATTATCAGTTCTAAATTCCTAGATTATTGTTGAAGTTAAGTTTTAGAGAAAGGTTGTTTGAAACCTCCTCTACATTTTTGTAAATCATTTAATTAGTTTATAGTTAGTTTTAGTATTTAAACCCTTCTCATGCATTTAGAGAAGGGTCCAAGATTTTGTTAAGAAAATTTGCAAAGAATTCTTATTTTTTAAGTAAGTTTGTGGATGCCTTGACAAAGTAATGGAACACGACCTTTTTTAGTTATAAATATCATTTTGTTGAATCACTGTTGGTGCACTTCTGTATTATTTGAACGACTCTTTGATTGAAGAATTGGATATGGCCTATTGTCACTGATTCGATAAAAAGAGTAATATACATATGGTACTATTATCATGTATGTTATTTTCGTTTTTGAATGTTAGTGATGAACTCAGCTTTCATGAATCATATATAGAATTAATTATTTTTATCTGAAATATTAGTTACACTATTGTACGATATAAAGGTAGAAATTAGTTATTTTATACATGGTCATCAGATAAATGCGATATATCTTTAATTTTCTTTTGATTAACTACTTTTTCAAGAGAATCATCTTACACAGTAATAATTCTATTAAATCTGTGATGATTTCATCATCACAGATTGAATAGATATCTCTTTAGATCACATTTAAGTATTATCCCCGGGTAAGATTAAATTTAATTCAAAGTTTTGCACTTAGAAATAAATTTGTTTTAGTTTGTAGTAATTCATAATTTTTAAATGTTATGAAAAGAAATCCCACAAATTATCATAAAAAACCCCAAATCTGGGAAACTGGTCCCATCACACCCAGTCAGAGCCACTATCCCAAACGGAAAAAGAATTGCTTTAAGGTCCAGACCGGGTGGTTATCCCCTTTGTTGTTTCCATGGATTTCTAAGGCCTCAACATAATGGTACTTTGATGTTGCATTGTCCTTCTAGTATGTGCCTGAGTTTTCCTTTTGTGTCCTCCTTCTTGCACATGCATTAATGAACAAGACCCAAACCAATATACAGACAAAATACTTACATTGTCTTGCAAACCATATGTCAAAGAAATATTCAAAATTCAAATTTAAATACGTCTAACATTTATGAACAAAACCCAATCAAACATACATACAAAATACTTACACTGTCCTACAAAAACACATGTCAGAGATGATATTCAAATTATAATTCAAACACTAATCATACATACCTTGTTGTAGCAGACTTACCCTTGATTGTTGATGTTTTGTCCTTATTGCAGTGATCCTTGAATGCATATTTTTTCTTTCCTTTTGGAAGCTTGATATTGAATATGTTGTATCTATGTAATTTACGATCTCAAAGGTCTGAAATTGCATTCTGTAAGAGCCCTTTGAGTCCTCTTTCCAACCCCTTAGCAATTATCAATATTGGAATTTTCAAGAAATAGTTATGCCCAATCTCCTACAATGGCCTGATTATAGACTGGTTCAATAGAGAGAACTTGTACAGAGTGACAAGTGTCATTGTTTCAACCTTTGGTCTTGAAAACGACATCAAAAAAACTACAGTTCGTCCTCTTTCTGTCACTTCTTACGAAATTTGAATCCAACACTCAGAGAGGAATTTATGACGATTTTCCCAAGGTCACTTGTTTGACACGAAATTCTAGAGCCTGCAAAAACCCTAACTTCCTCAGATCATATCTTCGAAAATATAGTGAACCAATGTCTGAAATTTGGACACACACTTCATTAGGATTTCCGCACAAATGTGTGTGTGTTTTTTTTTTTTTTTTCAGGATCTGAAGCTTCAAACAAAACAATTTATAATAATAATGCCACAATGACCTATTTTAAGTAGCATAATCCTTACATGAGGAAGATATGAGGGCCACAATTTATATAAATTATTAGGTTGAGAGGGTATTCAATAAGTTAAAGTTGGAGGGATTTTAGGACCTTAAAAAATGATTAATTATTGACTATTCAATGACCACAACCAAAGATTAGTGTCAAGCTACCACCCCATGGGGTTTTAGCCCACTAACTAGGGTTACTAACTTCGAACATGAATATCTCTCAAACCGTGAAGAATTACATGGTGTGCCATATATTAACGAAAACATATCGACATGTAGAAACCATCCAAAATATCCTTGACTCGGAATAGAGTAAGTTGTCAATTAAAAATTCCCATGCAAGACGAGGGTATCCCCTAGTGCTGCTTGGGTTGACATCAATGACAACCAATGATAAAAAATATCCCCCTTTGGCACTGATGGAAACACAAGTACTCCCCCTATGGTTATGAGACCTCTTCCTACAACATTCTCTCCCCCTTTGTCATCAATGGCAAAGGGTAACTCACCTTGAAAAACTTCATCCTGTGGATTAGTACACACCTCAAATGCCCCTTTTTTTACTTATTTAGATAAGATAACGAGTCTAATGAGAACTTGGGAGAATCCCAAGCTTTAGGAAAAGATACTAAAATTCTTCACAAGGTGATGGGTTGGTAAATATGTCAGCAATTTGTTCCTTTGTGCCAACATATTCAAGCTTGAGATATTTTTAGTGACCTTCTCTCTAACGAAATGATATTTGATTGGAACGTGCTTTGTTTTGGAATGCATCACAGGATTATTGGAGATACTGATGGCACTGGTGTTATCACAAAATATGGGAATAGGCTCATCAAACTTGACCTGAAGATCTTGAAAAATTTGCTTCATCCAGAGAACTTGAGTACAACAAGCTGCTACCATGATATATTCTGCTTCTGCTGTGGATAACGAGATTACATACTATTTTTTAATTAACCATGAAATAAGGCAACCATTTATATAGAATGTTGCTCCATTGGTACTCTTTTGATCATCAACACTTCCTGCCTAATTTGCATTTGTATAAGCTTGGATAACTATGTTTTTTCCTTTGGGATACCATAAATTGTTGTGAAACTAGCTCCAAAAAGAGAAGAAAAGAGGTATCAACGCCTTAGAAATAAGCCACTTCAAGGGGGAAACCTCCAATACATTACATGAATGAACAATTCTTGGATGATACAAATGAAAAAATCTCCTTTCTATATATAGGAGTCCATGGGGCCACAATGTAGTCCTAGTGGGGCCACAATGTAATCCTAGACGACCTAACAATAATAATTTAAGGGCAGAATAATAACAATATGGGGGTTACAGGGGTCCAACAATAACAATAAGGGGGTTACACTACAACAATAAGGGACTATACTAGTAATATAAGGACCTAACATGCTCCTCTCCTTGAAAAAGGTGTTGTCCTCAATGCTTGAGTAGCTTCGGGTGTTTTTTTATAAAATTATCATCCTCCCATGTAGAGTATTCCGTGGGTAAGTTCTTCCATTTGATGAGATACTCTGAAATTGATCGATTTCGCAGTTGTCGAGTTCTTGTTTCTGTGACTGCTTCAGGTTCCAATATGGTTTTTCCTTCCTCATCAAGTTTTGGCAATATTGTCTGAATTGGAAGTTTGTCCCCTATAACCTTTTTTAAGCATGAAACATGGAAAACTGGATGCACTCGCGAAGAAGCAGGAAGCTCCAATTTGTATGCCATAGTACCAATATTTTTCAAAACCTTGTAAGGACCATAGTATTTTGGTGATAATTTATTATCCTTCTTAGCTTTCTTGAGGGACATTTGTTTGTATGGTTGTAGCCGTAAAAATACCCAGTCTCCCATAACAAAACTTCTCTCACTGCGATGTTGATCTGTCTGTTGTTTCATTCAATTTAATTCCAAATTTAGGTTATCCTTTAAGAGTTGGAGAACTTCTTGTTGATGCTCGATGTGATCCTCCACTGCTTGAACCCTAGCATTTTCCCTTAAAGAAGATGTGATGGATGGTGGATGATATCCATAAAGTGCCATAAATGGGGTCATTTTTGCTATAGTATGGAAGGAAGTTTTATACCACCATTCAGCTAGAGTTAACCACTTTACCCATTATGCTTGCTTATTAGATACAAAACAACAAAGATATCCTTCCAAACATTTATTCTCTATCTCTGTTTGACCATCGGATTGAGGATGATAAGATGAGCTATGAGCTAGTTGAGTACCCAAACAAGAAAATAATTCCATCCAACAATTTACTGTAAAAATGGGATCTCTGTCACTTACAATAATCTTCGGGTTTACATGTAGCTTTTGAATTGTTTCCATAAATGTAGTAGCAACTATAATTGCTTTAAATGGATGAGATAATGCACAAAAGTGTGCATACTTGGTAAGTCTATCAACTACCACCATGATGACACTCCTTCCTTCGGACTTAGGTAAACCTGTGATAAAATCCATTGAAATATCCTCCCAACGTTGAATTGGAATGGATAAAGGTTGTAGAAGACCCGGGGTCTTAATTGTCTCCACTTTATTTTGTTGGCAAGTCAAACATTCCTCCACAAAAATTTTGAATATCATATTTAAGGCCATCCCAAAAAAATTCTTTCTTCACCTTGTAGTAAGTTTTTAAAAATCCTGAGTGTCCTCCTAAAGGAGAAGTATGCAATTCCAAAAGAATCTTTTGTTTTAGTTGGGAATTCTTGCAAATATATAAGAGATCTTTGTACCATAAGGAATCATTTTTCCAACTAAATGTATCAGATGTACTAGGATTTTGATACAAATTTTGACTGAGAGTCCACACTTCTTCATCCTTCTTCCATTCATCCCTTGCTTCGGTTATCCAATCTGGTTGGATAATTGAAAAGGCAGAAAGCAATGCTTCCACCTCTTCATCCTTTCTTGAGGGTGCATCTGCAACAACATTTAGCTTCCCTTTTTTGTAGACGATTTCAAAGTCATAACCCAACATCTTTGTGACCCCTTTTTGCTGCTCTTCTGAAGATAGTCTTTGTTCCAAAAAGTGTTTAAGACTATCATGATCATTTTTTACCTTGAAGTGTCTTCCCATTAGGTAAGGTCTCCATTTCTTTAGTGCATGTAGTATTTCCAACATTTCCTTCTCATAAATAGCCTTTTGTAAAAACTTTCCTTGTGAAGTTTGGCGTAGCTAAGATTGGTGCTAGGAACATTTCCTCTCTAAGATGTTCAAAGGCCTTAGTTGCTTTAGGAGTCCATGAAAATGCATATTTCTTCAATAATGTTGTTAGAGGTGCTGCTATTCTCCCATAGTTCTTAACAAAATTGTGATAATACCCTGTTAACCCAAGAAATCTACGCAACTGCTTTATGGTTGTGGGGACTTTCCATTCCTTAATGGCTTTAATTTTGTTAGGGTCTATCTTAACACCCTCGTGAGATACAATATGACTCAGATATTCCACCTCTTGTACTCCAAAGAAACATTTGGATGTTTTTTCATATAATTGTTTCTCCTCCAATAGTTTGAGCACCCGGTCAACATGTAGAACGTGATCCTTCCAAGACTTGTTGTAGATTAGTATATCAGAAAAAAAATACTAGCACAAATTTTCTAAGGAATGGTTTGAAAATGGAATTCATCAACCCTTGAAATGTAGAAGGTGCATTGGTAAGGCCAAAAGGCATGACCAAAAATTCATAATGACCCTCATGAGTTTGAAATGTTGTTTTCAGAATATCTTCAATCTTCATTCTAATTTGATGATATCTTGAACGAAGATCCAACTTGGTAAAATAAATTTCTCCATGTAATTCATCGAATAATTCATCAATCACAGGAATGGGAAATTTACCTTTAATAGTGAGATTATTGAGCTCCCCATAATCCGGACACATGCGCCATGATCCATATTTCTTGTGCACCGATACTACTGGAGCAGAGAAAGAACTTTGATTAGGTTGAATTATACCCGCCTCTAACATTTCTGCAATCATACATTCAATTTCACTCTTTTGGACATAAGGATATTTGTAAGGCCTGATGTTTGGAGGGACACTTACTGGAATCAAATGAATAGCATGATCATGATTACAAATAGGTGGGAGTCCTTTAGGAGTATCAAACACCTTGGAATGATTGTCCAAGACTTTTTGGAGATCCAGAGAAATAGATGATTTTGATGTTGGAACTTCTAGTGAGCATAATTGTGCAATTAAGCCCCGTTTTTCTTTCTTCAAAAGATTTTCCATGAAATTAGAGCTTATTATCTTTCATGGCTTCCCTGCGATACCTCGTAATTTTATTTCCTTTCCTTTCGAAAAAAATTTCAAGAAAAGTTCTTGAAAATTAAAAAATCTACCGTCCACAAAGATTGTAACCATTGTATTCCTAGTACAACATCATCACCTCCCATTGGGATGGAAAGAATTGGACTATTCGATACATATTCCCCCATGGCTAGCTTTATATTATGGCATTTTCCAGAGAAATTTATAGTTCCTCCATTTTCAACCATCACTTGACATTCTAGTGTTGGGTATAGGAAACAATTCAGTTCCTTGGCTACCTTACATGAATAAAATTATGGGTACTATCCGAATCAATCAACACTATTACAGGCTTTTTCTTCTTGATACGTCCTTCTATCTTGAGAGTTTGAGGAGTGCTCCACCATTGAACCCTTTTGTTTGAGATTTATCAATTGGCTAAAGAAGGTGTTGCTCTTTTTATCCTCATAATGTGATATCATTTCCTCCGTAAAAATTGACCAAGTGACAATTTTTTTATGGGAGCAAAGCCATCGATACCATAAAAATGTATTTTGTTCTAAATATAAAGTTGCAATGTGTACCTTTTGTGTGTTTTGCACATTATTGAGATCAAAATATTGCTCCATCTGTAGTATCCATGTTACGGGATCCTTGCCATCAAACTTCTTCATATCCATCTTTGGAATATGGTGGTTCTTCCTACCAACATTAGAGTTTATGAAATCATGATTATCATCTATTTTTTTCTCATCATGAGTTTCCTCTACTATCTTTTCGCCATTAGGAAACATTTCTTGTATCAACTTTGCTAAATCATTCTTCATGTTTTCGAAGTTGTCTTTCATTTTTTCATCGATCTTAGCTTCCATGCCATCCATCTTAGCTTCCATGCCCACTTCCATGCCATCAATATTATCTTCCAAACCATTCATCTTAGCTTCCACGCCTTTCTTCAAGCCATCCATCTCAGTTTCCATGCCTTTCTTCAAAACTTCCATTTCATTTTTTGTTTCTCTTTGCGATAGCGAAATTTGGTGCACTTGCTCTTGTAATTTTGATATCTTATGTTGTGTTTCTTCGTCTTCATGAGTCATAATAGAGCCTTCTGAAGGCTTAATTAGTGTTGAATTATTTTTAGGGGGAATTTTAGAACCCAATACTAATATCTATTCTTCAATATGCCCTTGGAATAAATTCAAACTATTTTTTTTTTTCAAACGAGACTTATGTAATTCGAAAAAAATACACACCTTTTTCTTGCTTTTGAGGAGCTCGATATTGAAACTAAATTATATCTTTAATTTAGGAGCTTCAATATCTAAAATTTGGCCGCCCTCTGCATCCTCTTTTGAGTGCCATAGGTCTGACATGATTTGGATTCTTCAAGGAAAAGTTATGTCCAATATCCCACAATGACCTAATTATGGACTAGTTCAGTAGAGCGAAATTGTACGACTTGCCACATGTCACTGTTTGCTCCTTTGGCTCTGAAATTTATAGAAAAAAACTACTATCCGTGTACTTCTAGCCACTTTTTACAGAATTCCAATCTGATTCTTAGAGAGAGAGAGTTATGAATATTTTTCCACAATCACTTCTTTGAGATGAAATTCGGGAGCATGAAGAAGACCTAACTTCCATAGATCATATCTCCAAAAATATTGGGAACCAAGATCTGAAATTTTGTGAAGATGTTCCTCAGGATTTTGGTTTCGTGCTCTAAAAATTTCCATTTCTAAACGTTCGTAGAAAAACGTTATAGCGAAAATGACACAATGACCTGTTTTGTGTAGCGAAACCCTAGAATCCAAAGCTCTGATACCAAATGTTGTGAAACCAGCTCCAAAAAGAGAAGAAAAGAGATATCAATGCCTTAGAAATAAGCCACTTTGAGGGGGAAACCTCCAATACATTACCTGAACGAAATATTCTTGGATGATACAAATGACAAAACCTCCTTTCTATATATAGGAGTCCATGGGGCCACAATGTAATCCTAGCAGACCTAACAATAATAATTTAAGGGCACAATAATAACAATATGGGGGTTACAGGGGTACAAAAATAACAATAAGGGGGTTACACTACAATAATAAGGGACTATACTAGTAATATAAGGACCTAACATAAACCATATTCTATTATGACCTTAATATATCAGATAATTCTTTTGATGAAAATAATATGAGATTATTTTCAAGCTACTTGGAATCTTGCTACCTGTCCAACTACTCACATTACATCTGGCCAAGAAGCTGTTACATATAGAAGAATTCCAATCATAGATCTATACAACCTATGGTCCACATCCTTTGAAAAATCATCTAAACTTAACTTGCAACCTGTTACCATTGGGGTAAGGACATGCTTACAATCTTCCATCTTGAATTTATTGAGCATTTCTTTGATGTACTTGGTTTGATATATTAAAATTACTTTATCTTGGTGAGATATCTGAAGCCCTAAAAAGTATGTCATCTCGCCAAGTAGAGACATGTTAGAATTTATAGGAGAAATAATAAACAATTTACCGAGAGGAATAAACATAAAAAGCCAACAACAAATAATTAACATAAACACAGATGTTTATCTGGGAAAACCGCAAATCCAAGGCAAAACCCAACAATGAAATTTTATTAAGCATTAGCCAAAACCTTGGCCAATCAGGCCAAGTGAGCCTTCACCACTCACCTCAAGGCCCTACATTACAATGAAGTCTTCCCAGCATTTATAGGCTTCATTACATGTAATACCATGGGTTCACAATACCATGTGCCCCAAAACCACTACTATTTACCCTAGTCAACATTAAATATATCCTGAGTCAAGTTTACCTAACAATTCCCCCCTTAAACTTGACTTGGGGTTTCTTGACTAAATCTAACCAAAATTGCTAAGTGAGACAACCCCGCTCACTCTAGCCCTTCTCCCCTAATTTTTTTTACCCATGGTAATTTTTAATTTGACATCCCCCCTATCACCTAGATCTAACCCAAAATTTACCAGTGATTACCTAGGGGTACGCATCCCATACCAGGTCTTACAGTAGTATGCCCATTTACATGAAAAAATTAACTCTGTTATAATATATATATATATATATATATATATATATATATATACTGTTTCATTTTTTCTATTCTTTGTATGACCATTCTCTACATTCATGATGTCCTCTCCAAAGAGGACTTCATAGTTGTACATGAATCTGCCCACCAATTGCAATAAAATTTCTCATGAGCCTTTCCATGGCCTCTGCTCTGCATCTCTTTAGTGCTATGATCTACACCAAACAATCCAACACCTTTCTTATGCAATACCCATAGCTTCATATGGCTAAGTTCTTTGAGAATTTCTAGATTTGTTCAGCCTCTACCAAAAAATTCCACATGCTCGCATTCTCCAATCACTCTTTTGTATGAAATAGAACTTGCATATATCACTATAGGTTTCTTTCCACTACTCAAGCATTGATATTATTACTGCCCAACACTGTGAATGCGAATAACTTTGCAGTATTCAACACCCATTGGAGGCATCAATTAACAGTTGATGCAACACTTACGCTCCACGATCACCCTGTCCTCATAGGCGCAATATCTTGAGCTCCCTTTCATGGGCTATGCCATTGATCAAGCCCAATCCTTTCACAAACATGTGAGCCTCCCACATCTGCTCCTATGCATCTCACATTTGAGCCTGTTCGTGTGCCTTTGTTCTAACTGCACTTGCTCCTGCATAGCTGACATCCAAACCCATGAATTTTTCTTATGTGCAAGTGCCCATGCCTTTGCTTGCATTGTCTTCTCCATACCATCCTTGCTCATAATTCCAGGAGTGGAGGATGCAAGCACCAAGCCTAACATATATTGCTGCCCACCTATGAATCACCTCACAGTATGGGAATGCCCATTTTATTTGAGCCTGACACTGCTCTAAATCTAGAAACTGAGGGTAGCGCTTCTATGCATTCTTTGAGACCCAAAATCCACATTCAAATACTCATAGTTTCAACTAATGCTAGCCACAGAGGCCCTTGATCTTCTTGACCATGCCACGAAGACCAAACAAAAATTTCATATGCCTTGGCAACTCGAAAACTACCTCGGGCTCCTCGATCTCTGCCTCAAGCTCTGCCTTGAAAACTGCCTTGAGCTTCTCAAAACTGCCCCATCATCATATCTGTATCTCTTGGAATTTTTTTTCTTCCTCCACGAAGACGACGTCACGACTATTACACTCCAAATGCCCCGTCGCAAGAGATTCCACCTTCGGTGTTCCTTATGAGCATGAAGCTACTCTTAAGTAGTCCCTGAGAAAGGTGATTGGTATTTAGAAGTTCAATAGCACTGTTCATAAATACAACTGTCTGGCACCAACTTTCCATGCGACCATGGCCACCAGGTCAAATGAATTCTATTTTAAGTCGCCCAGGCCTCATCACGGATCTCCACAATGCCGCGGTTTTCGAACATGGATTCAACATTGCGTATTCCATCATGGATCTCTTTCACATGCTCAACTGCAAATCATTTCTCAGCTATAGGGATCTAGCCATTTGGTTTGAGATCCATATTAGTTTCACTACAACAGATCATATCACCATTCACAGGTCAATAAAACCCTTGGAAACAAAAGAATGCCTCTGAAGCCAAATATGGCTCTGATACCATTTGTTAGAATTTACGGCAGAAATAATAAACAATTTATCAAGAGGAATAAACATAAAAATCCAGCAACAAATAATTAACATAAACACAAATGCTTATTGTTGGGGCCCTTGTTTTGAAAATGAAATGGTTTTGGGTCGCGGATAGTAGGTGGCAGAGCGCAACCACAGTAGACAGGGAGCTATCATGGTTGCGGAGAGCTAGAGAGAAGGTGGCGTAACAATTGTAGAAACTAGTACAGATGGTAGGAAGGAGCGACAATGAAAAGCAGTGAAACTCCCAGTGATCAGGGAGATGCAGCAAACATCAGAGAAGAAAAGGAGGGAAAACTGACAATCGCATAGGCAAAGGAAAAAATAGTAAATCAACAAGCAGAGACAGTTGGTTGGTGTAGTAGAGAGCTGAGGAAGAGAACCATAGGAGAGCTCTATTCATTTTGTTATGTTCTGTTCGGTTCGGTCTTATTCTATTATGTTATGTAGTGTTGTAATCAGTCCTATTGTAATCACTCTAAGGAGTAATGTAACTATATGTTATTGTTAATGAAATATACTTCTACCTGGGTTTGATGTCCTAAGTTATGTGATAAGAATTTGGTTATGATGAATTTACTGGCTATTTTTAAATTTTGATTTTGCATCCTGGATATGCTCATGAGTAGTATTTTGTTAAAAGTAGCTAAATCTGTTTGGAGCACCTAGTTCTGTCTGTGTGCCTTCTCAACCCCTGCATGGAGGTTATCCATGCTCATGTTGATTTTCCATAGATCACAACTATAGAGAAAAACAGATAAAACTAGGTGCTCCAAACAGATTTAGCTACTTTTAACAAAATACTACTCATGAGCATATCCAGGATGCAAAATCAAAATTTAAAAACAGCCAGTAAATTCATCATAACCAAATGCTTATCACATAACTTAGGACATCAAACCCAGGTAGAAGTATGCTCGTGTTGATTTTCGTCGTGAGTTACCATCTTGTACTCATGTTTTCATGGTCCCCCATTGGACCTTTACTGTGTGGCAGCACCATCGAGTCGCCCTTGTTTAGAGCATCCAAGTGGAGTCATCATCGCATTCATGGAGTCTATCCCGAGTCCCTTTGTACCTCGCTATAGTCCTCCATCCCTCATTGCTTGGTTTCTCTCTTGTGTCGCACATTATGGCCTTCAGTCCCACTGTCCCTTATCCCTGATGATATTGTGTCAGTCGCTGCCATGTCATTCATGCCCTTTATTCTCTAGCAAGGGAAGTCATCCATTCGCTACTCAGTCCCCTCCATTCCACCATCATCATTGGTATTAGTCTGTCCGTCGCTCTACTATTTTCTCTCGTGCCTTAGTTGAGGATCTCTTATTGCCTCACCTATGGCGGACCTCCTTCTGTCGACATCAGCTCCTTCATTCCAGAAGACAGGTCTAGAGGGCGGTGTACCTTGGTTCCAGCTTCCACTCTTGTTCAGTGCCTTGGATCAGGCAAAGGGATCTCTCATTTCCCTTTGACTTGATTGTTTCTCCACTCTAGCTCCTTTCAGCATGATCGAGATCCGTATACTTGATGGTTCAGTGATGCAGCAGTAGCTCTTGCTGATTCCCGGGTGTGTGTGAGATGTCTCAGCCCTCATGAGGGGTTGGTCCTGCAGGTAGCCCCCCACATGCCCGGATGACCTCTTCATTGTAGCCTTCGATGCAGCTCCATATATTTGATGATGACAGCCTTAGCCGCTTGCAGCGCCTCTTCGATTTGCATGTATCAGTTAGATTTTTTGAGCCCTTCCCCGCTTATAGGGGGCATTTGGGTTGTATTTGTATCTCATGTACTCAGATATTATTGTATAAGTCCTGGCTGTTATCCCAGGCACAGCATGTATGTGGGATCCCTCATTGTATTTTTATCTGGCTCATTTTTATGCCGGCTGTACTTTATGGTTTGGTCCCTTGTTTACTAGACACACTATTATTTTGTACTTTATCTCGGCGGGCATAGGTATGCCTCCCCCGCCGCCTTTAGCATAGGTACCCTCTCATAAAAAGAGACTTGTTGCACCTACAAGTCTCGTCTCCTCAGGGTCTAGTTCTTCAGCACATTAGTCTACCTTACATTTCTCTCTCTGACTTCCCTTTTTGATGTCTGGTGATTGAGTTCTTACAACGTACTTCGGTCATACGATTTGCTCCTAACACTCGCACGCTCGGGGGCAATCTGTTACACCATTTTTTGGTCATCTAACCTACTATCATTAGATGGACCCAAGTACACCATGTAAGACCAATTTTACCCTAAGTAAAATTTCTTTCACTATGTAAAATAACTTAATAAACCACATTTATTAGGTTTTTTATGGTCTAAACAGGAAACCCCAAAAGGAAATATTAAACAAACCTATATTTGTTTGATTTTCCTCATGGAATAATTAATTAAACCATAATTTAATTATTATTCCTAGTCATTTTTAACCCAAAATCAAAGAAATTAATTAGATAAACCTTTATTTATCTTATTATTTTCTAGGAATAATTATTTAAATCTTATTTAGATAATATTCCTTGTTAAATATGACCAAATCACCCACAAATAATTAAATAAATCATTATTTATTTAATTATCCTTCAAACACTTCCTTAAAAAGATAAATAAATCATTTATTTATTTATTATTAACAAATAAAGGGATTTGACCCAAGTCAAATACTTTTTCCCTCCAACAAATATAATAAAATATTCCATAAAAGGTGGATCTAGATTTGGTTAACACTATTTTAATCATGCACCAAGATCTAGAATGACCCAATATTTTGTTATAAATAGGAGGGTTTTTCCTACCATTCTTCACCTTTTGTTGCCTATTAGATCACTCTGGATCTATACACTTGGTCACATTTTTCCACTATTTGCTGTGTGAGCTCCCTTTTGAGTTCTATTCTTTGTATGGGTTTTCTACACCAACAGGAGAGAGAAATGCTAGATCTAAAGTGCTGAGGACTTCCAAGAACCCTTCCCATTGAGGAGAATAGGAAACATCTTCTTGTTTTCCTCCCAGGTGCCCTTAATACAAAAAATTCTTTCAAAAATTGTTCTTGTCTTGTCTATTGGATATATGGAGCAAACCCTTCTTTTTACTGCTTAATGTCTTTCTGTGCATGGATCTAGTTTTTTGTAGCTCTTGTCTTGATCAACTAACTGCAGATCTGAAGATATTGGCAGCCACATTTGTTGTTAGGGCTATTAGTTATGCATAGCTAAAGTGGTCTTTTTTCGTACACTTCGACAAAGGATTCATACTAACAAAGGGAGATGGAAGATTAGATGGAATCCCAATGAATAGGAGGGACTGTCAAGGAATTCAGACAAGTGTATAGGAGCTCAACCCAAAGAGATAAGGGAGAAAAGTCCAATGTGGAGGACACACACCCTAAGGAGATGTCTGATGTGGAGTTGCATGTTGCGATGGAGCAACTATTCTAAGAGGGGCCGACACCCATAACTTAAGGTAAATCTATTCCCAAAAGTTAAAGTAGCTCTAGTCCTGACCCTCCCCTAATACTCTATCAGCCACTAGGTGAAATTTTTATTAAGTTACGAAAGTTGAGTAAGTTGAATAGTGTTCAGTCTACAGCAGTAATACATACTAGAAGTAGTGCTAGTAATACAATTTCACAACTAGGAAATAGAGGTTTTATTATAGTATCACCCACACAAAGAAGTATGACGGGATCACTTACCCGATACCCAAAGTTCTCTGGGAGGGGAAATGACAATGTGGAGCAGCACTGGTATCTCTACGAAGCCATATGGAGGGCTCGGAAGACACCAGAGGCGGTTAAGTTGATCGAGTTTCAAACTACTCTCAGGGAGAGAGCTCTTCACTAGTTTATTAAATGGTTCGAAGCTCATCCAAACCTAGCAGATAATGTAAAGAAATAATTTGTTAAATAATTCAAGTTACCTTAGACAGATTAGCAGGGTTTGTCCGAGATGTAGAAGATTAAGCAACAAGAAGGTGAAACTGCATGGGATTTGATGAGAAGGTTCAAGGATGTAGTTGGAAAACTGAGTAACCCAATTGATCTGAATCATCAGAGAGATTTTTTTATCAAGGCCCTTCTTCCATTGACAAGAACTCCTCTAACGCAATAGAAGATCGATACATTACAAGATGCATTGGAGCAATCTATGAAGATAGAGGCCATGGCAGGGTATCCACAGGAGTTAAAAGGAGGGGAAGTAACTCAAGACCCTTCCATACTATGGTTACCACATCAGATAGCTAGTCTAATGAAAAATTTGAAGGACAGCCAGCCAATGTGATCTGCAAGACCCAATTTATGGTATACACACTGTCTAGTGGAGGGACACGTGGTCACCAAATGTCCAGGGTTGTGGGGGAAGAATGCGGGGACTTCAGTAGCGGGGACACACGGAGCTCCGCCAGTAGGGGGAGTTGTGCAAATAAACACTCAAGGGATATATCCACTGCAACCCCACTACCCAGGGTTCCATGCACAACAGAATCAGCCCGCAACTGAATACTGCGAAATATGCAAAAGAATTGGTCATCAATCCCGCGTATGCCCAATTTTGCAAAAATACTCCAACGTTCCAAACAACATATAATGTGATTTCTGTGCTTCCATAACACACAACACAGAGCAGTGTAGAGCCCTGGATGTGCTGGCAAAAATATTAGACAGGCCATCATATAGAGTGAATGAGGCTCCCAGGGCATGAGGTGGAGGCATAAGAGGAGGTAGAGCTGGAGGAAGAGGACCTGTAAGATGTTACACCTGTGACCAAGAGGGCCACGTAGCAAGGGAATTTACACTTCCCAGAAGGCCATGGTACTCTTAGTGTAGAGTCAATACGCACACAACTGAAGACTATCTAGAGCTAATTAAAAGATGGGAAGTAAGAGCCAGACAAAGAGGAGAAAATCTGGTAAATGCAGAGCCAAGAATATTCAAGACTCAAGCCATGAAGAATGTAGCGATAGTGACATGAGGAGGAAAGAGAATAGGGGAAGATGCACAAACTACAGACACGATCAAGCTGATAAGGCCAGCATCTCCAAAGCCAGTGTTCAGGCCAGATAGACAGAAGCAATACTTTAAAGAAGCAATGGAAACATTTTCCCAACTTGGGGGGAGAAAAGGCGTTGAGTTACCGCAGCCAAAGGGGGACAAGGAGAACCAATCTAGTACAAGAACTATGATTGAAGAATGGTGCCAGCTATTTTTTAAAATTTTAACCAATGCACCAATGCTGGAACGATTGAAGAAGAATCTGGAGATGGTGGTGCAGGAAACCACAGAACCAGAGGAGTCAAATGACACAATACAAAAATACATATAGAGAGTAAAAATAAATAAGAGAATAACAAGGAAAGAATTCTGTGTAAACAGTTAAGTCGCATGATTCAAAATTAAGGACACAATGCCTGACCTAGGGTCAGATGTCAATATTTTCCCAAGGAAGACATGGGAAGAATTCAAGAGACCAAAGCTAACATATTCACCAATACAACTCCGCATGGAAAACTAGTACTGCGTCATGCCCATAGGAAGGCTGGAGGAGGTCGAAGTCAATGTTGCGGGGTTAAATACATACATATACTTCGAGGTGATAGAACTTATGGGGGATAAGGATCCTTATCTAGCATTATTGGGGATATATTGGGCTTTCGAGAATTATGTAGTAATCGATTTGAAAAAGGAACTAATGATCTTTGAAGATGGGGAAGTTAGGGTCACTCATCCACTTGACCCATATCAAGGACCACGATATATAGAGACTGTCGACAACAGAGAGGATGCTCAGCTTCTTGATCATCATTATCAGATGATATCAGGGAAAATAGAAGATTATATCAACCCAACAGCTGGGGGGGGGGGTAACTGTAAGTTGGAGAAGTGTTCAAAGCTTAGACTTGGGCTCAGAAATAGTCTGGGATGATTGTTAGTAGGGGAGATATAAGACCAATACAAGAAGATGCACTAACATCAAAAGAATCAATTGGATCGGAACTGAGGTAAGAGAATATCTTACCGTATCAAATATGAATGTTGTAAATACCTTTATTGCCAAGATAGAAGATAAATTACCAGTGGAACATAGGGTCCCACTCATGGATGTGGCTTTACAATCGACGTTAGTAAGGTGCTGGACCAACCACCGCAATGCTTTGTCACAATGGGATGGGATTTTAGCAGCGATGAGGGCCAGATTCAAGGAAGAGGAAGGACCACAATTCACTGAAAAGTATCAAGGTGACTTTGATCCCAGAAAACATTTACAATATTGTGAGGACTAATGAAATAAAGCAGGGTACCCGGAAGATATGTTGGTACACAAGTTTGTATATTCACTCGATTCGATTCCACAGGCTTGGTATCTAACTGAAGAGAAGAAAAGAGGAGCCGGTACCTGGCAAGAAGTGCAGATCAATTCATGAAATTATTTTTCTTTGAAGGAGAAATAGAACTAGTGACACCGGAATTGTAGGCCATTAAAAGAGTACTTTTCTTTCCAAAGATTTAGGAGGATGAAGAACAACTGCTCCCAGAACAGAGTGTTAGACAGTCAGTAGTGTGTAAAAATATAAACAGTGAAATGGATGATGATGATCTAGAAGATATTAGACATCTATATTTTGAAGAAAAATAAGGGGAGTGGGATATTCAAGAAGCACCTACAACAAAAGGGATTCATCTGCTACCATTGAAGACAAAGAAGTAGAATATCAGAACACCGGAAAGGCCCAAACTTGCATCAATTGGTGTCTTCTAGGATGTAGAAACGACTAAGGAGATATTTATTATGCTATAGGAATATGAAGACTTATTCACATCCTCAGTAGCGGAGCTGAAAGGAATAAAAGGAGACATGGGGGAAATGCGTATAATCTTGAAGCCCAATGCAAGACCAGTAAAGCACAAACCATATCGTCTGAATCCAAGAGTGAAAGAAAAATTCAAGGCAAAGATTAATAAAATTTTGAAGGCAGGGTTGATATTTCCGATAGAAGAAGCAGAGTGGGTAAGTCCAATAGTCATACAAATTAAAAAGGAAAAATCTGAAATTCAAGTATGTGTTGATTACAGGAGCCTAAACAATGCATGCATACATGACCCTTTCCCCACCCCGTTCAGTGATGAGGTGCTTGAAAATGTTGTGGGGAATGAAGATTATTCATTTACGGATGGATTTTCAGGATACCATCAAGTAAGGATAGCTGAATAAGATAATAAGAAAACCACTTTCACAACCGAATGGGGCTCATTTTCATATCATGTAATTCCCTTCAGGCTGAAAAACACACCGGTAGTGTTTTCATAGATTGTTATAGCAGCATTTTGGGAATACATCCATAAATTCCTGGAAGTTTATATGGATGATTGGACAATTTACAACCTTTTAAAGAATCATGCAACATTATTAAGGATAATGTTTGACAGATGCAAGCAACTCTAGATTTCATTAAACCTTAAGAAGTGCATCTTTGCAGTACCCTTTGGGACACTGCTAGGACATGTTGTATGCAAACAAGGGGTTTGTGTGGATCTAGAAAAAGTGGCAGTTATAATCAATATAGACACACCGGAAACCATCAAGCAGTTAAGGTCACTGCTAGGCCACACCAACTACTACAGATGATTCATCTGCAACTATGCGAAGATAATAGCCCCATTGGAGAAGATGTTTTGGAAATCATAGCAACTCATTTGGATAGATGATTGTACTACTACCCTTAATACCCTGAAATAAAAATTGGAAAGCGCACCCATATTAGTCCATCCTAACCAGGACAAGCAATTCCATGTCCATATTGATGCCTCCAGCATTGCACTAGGAGCGGTTCTGACTCAACCAGGAGATACTTCAGTTGATCACCTAGTTTATTTTACAAGCCGGAAGTTATCGACAACTGAAAGGAACTACATCACAACAGAACGAGAAGCTTTAGCAATGGTGTATTCCCTTTAGAAGTTTCACCACTACCTATTGGGAGGTACATTTAAATTCTTCACAGACCATTCAACTTTAAAGTACCTAGTTAACAAACTAGTCCTTGAAGGAACAATCTGTAGATGGCTCCTACTGTTTCAAGAGTTCACCTTTGCGGTGATAGTGAAACCAGGAAGACTGAACGTGGGTCCTGACCATTTTTCAAGACTAGAAAATGGAGAAAATGGAGGGTCCCTGGATGATAAGCTTCTAGATGCTGATCTTTTTAGAGTAGAAACCATCCCAGACTACTTAGACCAAATAGCAATCTATCTAGCAACACAAAAATGCCTGACTGTGTATACGGTGACCTAGAAAAGACATTTGGTAGTCAGAGCAACAGAGTATCAGCTAATAGTGGGACAACTGTATAAGATGGGGTTAGACCAGGTCTTGTAGAGATGTGTCTTGGACCATGAAAGGGAAGACATATTGTGGGAGAGTCATTGTGGAGTTACGGCAGGACACGTCGGTGCAAAACCCACTGCGAGAAAGATACTGCAGGCAGGCTTATGGTGGCCCACAGTACACATGGACACTAAATAATTTGTAATGAAATGCGATGTATGCTAGAGAACATGATGTCCATCACATAGATATGAGCTACCACTTCACCCTGTAAAATAATTGCAGCCATTTAAGAAGTGGGTCGTTGATTTTATAGGACCCATAGCACCTGTTGCAAGACACTCACAGGCCACGTACATCATTACCGCAATATACTATCTTACCAGATGGGAAAAAGTCGTACTAGTGAAGGATTGTAGGGAAGAAACAACAGCCAAGTTCATATTTGAAAATATCATCAATAGATTTGGCTACCCCAGAAGTTTGACCAGTGATCAAGGTACGCATTTTATCAATGTAACGATCAAATATCTGTTAGAAAATTTCATGGTACAACATCATAAGAGCAGTCTGTACCATCCTCAGGCAAATGGTACATTGGAAGCATTTAATCAGATTCTTGAAAAGGGGATAACGAATATTTGCAATGCTACTCGAGATTATTGGGATGAGCACATGCCAGCAACATTGTGGGAATACAGGACAACTGTCAAAAGACTGAACAACCAGACTATGTTCCAGCTGGTATATGGAAGGGAAGTAGGGGTACCGGCCGATTTTGTCATACTGAGCCTGCTAATCGTATCAACACTACACTTAACAGATGAAGACTCATTGAAAGAGCGACTACATGAGCTACAAGAACTTGAAGAGGACAGGTTTCTAGAAGAGTTTCATCAGATTGTCCAAAAAGACAGATAGAAATCTTGGCATGACCGCCGTATTAAGCATAAAACATTTATGGTTGGAGGAAAAGTTTTAACGTATGAAAACAAGTTCCTAAAGTTACCAGGTAAACTCAGAATGCATTGGCTGAGACCATACCATGTGATTTAGATCCGAGATTCAGGAGTATTTCTTTTAGCACAACTAGACAGCCAAGTATTACCAGGATGGGTGAATGGCGCATGCCTGAAGCCTTATCACGAGTAAGTTCCATTATTTCATTTTCTAATAACTCTCTCAACTAAGAGGAGTCAATAGGGTAGAATAGAGTAGGTAGAGTCAATAGCTTTCTCACAACCCAGAAGAGAATATATAGGAATACCAATAAAGAAAAAACTGCATTAACAGAAAAAACTCATAGTTACGATGCAGAGACCACATCACAACTGATTGTGGTCGGGGGAAGGGTAGTGTCCAGCGTGTCATCCATGTCAGAAAGCCAAACATGTCGAACATCATTCCATCATCATGACCCATCATTCCCATGTCAGTCCGTAGGATTACCTAGATTTGAGAAGTAATTTCCATAATTGGTATCATCCATACCGTAATAAATATTCCATATTAGGCCATAATCATTACCCATCACGTCTGCCTAGATCCTGAAGTCACAGTCAGCCATGTTAGAACCCACCTCATCGTGGTAACTAATCACACGATTATAGCAACGGGGGAGGTAGGAAAAACTAATTAGTTATGGGGTCTTATCAACCTCATTCATGCCAGTTACATACATAACTAGACATGAAAGAAGAAAGCATGAGAATGCCGGAGAATGCCAAGTTAAAACAAGAGCTAGTAGCAAAGAGAGAAATCTCATTAGAATAAGTCCAAAGAGAGCATCTGTTGGGCAGTGAAAGAGGTATGAAATTCCTATGTATTTGTTCATTCTTTTACTATAGATATACTTCTGTTTGCCTTAGAAAGGTAATTTACCATGAGAATTGCAATTAAATTGGAAAGATTTATGTTTAGCCTAAAAGATGACTAAAGATTGTTTTTATTGGCAAAACAGGAATACGAAGAGGTGAGCAGCTGTATCAAAGGCGTGGCTGAAGACAATCTGACTCCCACTCCATTCGTGACGAACCATATCCAGCTGAAGCCAAGAAGATCTGAACGGATCGCCCGAAAGGGGCAGGGGACAGCTCGACCTTAAACAGAGTAAACAGAACAATGATAAAACAAGGAAGGAGCGAATCCCTCAAGATCGGAAGATCCTGAGGGATCGCTGTGCAAATTTATCATATTTCTTGATTTGTCCGTCCAAGGATCAAATATAAAGGCAATGATCTTTAGTGACCGGGGACGGAAAGGGATACATTGAAAAATAATTTTTTTATTAAAAGACTTTTATATTTCCTTTGCAATCGAATGATTATAGACTCTTCGTCGTGAGAGAACGCTGTCTGTAATGTATTTTGGATTAATATAAAAACATAGGTTTCATCTGCTCTTTAGAATTCTGAGTTAAGCCTAGCGGTATTTCACTGGCGCTAAGGGCCCGGCTCTGGTGGATTACTATGTTGTTGTATTATTAATCTTTATTTGTTAATGCGTGAAGTGTGTTTCGTATTTATTTCATTTACAGAGTCATTTCATTGATTGTTAAAGCAAGTGCTAAACCATTGCTGTTTCATTCTTTACCACAATTACATTTAACGATCAATTATCTTGTTATTATCTTTTGGCTTTGCTGTTCCGTAATTACAGTAAATTGTTGTTCCATTTATCTATGGTTTGTGATTGGAATACGATTAAGTGTCGACAGGCTTGAGTGTGACGATTTACTTATTTGAATTACATTTGCAATTGCTGTTCATTTTATGCTGCTGTTCCTTTTTTGGATTTCATTTCCTTTCAGTTGTTTCACTTGCTTTAAGATCTCCAAACTTTAGAGGATAGAGATATTCGCTCCAAGTCCCCAGATTTGGTTATCTTACATCAATTTCTAGGGGAAAGAGTTACTGCTATTGCATCCCTGATCGATGTTCAGCAAAATTGCTGTAGTTTAGCTTTTACATTCCTGTCATCGTAATTAGGTTTCCTTTCCAAGCATTTATTACTTTTGTATTTCTGTGCTACATCCTCACAAGCATTGCTCTTAGATAATTGCAGCCTCAGACAGAGTACACTCTTGAGATAAAAAGACGCTCCCGGATTGATGATTAATGTAGGCTAATTAGGTGTTTAAAAGATACCTTTTTATGGTCCAACATTTTGGCGCCGTTGCCAGGGAGAGTGTATGCCATTTTACAGGAGTAATGCACAGCTGATTTCCTTCTGCTTGCGGAGAATTGGGTATTAAAGACGGAAGGTAAGAACCTACGCACTGGGCAAGAAACATACTTGCTCGCAGCTCGCTTCACAGCAGAGGTAAGTATGCTTTTCTTTTGGGTAGGAATGAAGGATTGTTTCTTTGAATGAATAAACCAATTAAGCAAAACAAAATTCCTCCTAAAATTGAAAAACCTAAGGGACCGGTGACCCTTGGGCCCACGACCTTTATTGACGAAATCCTTAAAAAAACTAAATCTCAGCCATCCGTAGGATTCAAAAGAACTAGACAGCCTACTAGTTCCCTTCAGGCTACAGAGTCACCATCTGAAGCCTTTGCTGAGATACACAATCAAACAGAAGGAATTGAGAAAGATTCTCAAGAAATTTAGAATCCTTGCATAAGTCTCCTTCAAGAAGGGAACTCTAGCAATCTCCAAGAGGGAGAAGGGGAAACAGGAGAGACTACAAATTCAAAATCACCTATTAAAATTACCCAAACAATAGACAGTCCAAACAGGGGAAGTGTTGTTCAACTTATTCAAAACCAAGGTCCTGAATCTCCTCAAATAGTAGGACAACAGGGAATACTTATTCCAGACAGAGGGAGTGCTGTCAAAACTATTCCTACCCCTGTTCGTCAACCTAGAAATTCCCTGGAGATCCCAGAAGGGTATTGGCATATCTTCGATCAAATGGCCCAGAATCAAAATCAGAACCAGCAGCAAACTTCTACGCTGCAATATCCTATAGTAGATACTGCAGTCAACGCACCCATGAAAGCTATTCCTCTTCAACATATTCCTACATTTCATGGTTTGACATCAGAAGACCTAGATGCGTTTCTATTTGAATTTGACGTGCTGTGTAGAGGATATGATTACACCACTGATGCCCAAAAACTGAAACTATTCCCTTCTACGTTAAAAGGGGCAGATTTACGATGGTTTATGGGATTAGGTGGGGGTGTCATAACTGATTGGGATCATATGAAAGCTTCATTTTTAAAGAAATATCAAGATTATTGCAGGTCTCGGAAATTAAAAGATGAAATATTCCAGATGACAGCAAAATCAGGTGAGACCTTGGAAGAGTATGTGGAACGGTTTCAATATAATTTGCAAAGATCCCCTTATGCATCTGCACCCTTACCTGATAACGTTTTGAAAACTGCATTAATTAGGGGAATGAAAGATCAATGGGTTGAAACATTAAATCTTATGGGAAAAGGTGATATATATCAAGAGAGCTATTCTGACTTCATTGATTTGTGTATCAGGTGCTCAAGAGGTAATAAAAGGTTGAAATCGGCAGAACGTGACATAATTACAAGGGAAAATAAAACCTCTAATGAGGGTGTGACTCGTGCAGAGATCGGAAATCTGTTAGAAGACTTTAAGACAGACATACTGGGGACTCTAACAACATAGTTTGACATCATGCAAGCCAAGTAGAAGCAGGCAAAAGCAGAACAAAACTTGGCAATATTTTGCCCCAGATGCAGAAAGAAACACAGCCACAAAGAATGCCCGTTGGATACGGTTAAAATCTGCGCCATTTGCACGAAAGACCACCCTACAGAAGGATGCCCATCGCTTCTTGGACTAAAAGCAGTATATAAGGAGGCAGAGGAAGAATCAGAAGTGGTATGTTTGCTCAACCAGCGCCGACAGTGGCAGCCACGACCATCAGGTATGCAAAATGATCCATTTTCTTTTCAGCCTCCTCAATATAATGCTCAACAGTATAGTGGAATGTGGCAGAATCAATCACCCTTCCCTAATTGGTCACAACAGTCATTTCCTCCCACACCTTGGCCTAATCAAACGAATCAAAATAACTGGCCTAGCCTTCCTTTTTATCCACCATTCTGGCCTACGCAATGGTCCCCTTCTACTTCTCAAAACCAGCCTTGGCAGTTAAACTGGAAAAAATATCCAAATCAGCCAGTTGGATCAATTCCTCTCTCTCAACCGACACTGCTAGCACCTTACCCAAACCCCCAAACTAATGTAAGACCCCAAATCCCAGCCCAACCCAATCCAAACCCAAACAATAGACCAGTTCAGACTGTACAAATAATGGAACCTCCGAAAACAGAAACTGAACTCAGGCAGTGCAATGATCTCCAATTAAGGTCTGGGCGTATAGTTGAAACAGAGAGAAATAATAATGATCATATTAAAAATCAGTTACCTGAAGAACAAACAGAACAAACTGAGAAGGAAGTGCAACAACAAAATCAACAACAACATATAACAACTTTCTCTCCACCATTCCCAGAACGGTTAATGATACCTCGACCATTAGAACAACCTAATTATGATCTTCTGGGAGAATTAAAAAATTTATGTATAAAAATCCCTCTCCTCCAAGCTATTCAAGATATTCCTATATATGCAAAAACCATTAAGGAATTATGCATAAAGAAGCCAAAGAGGAGAACAACAACCAATCCTACTGTCCAAATAGTTGGTACCTTATCTGATTTATTATCAGGAATGGAAACACCTATCAAATATGAAGATCCAGGAAATCCTATAGTGACAGTTCAGATCAATGGCCAATCATTTCCAAATGCCTTAGTTGACTTAGGGGCAGCAATCAACATTTTAACAACCACTACCTGTCAGAAACTTGGCATTACATCACTTGAACCAACAACAACCTTGTTGGAATTGGCTGACCGATCAGTAGTGAAACAAGAAGGCACCGTACAAGATGTCATGTTATCTATGGATTCCTGGGAGTACCCTGCTGACTTCCTGGTTATCAATCCCAAGAACCGACTAGATGGACATCCATTAATTTTAGGTAGACCTTGGTTGGAAACTGCCGATGCTTATATTGGATGCCGACAAGGCAATATGACCATTACAAGGGGAAATTATGTCAAAAAATTAGCTTTATATCCCCCAGCCCAACCAAGTCTATCAATAATTAAAACAATACAACCACCTGCATCATATTTTGAGAAAAACATGAGGTCACCTCTAACTATAGAAGAAGCTCTGAATTTCAAAGATCAAATAGAGGATGATCTCATTAGTAATTTTATCAATAAATCACAAACTGAACCTCATTTGCAATGTCACATGATTGAAGCAGCATTCGACAATAAAGAAGAAGAAGATCCTTTCAAAGATATTCATGATCAAGCAATACCTACTACCTCCATAAATAATACCAAGGTTGTAGAAATTGAACCAGGTAAAACTTTGAACATTAACAAGAATCTCACTGCTGAACAAGAAGAGAAATTAGTCCAATTATTACGAAAATACAAAGCAGCTTTTGCATGGGATTACCCCGACATGAAAGGAATTGACCCTCAATTATGTACTCACCACATTTATATTGAGAAAGATGCAAGACCCATTCGTCAACCTCAAAGGAGACTAAATCCTCACCTTAAAGACATTGTGAAAGATGAATTACAAAAAAATTTAGATGTCAATTTTATCTATCTAATATCTGATAGTAAGTGGGTCTCCCCATTAGTGGTGGTACCTAAAAAGAATGGGAAGTGGAGGATATGTGTAGATTACTGTGAACTTAACAAGGCAACACAAAAAGACCACTTTCCCCTTCCTTTCATTGACCAGGTATTAGACACATTGGCAGGGAAGAAATTCTTTTCATTCCTGGATGGCTTCAGTGGGTATAACCAAATACAAATTGCCCCTGAAGACCAGGATAAAACTAATTTTACCTACCCATGGGGTACATTTGCCTACCGAGTCTTACCTTTTGGCCTCTGCAATGCCCCTGCTACTTTCCAAAGAGAAATTCTCAGCATCTTTGCAGACCTAATAAATGAAGGCCTTGAAGTATATATGTATGATTTCACCCCTTATGGGGATGACTTTGAACCTGCATTACAAAATCTAGAAAAAGTATTGCAAAGATGCATTGACACCAGGCTTTGCTTAAGCAATGAAAAATGTCTTATGATGATGACTGAGGGAGTTATCTTAGGACATTATATTTCAGAAGATGGAATTCAAGTAGACCCAGCCAAAATTCAAATACTCTTGTTAATTCCTACACCCACCACACAAACAGAGGTACGTAGCTTTCTTGGATTTTCTGGTTACTATAGAAGATTTATAGAACATTATTCTCGAATAGCTGCACCTTTATATGCACTGACTGGAAACACTGATTTTGTTTGGACAGATAAATGTGACAATGCTTTTAATAATTTGAAGAAGCTCGTTGCAACAGCCCCAGTGCTGAGGGGCCCAAACTGGTATTTGCCGTTCCAAATTTCATCTGATGCCTCAGACACAGCGATCGGAGCAGTACTTGGGCAGGAGGAAGACAAGAAGCCATATGCAATTTACTACATTAGCAAAAATCTTACCCCTGCTGAATTAAATTATACTGTGACTGAGAAAGAATTTTTAGCTGTAGTCCATGCTATAAATACATTTAGACATTATATCACTGGGTATCCTGTAGTGCTTTACACAGATCACTCTGCCATTAAGTTTTTAGCAAATAAACCTGTTACAAATGGAAGAGTGACAAGATGGTTGATTTTACTGCAGGAATTCGATATTACGATCAAAGATCGACCGGGCAAGGAGAACCCTGTAGCTGACTTTCTGTCAAGAATGCTAAAGCCAACAGATACAAAAGCAGTTGAAGACCACTTTCCGGATGAACATCTCTTTGCTGTTACTACCAGAACACCATGGTATGATGATATAGCGAACTATTTGGCAATAGGTAAATTACCCAAACATCTATCCCTTAATGAAAGAAAGCAAATAATACATCGTAGTACCTGTTTTTCTTGGATTGGGGCCTACTTATTTCATACAGGTGCAGATATGCAAATAAGGAGATGCGTTAGGGAGGATGAGGTATTTGACATCTTGAAAGCATGCCATGATGGACAGTGTGGTGGACATTTTGCAGATCACAGAACTACCCATAAAGTTTTACGAACAGGCTACTATTGGCCTACTATTTTTAAAGACGCTAAAAAATTTGTGCAGGCCTGTGATAGCTGTCAAAGGGCAGGATGCCCTGGGCAGTCTGATGAAATGCCCTTAAACCCTCAACTAGTGATTGAACCCTTTGAACGTTGGGCACTTGACTTTGTTGGGCCCATTAGCCCTCCATCAAACCAGAAAACATATATCCTAGTTGCAACTGAATACGTTACCAAATGGGTTGAAGCAGAGCCCCTTTCAAAAGCTACAGAGGATTCTGTGATTCAGTTTCTTTTCCAAATATTTGTCCGCTATGGCCTCCCAAGAGACATAATTACAGATGGTGGACCACAGTTTGTAGGTAACAAATTAGCTGAAACATTACAGAATTATCATATTCAGCATAGAATTACAACTACATACCACCCACAGACCAATGGCCAAGTCGAGAGCACGAACAAGGTAATCAAATCTATATTAACAAAAATTGTTGCTTCGCATAGATGAGATTGGGCCTATAAATTGCCAGAAGCATTATGGGCGTATCGAACAACATGGAGACCTACAACAGGCTATTCGCCATATCAACTGGTATTTGGAAAAGAACCCATCTTTTTTATCGAATTTGAAATTCAAACATTAAGAACAACTCAAAAGGTGGGTCTGAATTTAGATGAAGCCCAGGCTAAAATACTGTAGCAACTTAATGAATTAGATGAAATTAGACTCTCTGCTCTCCAGCATACAACATTAATTCAACAGCAGAGAGCCAAATGGCATGACGCCCATATCAAACAAAAGATCTTCCACGAAGGAGACTGGGCACTCCTATATGATTCTCGGTTTCAGGATTTCCCTAGAAAGCTCCAGACAAGATGGCTTGGACCCTACGAAATACAGAAAGTACATAATAATGGCACTCTCACATTAGTAACCATTGACGGATCTGGGCATTCCTTTAAGGTGAACGGTCATCGCGTCCGATTGTATCACAAGCTGCTCACCCGGGAATCCTTTTACCAGCAGTTACGGGAAGATTCGACCATGGAAATTCTTGATGAATGGGAGAATTCCTCCCCGGCACCAGTTTGATAAATCATTCCTTTTTAATTGTGTACATAAAGCATGTTTTTCTATTTTTGATTGTTGTTTTACGAAATTCGTTTTTTTCTGTTAATATTTCTTGAATTTGGTTTCTTTCAAAACAATGAAAAAAATAAAAAAATTCTGTTTTTTTCGCGCTGCTGTTCCTTTTTAAAGGAATAGCACTTCTGCTGTTCCTTTTCAAAGGAACAACAGTTTCGCATAATGCTTTTGCTGTCCCTTTCCAAAGGGATAGCACTTTTGCCAAATATTTTTCTGCTGTTTCGCAGTGTTTTTGCTGTTCCTTTCCAAAGGAACAACATTTCCACAAAGTATTTTCTTGCTGTTCCTTTTAAAAGGAACAACAGTTTCACAGATTGTTTTTGATGTTCCTTTTTAAAGGAACAACTCTTTTGAGTGATTTTGTTTTTGTTTGTTTTAAGCTATCATTTTGATTTCTTTTCACTTTTCGAAGGGCAAATATATCATTTATATACAATCATACAAGTTTAAGCTTACTGAGATCAGCACATCAAAACAAATCGTCATTTTTTTAAGGGAATTGCTTAGTAATGAAAAAAAAAGGGGCATGATCAATAACATAACATTGCTATTACCATCAAATTAATCTGATCGATTATTTTTATCATGATTGGTTCTCTCCCATATGCTATAGATTTCTTTGATATTTATCTTTGAAATGGAAATAAGGGTATATTTTTTTCTATTGAGATGTTCAGACTTTTTCCGCCATTCCTACTCTTAAGGAGTGTTGAGCCATCCCTTATGAATAACTGAGGAAAAGTGTTGTTTGAAAAAGAAAATATTTACATATTTTAATGTTTTTGCAGATGGAGGATAGGGGGTCTCATTAAGAGCCAGCCTACCGTGATCATAGAGAAGATAGTGAAGTGGCATTCCCATTATGGCCACCAAACCAGGGAAATGGTCCAAAAGACAATTGAAAATCAAGAAGTCCTTGGAACAGGAGGTCTCATCACGAGCCGGCCTGCCCACCTTTCACTTCTTCCCGGTGAATGGCATTGTTATTTATCTGGTCACCAAGCCAGTACAATGGCCTCCGTCTTGCTACTCAAAAAGAATATAAAGAAACAAAAAGAAGCACTTCCTCAGTATGAATAAAGGACAATGGTTCCGTGGGTTACAAAACAACTCTGTCAAGGTTATGGACACCTGTGAGCAACAGAGCTCTGTTGATGGTATTGAAGTCACATTTATGCACATCAATAGTTATTTAACCCTTTTTCCAATATGTTTATTTAATATCAAATGAAATGCATGAATTCCTTACTTTTATTGTTGAACCTACTATACATGAAAATTATTATGAATCGATCATATTAGTTTATATGGTAAATAACGCAATTATATTTATGTCAATCCTATGCTATCCCTTCCCCTTGTATTTGAATCATTACAATGCGATTTCCTATTCATTACCGATTTATCTCTTGCATCGATTTCAGCGATCGCTTAATTTGGTTGACTGTATCATAATTATGCCTGTTTTTTTTCACTGCTGTCCTATTGCTGTGCCACACATGCCACCCTCAATCGATGTTCGAGGACGACCTTTATTTCATTTGGGGGGCACGGATGAATGCATGCAGATCAAACTCCGCGATTCTCTTCACCTGTACATGAACTAAATCTCCGCATTAGATTTCTTTACCGTATTTGGACTAAAACCCCCGTATTTCTGGGAAATAAAAAGTTTCAACGAACTGTGCTGTGCTGTTCCATTGAAATTACTGTGTGTTGTGAAGAAATTAACAGAGCGCAGAGATGGGAGGACGCCCAATCCGCAGTGAACCACAGGTGTTGATCGTCTCTGACGCTGCACGAGCAATTTTAGAGAGACTAGGATGGACTACCTATTTTATGAGAATGCAGCAACCCCATGAAGCAGTAGCTACCGAATTCTTATTAAACTTGCAGGAAGGATCCTCTATAGTCAGAGGAAGACAGATAGATGTGTCCGATGAGATAATTGCAGAAGTGTCCGGCATCCCCGCGCAAGGAACTGTCTGGACCCAGAAGAAGATTAGGATTCGTGAAGCCATAAAAATATTTGAAGATGACGGATATACGCTAACTGTCAAAGGTAGAGGAGTCCACCCGGCGTCATTAGGCGAAACATGGATCGAATTGGCCAGGATTGTGCAAGCTTACATAACATGCGACGGTAGAAAAGACGTGGTAAGACCTCGCCACCTTAAGCTACTAGCTGTGTTAAAACAGAAATGCACTATTAATCTGCCTGCATTCTTAAATTCTTTGTTGCATGATATTTCTCGCGGAATTAGAAAAGCCCAACATGAAGACATGGTGGTTAGCCACCATTGTTTAATTCGACTGATAGTAAGTTATAGATTCGCCCAGCAGCAGACCAGCTGGGAAGAATTTATTGAATGGGGGTTAGCTCTGCCTGCTCGGAGACAGAAAATAATGGTCGGCTTAATAGCTGAGCCCTCCACTCACAGAAAATCCTTCCGATCGAAGCAAAGTAAGAAAATAATGGAGGAACTTCCGGGCAGTAGCAGCCAGCCCCTAAAATTGAACGGCTCAGATGAAGAGGAACAACCTCCACAGTTGGAGGGAGCAAGCCCTCATGATGAGGAAGAACAGGAATTAGAAGGAGCAATTCGTTACTTAGACGAGGAAGAAGTAAGTAGCGAAAAACAACCTAGTCCGGAGGAAGGGGAAATTCGTTACTCAGACAAAGAAGAAGTAAGTCATCATACCAGTAGCGAAAAAAAACTCAGTACAGAGAAAGGAGAAGTATGTTATTTGGATGAAGAAGAGATTGAGGGAAATTCAGAGGAAGAAGAAGTTGAAGGAGAAATTCGGTATTCAGATGAGGAGGAAGGAAGTTATCACACCTGTGACGGGGAAGAGGATAATCGTAGCAGCAGTGGGCATGAAACAGAACCCACTGAAAATGTCAATGTAAGCCCTTCACAGGAAGATCAATTGGCCCAGATTTTAGCCAACATGATGGAGTATGCACGCCCTCATAGCCATTTGAACCTTAATATCGATATCAATCAATTACCAGAAAACTCTGCTATCGATAGAGAAATAACTGAAGAAAAGCTTAATGAAACAGCAAACCCTAGCGAAGCTAGGGTTGCTTCTTCCAAGAGGTATGAACAGGAGGAGGAAAATATCGAATCAATACCTCAATTGGAAACCCCCCAGGGCATTGCAGAGTCGGTTGAGAAGATGATTCCTGAGGAATCTATCCAAGAGCATGAGAGCATGGAAGAAGAACCCCAAGAAAAGGAGCAAGGAGAAGATTTCACTGAAGGCACGACTCAAAACCTTATCGAGCAGACGGGTTCAGATGAACAAGCCGCTGTTCCCTTGAGAAGGAAGAAGAAAACGACTGAGGTTGAGAAGCTTCGCAGGGAAAGGATAAAACTTCATAGACTGATAGAACAACTCAGGAAAACGATTAGGGTTCTAAGAATGAAACAGACACCTAAGCGAGCCCCTAAAAGAAGAAACATTGTTGTTAAGAGAAGATCAAAAAGGAGAAGGGAAACCACTAATAGGAACCCTCAAGTAGAAGAAGAAACCATGCCTGAACCTAACTATGAGGATGTGGAGCAGCAAACGGCTGTTCCAACACCAGTTGTTCCAGAGGAACCTGCTCTAAACGAAAATACCGAATCTAGCAGTCAGCACACCTTCAGTGATCCAGCATTAGTTAGATTGCAAGAAGAATTGACCCAGGCCCGAATCGAAAGACAGAAGTTGGAAGAAGATACTGTCCCAAGGAAGAAATATCAAGAATTGCAGCAACAGATGAAAATTATTCATGAGGCAGAAGCTGAAGCTCATGAAAAACGACGAGAGGCAGAGATAAAAACTGATAAGGTAAGCAACCGATTAAAACTAGCACGAAATCAAATGAACACTCTCTGCTCCTTATATACTGATGTCTTAGCCTGTAGGTGCCCTGCCAAAAACTATTCTTTATTTCTGTTAGAAAGATATTTGCAATTAAAAATCAAGGCAGTTAGGGCTGGAAAATCAATAGAGCTAAGAACTATAAACGACCTGATATCATGCTGCAAGCTTTATGGGGACAAAGTACAATGCCTGTTATGTGAGTTTTATCTGCATAATCTAATACTTGAAAATGACTGTGAATCAAATCCTAGCCCTTTCATTGGAGATGTACAGTTTTAGGCATTCATTTCTTTTTCCGTAAATCAATTAAAATGGCTTAAAGCCTACAATGCCTTTCAAAGGCAGGAAAATGAATTGGATCTATGGGTCAGAAGTGAACCTCAGGACCCACGTCAATTATGGGCTAGACATAAAAGTCTAATGATAAGGAAAGGCGTTACCCAAACTCTGGGGCCTGTTCATAAGTCAATCATTCTGAAAGGAACAGATTATTTTTCATCTATTAGGGATCAAGCTTATGTAGCAGCCAAGGTCCGGTGGAGAACCTCGAATCAAAACATACAAACTAGGAAGCCATTTAATTATAGGAATTTTGGGCTAGCTGCAGACCGTTTCATTGCCTATAGCCATCTTGTTTTAAAAGAAGGACCATTCTGGTTAGGATGTAGGTTCCGCAGCCCCATTATTTGGTACCCTGCCTTGGACTACAAAGCTATTTATGAGCTTCCCGAGGGGCAGACAGAACATGTTCTTGAAGAATTAGCTGCACACCATGGTTTTAGGCCTCTCAATGATAAACCTTCTCCAGCTTACTCTTTGACTGCTCTCCATGTGAACTATAGTTTTCATGAGGGCATGAAAAAGGTTAAGTTGGGGGGTATGTTGGGCAGTGAAAGAGGTATGAAATTCCTATGTATTTTTTCATTCTTTTACTATAGATATACTTCTGTTTGCCTTAGAAAGGTAATTTACCATGAGAATTGCAATTAAATTGGAAAGATTTATGTTTAGCCTAAAAGATGACTAAAGATTGTTTTTATTGGCAAAACAGGAATACGAAGAGGTGAGCAGCTGTATCAAAGGCGTGGCTGAAGACAATCTGACTCCCACTCCATTCGTGACGAACCATATCTAGTTGAAGCCAAGAAGATCTGAACGGATCGCCCGAAAGGGGCAGGGGACAGCTCGACCTTAAACAGAGTAAACAGAACAATGATAAAACAAGGAAGGAGCGAATCCCTCAGGATCGGAATATCCTAAGGGATCGCTGTGCAAATTTATCATATTTCTTGATTTGTCCGTCCAAGGATCAAATATAAAGGCAATGATCTTTAGTGACCGGGGACGGAAAGGGATACATTGAAAAAGACATTTTTTATTAAAAGACTTTTATATTTCCTTTGCAATCGAATGATTATCGACTCTCCGTCGTGAGAGAACGCTGTCTGTAATGTCTTTTGGATTAATATAAAAACACAAGTTTCATCTGCTCTTTAGAATTCTGAGTTAAGCCCAGCGGTATTTCACTGGCGCTAAGGGCCCGGCTCTGGTGGATTACTATGTTGTTGTATTATTAATCTTTATTTGTTAATGCATGAAGTGTGTTTCGTATTTATTTCATTTACAGAGTCATTTCATTGATTGTTAAAGCAAGTGCTGAACCATTGTTGTTTCATTCTTTACCACAATTACATTTAACGATCAATTATCTTGTTATTATCTTTTGGCTTTGCTGTTCCGTAATTACAGTAAGTTGTTGTTCCATTTATCTATGGTTTGTGATTGGATTACGATTAACTGTCGACAGGCTTGAGTGTGACGATTTACTTATTTGAATTACATTTGCAATTGTTGTTCATTTTATGTTGTTGTTCCTTTTCTGGATTTCATTTCCTTTCAGTTGTTTCACTTGCTTTAAGATCTCCAAACTGTAGAGGATAGAGATATTCACTCCAAGTCCCCAGATTTGGTTATCTTACATCGATTTCTAGGGGAAAGAGTTACTGCTACTGCATCCCTGATCGATGTTTAGCAAAATTGTTGTAGTTTAGCTTTTACATTCCTGTCATCGTAATTAGGTTTCCTTTCCAAGCATTTATTACTTTTGGTATTTTCCGGGTATACATATCCTCACAAGCATTGTTTCCTAGATAATTGTAGCCCTTGCACAGAGTACACTTGAGATAAAAAGACGTCCCGGATTGATGATTAATGTAGGCTAATTAGGTTTCTAAAAAAGATACCTTTTGATGGTCCAACAAATGGATTTTTCATGGGTTCTAGGATTTCCATAAACTCAATTTGTTCCTTCATGTGAGTCGTGCCAAACTACTCGGTAAAACTTTCTTTTAACCTTAGCCTTTTCATCTCCGAGGTATGAACATATCTTAGTCAGGAGGCGAACTTGGTAATATACTCATCCATGGTCATCTACCCACCTTCAAGTCATGGAATTATTTAGATTTCTCATCATAAATTTTTTTTGTTAAATACTATCTTTAAACTATTGGCCGGAATGATTCCCATGAAACATATTATCTTCAATGCTATGAACATGCTTTACTTCCTCCCACCACAAGGTTGATTTTTCTCCTCAAATCGATATATGGCCAATTTGGCTTTTAGGTTGTTGCTATACGCGTACACTTGAAAATATTTATTCAAATTTTTCAACCAAAGCCTCCGCCACTTCCCTCAACTTCCCCATCAAATGTAGGTGGTTTTATTTTCCTAAAACTCACCTTGAAGCTCCACTTTTTTCTTCTTAACTTCTTTTTGATCCGACATATTACCAGATTCTTCTTCATTATAGTTTTTTTTTTTTTGCTTCATTGTGAAGGACTTATTTCCACTTTTTCAATGGTATGGTCCCTTGTTTGTCACTGATTACCTTCCTGCATGTCTCTATCAGCACTAGGTTGTTTCATTCCCTGATTTTGCTTGTCTGAAAGGCTCTTGAGTATCTTTTCTTTTCTCTTGCATCAAGCACTCATTATCACTCCGAACCCGCACCATTTCTTCCTATAGCTTCTTCACTGTATTTAATAGTATGCTAGTTTGGTGTTTTTTTTCCTCCAATAGTCTACTCTTTTGCTAGTGTTGATCCACACTTAGTTGAATCCACATCTCAGGATTCATTTCTAGTCATGATTGGGGTTCCCTATTGTTTTGGGGTAGTTTTTGCATTGGCCCCCTTCTCATAATGTTATCCCGTTGTTGGGTACTGATTCTGTACATTTTTCCTACACTTATATTCCTTATTTTGTCTTATAATCATAACCAATTGGATTATATTTACCCCTTTTTCTCACCTTTTTACCTTAACTTGTGTTGTTTCACCTTGCTTTCATTACTTTTCCAATTCACCAATTATTATGATATATTATACCTTCTTATGAATAATTGATGGTGAATGCTTGGAGAATATTGATGGCCTTTCTGTTGTCTTTTCAGATGTCATTTGTAGCACCAAAGAGCCTAAGCATGAAGTTCACAGGAGCATTTAAGAGGGTGTTGTTATAGCAAAGTGATGTTGTTACACCTTGTTGTTATAGACCTGACGAAAAACTGTTGTTACACTTTGCTGTTACTGACTCGTCGGGGAACTGCTGATACAGTTGTCCCGTTGATTGATCTCATCAATAATTGTTGCTGATGTGTTCTTTGGTCGTTATAGTACAACTATGATTCCATTACGATAGCTGTAGAAGTTGTTTAAGCATTGTATTTTTGGGATAACAGCCTAAGGGTGGTTTCGATTGTAATCTTCTATTTTCTAGTTAGAACATTATTAGGAAGTGGTTATAACTATATGTGCTTTATTTCAATAAGCATAAGAATCATAAGATTCTCATGACTAATCTATTCCTGGATTTTCTTATGTAACCACTATATAGTTCTTGGCCCTAGAGGTTGAGAGGTTAGCATAGAACAACATTATTTTGGCTCTGTAATTGTGTTTAGATTAATACAGATTATCTTGTTATTGTTGTTACATGCGTTATTCTATTTAGTTTCCGTTAAAGTTCCTTCTCTACCTGCGCCCTGCTAGGGAGGAAGGGCCCTGCTTGTTAGCATGGATTGCAGCGATTAAAGTAGTTGTGTGTATGTAATTATATTTCAGTTTATATATCAATAGAGTAATGTTGTGGCTGTTTAGTTGAGAATATATCTGCTTTGATTTCAATACATTATATGCTGTTATACATATGATAATAGAGACATCAGTTGGGTACTTGTTGTGTGGCGAGCTAGACAGATCAATTGAAGTCTGATTCCAATCTTGTAGATCCTTTTATCTCTGGATGAGTGGTTTATTTCTAGCATTTAGTTTAGCAACAATTTATTTTCTTTGGAATTGCGTCTGGTTGGTGTATCGACATAGACATTGCAACTATCATTGGAATAAACAGACGTCCCTTTATTGATAATTAAATGTGTTGTTCAGTCATTTAATAAGTGATTTATATAGTCCAACATTTTGAAGTCGTTGCCGATGATGGCAGTGACAATCCAATAAATCAGAGTTGTTTCTTAAAGGTGCAATTTTTATGTGTTTTCATAGAATTTCTCTAGTGACACAATTTTTGGGCAGTAAGACGAGAGGTAAGAACCTATGCAACACTCTAACAGATTTGAGCGATCAACCAATGTCATGTTGGGACACTTAGGAGGTTGAATTTATGAGCATTTTGTTTTTTTATAGTGTCTCGAGTGATACAATTGCCGGGTGGTAAGACAAGAGGTAAGAACCTGCACATTGCTCTAACAATCTTGAGCGCGCTCACCAATGTATTGCTGAGACACTTAGGAATTGAATTTTGGGTGTTTTTTTTAGGGTTCCTTATGCTATACAATGGTTAGGCAGTAGGACAAGAGGTAAGAACCTACGCATCGCTCTAACAGGCTTGAGCGAGCTCACCGTTGTAGAAACTGAAGCACTTATAGGATGAATTGATATGCATAGGGACCATGTGTGATAGTAGGACATCATCAACATCTACAAACACACTCCACCCTACTGACTACAGGAAAGATGGGTCGTAAGAAGGAAAAGAAGAACATAGATTTAGGAAGGAAAAAATTCTTTGGAGACCTGATTTGAAGGGAAGAAAAGGAACAGTCCACGTGATACAGAGATAATAGGAAGAAATAACCACAAAAAGCAGCTACCATATCAAGATCTGGACCATCGGTGTCTTCCATGTGTGGACCTCAGCATCATTCGAACATCATATCCACTCCTGATATCAAAACTCCAGATTGAAAACAATAGTGGATAATTATTGATCAGGATCTGAGAAGTGAAGGACATGGAAAGACCAATGGCAATCATCAGGGACTTGAGGAACAACGGTTAGTTGATCATCAATTGGACGTTGGTATTGTTGTTAAAAAAATTTATCCTGGAGCGGCGTGATCCTTTTATTTTTCAATCTCCAGTGTACTCCAAGGCCAGTTCAACCCATAAGGAAGAATCAGCCATGGGGAACAGGAATGTCAAGACAGATAGCTCTGTTACTTTTGAATTCCCAATAGTAGTAACACGGGACAAGGCTCCTATGAAGAATATCCCTTTATCATCCATACCATCCTTTCATGCGATGTTTGTTGAAGATCTGGATAACTTTCTGTTCAAATTTGATGTGTTGTGTAGATGTTATGACTACACTTCATATGCCGAGAACCTAAAATTATTCCTTGATACTTTGAAAGGAGCAGCATTAAGATGGTTCATGAGATTGGGTGTTCGCACAATTCAAACTTGAAATGACATGAGAGAGGCTTTCCTCTTTAAGTATCAATACTCCTGTGGAACCAGGGATTTGAAGGAAAAAAATTTCAGAATTGCACAGAAGGAGGAGGAAATCCTGGAAGATTATCTGGAGCAATTCCACTACAATTTATAGAGGTCTAAGTTTAGTAACTTAGATCAAGAAATTCTAAAGAAAATATTATTATGAGGCTTAAGAGATGATTATCTAGAACATCTGAACATAATAGGAAAAGGAGACATATTGCAAGAAACATTTGATGAGACAATGAAGCTTTTCCTGCATAGCTCAAGAGGATTAGTCAAATGGAGAGTTTTAGTTCAGGACCCTTCACTTTGGATACAGAAGTACACAAGTGGAGGAGTAACTAGAGCAGAGATCAAGAACTTATTTGAGGTTTTCAAAACCAATCTCCTTAGTACTCTCTTTGCCCAGATAACTACCGTGGTACAAGTAAAGAAGGGACAAGCAGAAGTTGAAGTAGCCTTAACAATATTTTGTCCCTGATGAAAAAGGAAACATTTAGAAAGAGAATGTGGAATTAATAGTGTCAGCCTGTGAAACATCTGTGAGTTGGTGCACTCTACGAATCAGTGTCCTAAGTTGCCCAAACTGAAG
>CM076578.1:114567099-115039643 GCA_034641835.2 Pinus albicaulis | reverse complement strand
CCCCCTTTTCTCCATATATTCCTCTACTTCTCATGAGTTTCTCCCTCCATCCGTAAAAATCTTCCTGACATGGTTTGAAACTTCTTTTTGAACTGTGCCGAAACCCCCAAATCCATTGAAAACCTTGAAAATTTTCATAAAAAACAAATTTTTATTGCTATGGACCTAAGCCCCTTGGGCTAAGTCCTAAACCACTTCCCCCCACATGCCCATGTGTTAAAACCAAACGCCAAAGCTTTCGGCGCTAATCGCAAATATCCAAAGGGTGCATGACTTTGAACCATTACAAAGCTCATTTTCCTTTGTAAACCCAAAAACCCACTTTCCGAAAGTTCTAAGTTAAAACTTAAAACCATGTGTTGAATACAAATGGGTTGATCGGAAAGACCAGGCTCAATGGCCCGATTGCGATTAGCCCTTGTCTTTATAACTCCCGGGCATATTACATTCCGTGAAAACCCCCGGCCCCGTAATCGGGCGCCTTTTTCCTTTACCTATATATTTTCCGCCCAATCCGTTAAACTTGTTTTATTCGCAAAAAAATTTGGTTTTCATGTGTTTAAGGGTTTTTCCGCCGGTGCGTAGGTCGTAGCAATCCTGACCGTCGATCTAGTCCTTTGATCCAACGGCCTGCGCTCCATCGCATCGCAAACTTTCAATCGCATGCGTTTTTGTTTCGCCCCCGATCGCGACTCCCCCGATTGGTTTTCCACCGTTGATCTCATTCTTGAATCAACGGTTATCGCTAAATTGCATCGCAAACTTTCAATCGCATGCCTTCTTCTCTGTGCTCTGATTGCCGATTCCCGATTCAATCCCGACCGTTGATCTAATCCTTGATCCAACGGTCCGCGCAAAATCGCTTCGCAATGTTTCACCCCCTTGCGATTACCTCCGATTCATTCCCCGCTGTCGATCTGATTCTCAGATCAACGGCCAGCGCTCAATCGCAAAGGGCTCAATCGCAAAGTTTCAATTGCATGTTGTTTTGTGACCTCCCCGATTGCGATCCTCCGATCCAATCTGAGCCGTCCATCCTCCCGAAGATCCAACGGTCCTTATTCCCTCCGATCGCAAGTCTTACCGCCATTTCAAAACCCGCCGATTCGTTTTCCGCCGTCGATCTGATCTGCAGATCAACGGCCAGCGCTTAATCGCACTGGAAATTCAATCGCATCCCCTTTTCTGCCACCCCCGATTGAGACCCTCCGATTAGATCTGGACCGTCCACGTGTCCAGATCGGATGGTCCAAAACTGCTCCTCCTTATCCTTCTCCCGCTATCCTTTTTACCTTTCTATGCAGATCTCCACCGTTGGTTGCCTTCATCCGACGACTACGCTCCTCCCTCGCCATCCGAAGCAGTTTAAAACTATTTCCGCAGGATTTCTTAACTGTTTTTGTGTTTTGCAGGTGTTTTAATGGTTTCCCATTATAGAATGAAGGAAAGCCGAGGGATGGGAAAGACGTTTCCTGTGCCTTCGAGCTATCTTAAAGAAGCCATTCACGGGGCTCTATTCCATGTTTCGTCAGTACTCTATGAGTATTGATGTCGTAAAGCCCAGTGCGGGTCTGCACATCGACAAGACACTGTTTTAATTCAAACACAGTTAAAGAGTATCAGTTTTGAAGACAGAGCACAGCAGATGAAGATTGAAGACAGTTTTTATGGGGATTACGGCTAAGATAGTTATCCAAAGCCTAATCCCCAATCTAAAACACAGTTTAAAAGAAAACCTAAAGTGTTTTATCAGACAGAAAGCCTCCACTGCCACATCTGAGGCAAATTGATTCCTCAGCTACCACCGAGCCACCTATTGCCTCAAAGCATTCAAATAGAGGCCGAAGTTATTGAAGAAAATCTGATATTCGCCTCCAGCACAGCCAAGAAATTACTCCACACAGCGTACAGAGCCTCAAAGTCAAATAAAGCTCCCACCGAGCTTTGATATTTATTGTAAACAGTTAATACAGTGTTCCACCTGTGAATTTCTTCATCGAGCCCCTCAAAAGGCCACGAAGTCTTGAAACTGTATTAATTATCCTGAGAGATCTTTTCTCGGATCACCTCCTCATCCTTCTATAAATATCTCAGAAGAAGATGAGAAATTGTTGGTTGCAGAACTTTGAAATACACTTGAGCTCGAGACTTCTATTTGTACATAGTGTTCACTGGCCCTTGAAGCTCTGTTTGTACTGGAGTAGTTAGGTTGAATAGTGAAGATGATTGCTGAACTGAAACATTGGACTTGAAGATTGTAACTGGTTTGACATCAATATAAAAGCTGTTTCTTGGGATCCTGGTCTTTATCACTGGTGAAGTGCTTCTTTCTTTGTTAATCGTTTTCCTTCTATGTATTCCATATTGTTCATTTTCCCTCTGTAAAGAACAGTTTAAACAGGGTTAGGATTTTCTGTATAGCAGTAACCTTCTCTGGCTGAGAAATCTTTATCTTAATGTTTTCTTCAGATTTGTTTATTTAAGAATGATTCAATACAGTTTAAACAGTTAGGAATGTTGGCGTTCCCTCGTCCTTATGTTTGCTCAAACATTGTTCTCGAATGTTATTTCCATTATTTGCTATTAAAGTCAGACTAGAGAAGATATGGTTTGCCCTAATTCCTAGATTCTTTTCTCCAAAGGCAGATTCTGAAAGTTTCCCTTGGTGTTGACTGAAAGCAGACTAGGTTTAAAAGTACTTTATCTGATCTTAAGTTACACTCTGTTTTTCTTATGTGTTTTCATACTTTCTGAAGGTAATTATGAGGATTACTGGATTGTTTGTCAATTAAGCTGCTTTAATAAGAACTTTCCCAAGAAGTCTATGGTTAGACCTGTCCTTGGTTGGTTTTAAAACAGTTACTTAAGAGGCTTTTCTTGTTTGGACTGACTATAAATCCTCTGAGAAATTATTATCAGTTTCCACCCCTCCAAAATTTTAATGTTTCCATTTCATCATTTTAATCTCAATAATCTTGTGGTATAGATAACTTGCCCCTTGGATCACACTTGATGTTGTTGTTCAATTAAAGCCCAGATATGACTCCATAGCCCAATGGACTAAAAACCAGCGTTATATCTATCTATCTGCCAAAATTGTTCTATTTTCTTGCAACTTCTCACTTTTGAAACTTTTTCACTTAGGACTTTCCCCTCAAGTAACATTTCATGCTCAACCATCCAAAACAAAACAAAACCTTTGGCCTTCATAACTAGCCTAATATCATTACCTTAAGCTTTTCAAAGACAATATCCATCTTTGTACATATTGGAGAGATCCCTCTCCGGATTCAGGAGGGCTAGATCCTAGAATCCCAAAGTTTGGTTGAAATGATGTTAACTCTGTGATTGGACTCTCCCAATCTTGCTAATAAATTACAGAGACCTAACATTTATGGCGACTCCGCTGGGGAACCTATCGAACCTTGAATCATTTTCATTTAAAGATAATCATACGACGTCAGAGATTTGGTTCATAGAGCATTTGCTTTATTAACCAGAGTAAAAAGTAGCCTTTTCAAGCACTGCCTAACATAGGTAATTATGATGAAACTTGTTTGAATCAGTGACAAACTAGGTAAACCCTAGGTTTCTCTTAAGACTTCATCTAACCTTGAAAAATCAGCTGGCTTAGCCATAAGAGTAGACTGCCTTTGTCTCGCGACCTTAGCTAAGTTTTGAAACAAAGTTAGGATATTCTTAACAACCACAAAACTGAAAAATGATTTAGAAAAACCTAAAAATATTTCAGATTGGAATTAAATAAACATGGTGGTGGACCATAAGACCTTTTACCTCTAAAAGGAGCTAAAAATTTCCACTTGGCGACTCCACAATCCTTGAACAGACCTTAAGACTCCACTGAGAAGAACCCTTATCATTATAGTATCATTCAATTTCAGTTAGAGGACTGTAGGATTAAAATTGTAAAAACAGATTAGTTAACCTCTCCAAGATTGTCATATCTGGTTGAACTTTTCTTGTTTTGGGTCTAAAAAACATAGCATAGTGGCTTCTAAAAAGATTCACACTAGAGCCCATCCAGACCCTAACCCACCTGAGATGGTTGATAATCCAGAAAGTATCCTTTGGAAGTCTCCTAAGGTTAAATTATTAACTATTTTCAGATCACCCTTGAGAGCTAATTCAGTCCCTGAAAATCTTTCAGCTCTGCAACAATCACAAACTGACTTAGTGAACCCATTTAGGACTAGGTAATTTGATGATATAATCCAGTTAGACTCTGAATCTTCACTTTCATCTCCTGAAACAAGTGAACATCCTGGTAGCAGGGAAACAACACCTCCTGATTTACATTTCCTTCACAATTTAGGTGTCTCTCATCCAAGATCATCTCAACAGTCTACTGCTGGTCCATCCACTTCTACTCACCCTACATCCACTGTTCAAACCACTTCACCTCAGCCCACTTTCCCTTCTGTAAATCCACCTCCACCTCCTGCCATGGCAACATGGTATGCTCCCTTAGTCCTTCCTGTACCATTAGTCAATCTTCCACAGGACTATCAGTCCAAAATTCCATTTAATACCATAATAGCATCTCAACATGTGGACAAGATGAATGACTACTTTGAAAGAAATGAAATTGATAATGACTCTGTCAAGTTGAGACTATTTGCTCAAATTTTGGGGGGAGAAGTAAGAAAATGGTTTAAAGGTTTAACCCCCCATAGTATTAACGATCTCCAAGCCTTCCATCAAACATTCTTAAACAAATGGGAAGTGAGAAAGAATCCTCTCCAAGTCCTTGTTGACTATAACAATCTCCATAGGAACCCTGGGGAAAGTGTACAATCTTATTGTACCAGATTTAACAACGTCTATAATGCACTTTCCCCTGAACTAAAACCTCCTCAGGGCTCAGCTTTAAACAAATTTCCTGAAGGGTTTGATCCAGACATGACCTATTCACTAAGAGAGAGAGATTTTGCAACTCTTGAAGACATGCACAGGGGTGCTCTTTCTGTGGAAGTGAACTTGATGGAGAAAAGAGCAAGAATGAAGAGCGAGAAGAGAGTATCTTTTAGAGAGGAATCCACACCTTCTACTTCCAACTAAAAAATGGAGAGAATGATGGAAGAAATGATGAAAGAGATGAGCATAATTAAGAGAGCACAAGCAAATCAAAATCAAACTGCTCCTCAAAATAGGAACCAGAATCAGAATGTTAGAAGGAACCAACCTCCAAACAGACCCAGGGAAGATGATCAACTGATCACCCCTCCCTTTCATCAAAACTATGTAAGTGAGGTTGAAGAAACGGAAGACATAACAGAGGAAGAGGATATCAACATGTTTGGGGAAGAGGATGATGACTTTGAGGTTCATTATGATAATAAACAAGGTCTTTACACACCTTACGACGACAAAAGAGATGATAATGAAAATGATTATCAAGACATGGAAAATGTCGTCATAGAACCTCAAAGAGAATATGACCTTAGAAGCAAGACCAGTCAACAAGCCCCCAACACCAAAACCTCTGACAAATCCTCTCAAAGCAGCACCACAGCTAAACCCAAAGCAGCCAAACAAAAAGACAAAACAGTGGTTGTTAATTCTGATAAGGATAAGGAGAAAAACACTCAAAATTCTGAAAAACAGAGTGAAGACATCAGCAGTACTAACACTTCAGCTAGTACTCCTTCTACAACAGTTGTGTCAAGTAAAACAAATCAGCAAGCTGTAATTGTTGATAGAGTGACAGCTAATAAGGTTGAAATAAGTGCTTCAAAGAATCAAACCCCTTTCAGCCTTGAACAAGAAATCTTAAAGATCAAAATCTCTGTTCCATTAACTGAGTTAGCTGCCCAACATGTATATAGGAACCAAATTTTGAAGGCTTTAAATATAGAGGAAAATGGAGATACGGTTAATCTTAGTGACGACCTACCAGAGTTGATTTCTGGCCCTAAGATTGAAGGGAAGTTTCAAGAAGGACCAGTTCCTCCCTTTTATGTGAGTTTGAACATTCATGACAAAATTCTACACAACGCTATGCATGATTCCAGGGCTTCTCATAATTTAATGCCTAAAGCTGTGATGGAGAGCCTTGGTTTAGAAATCACCAGACCCTACAAAGACCTATACTCCTTTGACTCAAATAGAGTAAAATGTCTGGGATTGATCAAAGACCTCTGTGTTAACCTAGCCCAGATTCCAACCAAATGTTTACTCATGGACATTGTCGTGGCTGATGTTCCCCCAAAGTATGGAATGTTATTATCAAGATCCTGGGGAGCTAAGTTACAGGGGACTATGCAGATGGACATGACATATGCGACCATCCCAGTTTTCAATCAGACCAGAAGACTTTACAGGGAGTCTCATATGCAATACATGGTTACAAGTCAAGACAGACCACGAAACTCTCCTATATATTCTGTCAATACAGACCTTGATTCTTTTATCATGTTTAACAATGAAACTCCTAGTGAGCAAGTCACTTTAACAGAATTAAAGGCCGACGGGGAAGAAGAGTATAATAACGCAGAAGTGTCCAAACAGTTTGCCACATGTGAAAACATTAGTAAACAAAGCATAGGTCTTGATTTACCGGTTATGAGTCCATTGTTTTTAGGACTTAACAACCCAGAAAATACCCCTAACATTTCTGACATCATCCCTCAATCTATTGAAGAATTTGAGGAGTCAAAACAAATTCAATTGGGTGCTGCTAATCATGAACAGTCAGAAGGCACCGTAGTTAAAAAGGACAATCGCCAAACAGATGAAACCGAAGACAGTCCTTTATGGAGTATGTATTTTGATGGGTCATGCACTAGAAATAATGCTGGTGCAGGTGTTTGGATCACTAACACTGAAAACAACCACACAGAATGCATCTCATGCAAATTAAATCCAACAACATAGCAGAATATGAATCCCTTCTCTTCGGCTTGCATCTCTTGAAGAAATTAGGAGCCAGAAGAATTAATGTGTACGGGGATTCTGAGTTAATCATTAGGCAAGTCAATGGGGAGTATAATGCAAATCATCCCAGACTTAGAGCCTATCGAAATGATGTCATGGATCTGTTGACAACATTTGAGGAGTCAAACCTGAGTTTCATCCCAAGGAAAAAGAACATTATGGCCCACAATTTAGCTTTTGCGGCCAGGACATGTCTAACGCCATATGAGACTGGAGACAACACAACTCCGATAAAATTTAGACCGGCAGTGCCTGATAACGAAAAATATTGGCAAGTGTTTAACAATGACAAACAAATAGAAGACTTCATGCAATTCAGAAATGAGTTCGAACTGCACAGTTCAGATTCAGATTATGATACATACTGCGGTGAAGAAAACTTTCTTGGTGAAGAAGAATCGTCTCCTCAACCTGCCAATATTAACCTATTGTCTAGCAAACTTAGGAGCAAAACAGAATTAAGTGCAGAGTTAGAAACGGAAGAATTACAAACTCTGCATTCTAAAGATGAAAATTTGCCAAGTGGTCAAACGCCTTTAGAGGAGTTGTTCGATTTTAACGATGTGGCCAATAAACCAAAACTGGAACCTATAGAGACTGAAGTAGAGTGCAATATAGGCAGTGAGGAAAAACCGAAAATGATCAAACTGTCCAAAACTTTGCCAGCTCACATTAAACTCAAATACATAGAGCTGTTCAAAGAATTTTCTGATGTTTTTGCATGGAGTTACGAAGATCTTAAATCCTATGAAACTGAAATAATACAGCACAAAATCCCTCTTAAAGAAAACCAAAAACCATTTAAACAGAAACTGCGCAGAATAAACCCTGTCCAGTTGCCATTGGTTCAGAAGGAGATCATGAAAATGTATGAGGCTGGCATTATTGTCCCTATTAGATATTATGAGTGGGTATCTAATCTGGTGTCCGTTAGGAAGAATACTGGAGAAATCAGGCTTTGTATAGACTTTAGAGACTTAAACAAAGCTTCGTTAAAAGACAACTACCCTTTACCAAAAATGGATCACATTTTACAAAGGGTGGTGGGGTATAAAAGGATTTCGTTGCTTGATGGCTATTCAGGGTATAATCAGATTTTAGTTCACCCTGCTGATCAATTAAAGACAGCTTTCACTACTCCATGGGGCATTTTCATGTATGTGAAGATGCCTTTTGGTCTAATGAACGCTGGAGCAACCTTTCAGAGAGCCATGGACATAGCATTCTCGGAAGAATTGGGCTTCTTCATCATTATCTATCTAGATGATGTCACTGTGTTTTCAAAAACAGATGAAGAACATTTAGAACATTTGAGAAAATTTTTCGAGAAGTGAAAAAGGTTTGGAATATCTTTAAACCCTAAGAAGACGCTATTTGGTCTCCAAGAAGGTAAGCTTCTTGGACACATTATTTCAGAAGAGGGTATAAAGATAGATCCAAAGAGGATTGAGGCTATATTGCAAATCTCTCATCCTCGAAATATCAAAGAGTTGCGGTCTTTCATTGGAAAGATTAACTTTTTGAGAAGGTTCATCCCTAACTTGGCAGAGCTCCTTAGAAATATCACAAACATGTTGAAGAAGGAGCAAGGGATAAAATGGACCTTGGAAGCAAAGACATCCTTTGAGCTGGTGAAACAATCATTAACCAAAACACCGGTTCTCATAAGCCTTGATTTTTCAAAAGATTTTTATATCTTCTCGTTTGCATTAGAACATACCATCGCTGTTGTCCTTTTACAGAAAAATCCACAAGGACAAGAGCAACCTATTGCATTCTTTAGCAAGGCATTGAGGGATGTCCCTTTGAAGTATAATATTATGGAAAAGCAAGCTTTTGCTTTGGTTAAAGCATTGAAAGACTTCAGAGTATACATCCTTCACTCACACATCATTGCCTTTGTCCCTAATTCGGTTGTTAAAGACATTCTAACACAGGACCCAGATGGTAAGAGAGGTAAGTGGATTGCTGTTATTCTCGAATATGATTTAGAGATAAAACCCACTAAACTCATCAAGGGCCAAGGTCTAGCTAGATTAATGGTTGAATCCAATTTTGAAGTTCTTGATATTAATATGATTAATGCTTTGGACAGCCAAGAAGAATTCTCAACTCCCATTATTGAAAACCATTTTATGAATTCTCCTTGGTATGCTGATATCGTTTATGTTTTGCTTAATTTAAATACACCTCCTGGTTTGTCGAAAACAAAGGCAAGGTTCTTAAAAATGAAAGCAGTAAACTATTGCATTGTAGATAGGTGTCTTTATTAGAAAAATGCTAGTGGTATATTGCTTAAATGTTTGCCTGAGTTTGATGCAGAGAAGGTTAAGCAGGAATTTCATGAAGGAGAGTGTGGAGGCCATTTGTACTGGAAGTCAACAGCCAACAAAATTTTGAGGGCTGGTTTCTATTGGCCCACCCTTTTTCCTGATGTTCACAAAATGACAACTACTTACCATAAATGCCAATTGTTTGAGGGCAAGAGAAAATTATTACCCCTTCCTCTGCATCCAATCACTGTTGAAGCTCCTTTTCAACAGTGGGGACTTGACTTCATAGGTGAAATCCATCCCTCATCTTCTGCCCAGCATAGATGGATCCTTACTGCCATAGACTATTTCACTAAATGGATAGAAGCCATTCCTTGTAGGCAAGCCAATGATTCAGTTATTATAAAGTTCATAGAAACCAATATCCTCTCCAGATTTGGCTGTCCTACCAAGATCATCACAGATAATGCAGCAGCGTTTGGATCAAAGAAAATGGTTGACTTCTGTCATAAATACGAGATAACACTAGGGCATTCCACAGCCTATTACCCTCAAGGTAATGGACTTGCAGAATCTTCCAATAAAATCTTAGTGAACATAATCAAGAAACTGTTGGAGGACAATAAAAAGTCTTGGCACACAAAGCTAGTCCATGCACTTTGGGCTGACAGATTAACTTTGAAGAAATCTATTGGTATGTCACCTTTTCAGCTTGTGTATGGTACAGATGCAATCTTTCCTAATAGCCTTGGTGTACCAGTTATGAAGTTTATCCAAGAATTGCAGATTGAAGATAATGACATGATCAGAAGAATAAATCAGACCATTCATCTTCAGCAAATCAGAGAGGAAGTGTACAACAAAACATTGCAGAAACAGGACAGCATTAAGAAGCTTTTTGACAGAAGAACAAAGGCCAGGAATTTCAAGATTGGGGACAAAGTTTTAAAGTGGGACTCAAAGAGGGAAGACAAGGGAAAGCATGGTAAATTTGACAATCTATGGCTTGGCCCTTACTCTATTCATTCAGTTGCTGGAAACAATGCATTCTTCTTACAAGAGCTGGATGGAACAAATTTGTTTGGGGGTCCTGTCAATGGCAGGATGCTCAAACATTACTTCTCTTGATTCATGATATGTTTTTAAGCCTTCTTTTTTCTTTTTCATTATGAATATTTCATCCACCATTGCATTCAAAGTTATGAAAAATCAAAAAATACAAAAACAAAGAAAGAAAGAAAAGAGGGCAGAAATGAAAAACAAGAAAGGAAAAGCCCCATGCCAAAAAAGAGAAACAAATCTGAAAGTGTGCAAGCTTAAATGCCACTCCTGCAAAACACACTTCTAGTTAGTCAAACTGTTTAATCTTGGCTAATTAGCTTTCAATTTTCTGCTGATAGGGTAGTGAATTTGATTTGCCAAAACGTTTAATCTTGGCTTATCAGTAGATAGATTAGGATAGAAATTAAGGTTCAAACAAACTCAAAATCTGAACCAAAGTTTCCAAAGAGAGATGACTCAAAATTGTTTTATTTTTCTGAGTCATAAAAGAGAAAACTGGTTCTAATTTGCCTAAAATCTGAATCAGATATCAAGAAAGAGACAGCTCAAAACAAAATTAAAAACAGAGTTGTAAAGAAAAAGAAGGCCATAATGAGAAACTTTCAGATCTTAAGCCTTCCATTTTGATTTAATTTTCTGCAAATAATAATCTAAGTGCAGCTTGTTCTTATGCCATAGATCATAGCAAGTCAAACAGCTCAATCTTGACTTGACTATTTTTAAATTTATGTTGTAGAATTTAGAGAATGAAAGTTTGTTGGACTGTTTAATCCCAACAAACAGTAGACTAGGTAGAGAAATATCTGAGCTCAACTGTTTAATCTGAGTTCAGGGAGAAATAAGGATTAGAAATAGATTAGATTTCCTGCTTTCAAAAGAATATAATGTTGTGAATAGAGTTTTCCAATCCAAGTGCACTCTGATGAAGAAAAAATGCTAGATCTGTAGGATTGGGTAGGTAGCAAGCTTGTTGATAAAGGTCCATTGCTTTCATGGCTGCCAAATATGTTTTTAGAGAAGATCATTCAATCACAGAAGGACAACCCAATGGATGAGGCAACTAGTCAGCCTCCCAGAAGTCAAGTCTGAATTCTTGATGCCTTCAAGAAGGCACCATCCCCAAGTGGAGCCACTGTTAGCCACCTATAATATTTTGTTATACCAAAAGGTGGCTAAATATGTTTTGAGCCTTCAAGGAACAATTTTTCATTACCAAAATTTGTTGGCTCTCGAAGACTCCTTGTAGGCCTCATGCCTCTGTCCAAAATCTTCATCACTTTCCCTATTAATTCTGCTGATTTCCTGTAAGAAACTGCTGAAAAAAACATCATTTTTTCCTTTTCTCCCACTCATAACTAACCTTCATTTACTCCCCCTTTTCTCCATGTATTCCTCTACTTCTCATGAGTTTCTCCCTCCATCCGTAAAAATCTTCCTGACATGGTTTGAAACTTCTTTTTGAACTGTGCCGAAACCCCCAAATCCATTGAAAACCTTGAAAATTTTCATAAAAAACAAAGTTTTATTGCTATGGACCTAAGCCCCTTGGGCTAAGTCCTAAAGCACTTCCCCCCACATGCCCATGTGTTAAAACCAAACGCCAAAGCTTTCGGCGCTAATCACAAATATCCAAAGGGTGCATGACTTTGAACCATTACAAAGCTCATTTTCCTTTTTAAACCCAAAAACCCACTTTCCGAAAGTTCTAAGTTAAAACTTAAAACCATGTGCTGAATACAAATGGGTTGATCGGAAAGACCAGGCTCAATGGCCCGATTGTGATTAGCCCTTGTCTTTATAACTCCCGGGCATATTACATTCCGTGAAAACCCCCGGCCCCGCAATCGGGCGCCTTTTTCCTTTACCTATATATTTTCCGCCCAATCCGTTAAACTTGTTTTATTCGCAAAAAACTTTGGTTTTCATGTGTTTAAGGGTTTTTCCTCCGATGTGATTTATTTATAACAATAAGACTGGCGATGCGTTCCGCATTGTTAATCTTCCGCGGAGATTTGACGGTGGAGTGCTAATCGCAGCCCCCCACCCGATCGCAATCGCAATACTTCAAGTATACCCTCCGATCAATCGCAGTCCATACCTCCGATCTTCCGATCCTGCTCTCCCTCCGATTTATTCCCAACCGTTGATCTAATCCTTGATCCAACGGTCCGTGCAAAATCGCATCGCAATGTTTCACCCCCTTGCGATTACCACCGATTTATTCCCCGCCCTCGATCTGATCCTCAGATCAACGGCCAGCGCTCAATCGCAAAGGGCTCAATCGCAAAGTTTCAATCGCATGTTGTTTTGTGACCTCCCCGATTGCGATCCTCCGATTAAATCTGGGCCGTCCATTTCCCACCTATCCAACGGTCCTTTTTCCCTCCGATCGCAAGTCTTACCGCCATTTCAAAACCCGCCGATTCATTTTCTGTCGTCGATCTGATCTGCGGATCAACGGCCAGCACTTAATCGCGCTGGAATTTTCAATCGCATCCCCTTTTCTACCACCCCCGATTGAGACCCTCCGATTAGATCTGGATCGTCCACGTGTCCAGATCGGACGGTCCAAAACTGCTCCTCCTTATTCTTCTCCTGCTATCCTTTTTCCCTTTCTATGCAGATCTCCACCGTTGGTTGCCTTCATCCGACGGCTACGCTCCTCTCCTGCCTTCTGAAGCAGTCTAACCCATTTCGCAGGATTTCTTAATTGTTTTTTGTTTTATGCAGGTGTTTTCAATGGTTTTCCGTTGTATCACGAAGAAAAGCGAGGGTTGGGAACGACGTTTCCTGCGCCTTCGTAGCTACTAAAAGGAACCATTCACACAGTTGGATTCAATAATTTGTCAATGTTTCATGAGCATTGATGCCGAAAAGCCCAGCGTGGCCCTGCACATTGACAAGACACTCTTTTATTCGAAAGAACAGTTAAAGAGTATCAGTTTTGAGAATAAAGCACAACAGAAGAAGATTGAAGACAGTATTACGGGGATTACGGCTAAGACAGTTATCAAAAGCCTAATCCCCGACTCAAAACACAGTTTAAGGAAAACCTAAAGTGTTTTATCAGACAGAAAGCCTCCACCGCCACAACTTGAGGCAAATTGATTCCTCAGCTACCAAAGAGCCACCTGTCACCTCAAACCATTCATAACAGAGGCCGAAGTTATTGCTCGAAGAAATATCTGCCTCCAACATTGCCAAGAAGTTATTTCTGCAAGGAGACCAATGAATAAATATCTGCAGAGTTACTCCAAAACATACACAGAGCCTCAAAGTCAAACAAAGCTTCCACCGAGCTTTGATATTTATTGTGAAACAGTTAATGTAGTGATCCACCTGTAAATTCTTCCCTCGAGCCTCCCAAAGGGCCGAGAAGTCTTCACTCTGCGTTAATTGTCCTTGAGATATTTTGTTAAAATCTCACCTCCTCATCTTCCTATAAGTACTTCTATAGAAGATGAGAAATTTTTGGTTGCAGAAATTTGAAATACACTTGAGCTCGATACTTCTATTTGTACATAGTGTTCACTGTCCCTTGAAGCTCTGTTTGCTCTAGAGTAGTTAGGTTGAATAGTGAAGATGATTGCTGAACTGAAACGTTGGACTTGAAGATTGTAACTGGTTTGACATCAATATAAAAGTCGTTTCTTAGGATCCTGGTCTTTGTCACTGGTGAAGTGCTTCTTTCTTTATTAATCGTTCTCCTTCTATGTATGCCATATTGTTCATTTTCCCTCTGTAAAGAACAATTTAAACAGGGTTAGGATTTTCTGTATAGCAGTAACCTTCTCTGGCTGAGAAATCTTTATCTTAATGTTTTCTTTAGATTTGTTTATTTAAGAATGATTCAATACAGTTTAAACAGTTAGGAATGTTGGCGTTCCCTCGTCCTTCTGTTTGCTCAAACATTGTTCTCGAATGTTATTTCCATTATTTTATATTAAAGTTAGACTAGAGAAGATATGGTTTGCCCTGATTCCTAGATTCTTTTCTCCAAAGGCAGATTCTGAAAGTTTCCCTTGGTGTTGACTGAAAGCAGACTAGGTTTAAAAGTACTTTATCTGATCTTAAGTTACACTCTGTTTTTCTGATGTGTTTTCATACTTTCTGAAGGTAATTATGTGGATTACTGGATTGTTTGTCAATTAAGCTACTTTAATAAGAACTTGCCCAAGAAGTCTATGGTTAGCCCTGTCCTTGGTTGGTTTTAAAAACAGTTACTTAAGTGGCTTTTCTTGTTTGGACTGACTATAAATCCTCTGAGAAATTATTATCAGTTTCCACCCCTCCAACATTTTAATGTTTCCATTTCATCATTTTAATCTCAATAATCTTGTGGTATAGATGACTTGCCCCTTGGATCACACTTGATGTTGTTGTTCAATTAAAGCCGAGATATGACTCCATAGCCCAATGGACTAAAAACCAGCGTTATATCTATCTATCTGCCAAAACTGTTCTATTTGCTTGCAACTTCTCACTTTTGAAACTTTTTTGCACTTAGGACTTTCCCCTCAAGTAACATTTCATGCTCAACCATCCAAAACAAAACAAAACCCTTGGCCTTCATAACTAGCCTAATATCATTACCTTAAGCTTTTCAAAGACAATATCCATCTTTGCACATATTGGAGAGATCCCTCTCTGGATTCAGGAGGGCTAGATCTTAGAATCCCAAAGTTTGGTTGAAATGATGTTAACTCTGTGATTGGAATCTCCCAATCTTGCTAATAAATTATAGAGACCTAAGAGGCTGGTCAACTAAGGAGAAAAAGAGGAGCTTGCCTCCTGGGAAGGAGTGCCTTTCAAAGAAAAAACACTACTGAAAGTCCCCACGCAGCTGCCAACGCAACCTCAGATAGAGGAGGGAGTTGAGCCCCTTCTAATGACATGCTTGAAACTGCTACATAACCAACCAGCTGTAGAAACTCTTCAAGTATTACTGCATAACTGTGCAGCCTGGCCCAACACAATCCTTGAGACCTGAGGCGTCCACCAGCTATATGGCTACAAGAAATGCACCGGACGAGAAATGCGGCTGACTGCGCAGATTGGCGACTACGAGATGGACCAAGTTATTCTCGATTTGGCGTCGGATGCGAACGTACTACCAAAGCAGACATGGCAACGAATGGGTGAAACTAAGTTGGAATGGTCCACTATCCATCTGCGCATGGCGAATCAACAGAATATCATACCGCTAGGATGGCTGCCAAGAGTCATGGTAGATATCGTGGGAGTAAAAGTCCTAGCTGACTTTGAGGTCATTGAAATCATGGAAGATACGGATCTGTACCCTATGCTACTCAGGCTAGACTAGGCTATAGACATGGGGGGTGTCATCAATCTGAAAAAGCGCAGCATGGTGCTCGAAAACAGTAGCACACGCGTAATAGTACCACTAGATCCAGCAGAAGGCATACGGTATACGGAACTGGCCTACGAATGAGAGGAACTAGACCACATTTACAGATTGACTACGTAGGATGAAGACAGGAGTAAAACCGCAATGGAAGAGATATTATGGACGGATAGTGAATGTTGTTCTGATGCTGATGAGGAACTGGAAAGTTGGCAAAACCAGTTACACAAGATATCTGCACTGCGCTACCCCCGGGTCGCAAGAACCCTCTACTGCATTTCCTCAAAGGTAAGAGATCTACCCCACTTTGATGAGGTTGGTAATGTCTAGGAATTCCTAAGGACACTAGAAGCTAGGGTGCCAAAAGAATGACGGCTCTAGGCCCTTAATCTAGCTATGCACGGGACACCTGCGCGTTGGTGGGACACCCACAAGAAAGCATTCCCGAATTGGGAAACGTGTCAGGAAAGGATGCTTCTACGGTTCGCCCCTCCCACTGAAATATGCACCAGGGTGTTCCTCGGACCCAGGGATCCTCGCACACATCTGTGTGTTTGGATGACCAAGTGGTCCGACCGAACTATAGAAGAATGGGCCCATCTATTTGTTCGTGCCTTGGGTCCTATCTCGGTCACTTGGTACTTAGATGTGGAATTGCAACAGTGCACCCACCACTGGGAAACACTAAAGGAGGACTTTTTTGGGACATTCGGATTAATTGGAGGAACATAGACACTCGACGAAGCTCTGCAGGACATTGATGCATTTGTCTTTAAGAATACTCCCCACCGCACCGCCCCAACAGTCTCGACATGGGACGCGCAGATGCACGACATAACCAATTTTCGGAGCTTGGCGATTGATGAGGACGAGGATAATCCTCGAAACATTTCCATCCTGAAATATGAAGGAGAATGCGCTGTTGTAGGGCCATCACTACATAATATTAACGTAACACAACCTCTTAAGTGTTGAGATTCAACAATATGATGAGCTTAGTGAAAAGAGTCGCCTTCACTAAGTGGGCACGCAAGCTATTTTTGGTGCAAGTCCATTTTTAGACATGTCGATCATATTTCAGAAATTGCAGGATGCTATTTGTCGATGGTTGATCAAGTTGGAAAAATAGATGAAATTCTATTTTTAGAATATTGGGCGAAGTCTATTTTTAGATCGTCAATCTAAAAATAGATGCATGTCGATTATTATTAGCTCTTAATAATAATCAGAGTCTAAACATCAACTTATTCTCTTGGAGCACTTCAGTTCAGTGCACAGATGTGGCACAGCAGCTAACAGAAGGAATTACGCTATAGAGATTTCTGGAGCCTTGCATGGGGGACTTATAGTTAGAACTTAAGTGGCAAAGTTATGACACGGTTGGAAGAAGTAGTTATGCAGTTGTATTCAGTTTAACTCAGTTAGACTCAGTTGAGCTAGTTATATATAGTCTAATTGATTGATACACTAGTGAGAGTGGAGTGAATTAATTAGTTAATTAATTCACAAATATCATTAATCAGGCGAAGAATACATCGAGTTAACTATAGTGCATGGCAGTTTTAGTGGAGACGTGGTGATGGAGAGATAGGTGAAAGGAAATATATAGACTATCTGTTGTGACTATTAGTGATGCAGGTGATTGCATCCCAACATATGATGGAGATGTAATGATTGCGCGATCCGTCGAGAAGTAATTAGAATTCATTTAGAGCTATTATTCAGCAGAGATTGCGCAGTAGAGGCAGGCTAGAAGGTGGCATAGATCGGTGCATGGATTTGCAAGATTGGTCCTGATTAGTGTATGACGATTGTACTGTACTGAGAGCTTGTGATAAGCTTTGTATGTTTGTATGATATTGTCATATGATCTCCATGTTACATAATATATAGTTTGGGTTTTGAGCTTCAGGCTTTCTCGGTTAAAAACTATGTTATGTGCGATTGAATATTTTTGTTTATGCTTCACATGTGTGTGCAATTAATTTTTTCGGCAAAAGATTAACAAGTGGAATAGATTCAGTATCTTGCATAAAGTTAAATAGTGTGAGATCAGGTGGATGTTGGACATATGCATTCTTAGTGCATATAATTTCTACATTAAGTTGCATGACGTTAATATTGGGACAAAGGAACACCGTAAACTGGCTAAGATTGGGGACTATTACGATGAGGGGATTGTAGGAAAAATCGCAGAATTACTCACGGAATATCAGGACCTATTTCCAACGAAGTTCTTTGAGCTCAAGGGCATCACCAGGGACCTTAGTATTATGCATATCACCTTGAAACCTAAGGCGTGCCCCGTCAAGCAGCGGCCGTACTGACTGAATCCCAAATACAAGCAAAAGGTCAAGGAAGAGCTGGATAAAATGCTTACCGCCGGTATCATTGAACCAATTGAGCAGTCAGACTGGGTAAGTCCAATGGTCGTCCAGGAAAATAAGACCAAGGGAGAAATACGCATTTGCGTGGATCTGCGCAAGTTAAATGATGCCTGCGTCCATGACCCCTTTCCTACACCCTTCTCCAACGAAATCCTTGATAGTGTCGGTAGACAGGAGGCCTATTCCTTCATCGATGGGTTCTCAGGGTACCATCAGATTCGGATTGCTCCTGAAGATCGCAGTAAGACTACTTTCGTGATTGAATGGGGGTCTTTCCAGTATACGGTCATGCCCTTTGGTCTCAAAAATGCACCTGCTATTTTTTCAAGGGTTGTAGTTTCTGTATTCAAGGAACTTATTCATAAGTTCCTGGAGGTTTATTTTGATGATTGGACAGTTTTTGGCTTAGTTAAGGAACATGTCTCTAACCTGCGACTAATGTTGGATGCGTGCCGGAAGCACCAGATCTCCTTGAATATTAAGAAGTGCATTTTTTGTGTGCCATTTGGCATCCTGCTTGGACATATAGTCTGTCGGCAGGGATTAATGGTTGATCCTGCGAAGGTAGATGTAATTATAAACCTGGTAGTCCCCACAATAGAGAAACAGCTGCGTTCTATTCTCGAACACACTGGTTATTACCGGAAATTCATTCAGGGGTACGCCCTGATTACAGTACCTATGGAAAAGCTATTAAAAAAAGATGTTTCTTTCTTTTGGGATGATGAATGTTAGAAGAGCTTTGAATTTCTCAAAGAGAAGATGATATCTACCCCCATACTAATATTTCCTGATTGGTCAAAGGAATTTCATGTACATGTGGATGCGTCGGGTATCGCCTTGGGAGCTATTCTCACTCAACCTGGAGAAGGAGATATCGACCACCCGGTTGCCTTTGCGAGTCAGAAACTCTCGGGCATAGAACGGAACTACTCCACCACTGAGCACGAAGGATTGGCTATGGTCTATGCACTACAGAAATATCGGCACTATCTACTGGGTGGTCACTTTAAAATGTTCACTGATCATTTGGCTTTAAAATATCTGGTCAACAAGCCTGTGTTGGGGGGGAAGATTTGCCGCTGGTTGTTGCTATTCTAAGAGTATGATTTTGAGATCATTGTCAAGCCCGAAAGGTTGAATGTTGGCCCGGACCATCTGTCTCTCATTGAAACAGGAGAAGAGCCTACTAGTTTGGATGAAGGCTTGCCAGATGCGCAGTTTTTTACCATTAAGGTGGTTGACACACATTTCGTTGATATCATTGATTTCCTCACTACAGGCATGGCCCCGGCTAGATATTCAGTACAGCAGAAGAAGGAATTGGTTACTCGAGCCGCGGACTTTACTATCCTCGCTGGTAAGTTATACAAGCTAGGTGCCGACGAAATACTATGCAGATATTTCCTTGAACATGAATGGCCTGTCGTGTTAGAAGAAGCACATGAAGGTGTCGCAGAAGGCCACTATGCAGGACATGCAACCGCACAAAAGATTTTGAGGGCTGGGTTATGGTGGCCTACGTTGCATCAAGATTCCTACACCTATTGTCGATCTTACGATACCTGCCACCACACAGGATGACCTTCACACCAAGATGAGATGTCGTTACAGCCTCAAGTGGCTTTACAACCTTTTGAAAAATGGGCCATTGAATTTATAGGACCCATCAATCTGCCTGGAAAGAAAACAGGCGCACACTACATTATCACCGCCACTGACTACGTCACTCGATGCGCTGAGGCACAAGCAATGAAGGATTGTACTGTGGATACTGCTTCGCACTTCATCTTTGAGCAGATCCTGACCAGGTTTGGCTGCCCAAAAATCCTAATGAGTGACAGAGGTACACACTTTGTCAACCAGATGATTCAAGCCTTGAATGAGGAATTTTGGATCCACCATGCTAAGAGTACCCCATACCACCCTCAGGCCAACGAGGCAGTCGAGGCTTTTAACAAAATTTTTGAACAGGCCTTAACTAAGGTCTGCAATGCCGATCATAGTGACTGGGATGTTCACATTCCCTCTGTTCTCTGGGCCTACCGAACAACCTGAAAGAAGCTAACCGGCAGAACCCCCTTCCTAATGGTCTATGGAAAAGAGACCATTCTGCCCATCAAATACATTGTTCCTAGCCTACGCATTGCAGCATCTACCAATATGGTGGAGCTTGATATCATAGAGGAGCATCTTGCGCAACTTTTGGATCTGGAGGAAGATCGTTTTATTGCTAATTTTCATCAACAGGTTCAGAAGGCTCATGAAAAAGCATGGCATGATCGACATATTCACCAAAAGATGTTCGTCGCAGGTGACCTTGTCCTTTTATATGATAGCCAATTTGCGAAACATCCAGGCAAATTCCGACAACACTGGCTGGGTCCCTACACAGTTAAAGAAATCGCAAATGGAGGAGCGGTCCAGCTAGCTACCCTGTGCGGAGACATCATACCAGGCTTTGTCAATGGTAGTCGACTCAAGCCTTACCGGGATCAATGACTATATGACAGCTGCAGCGACTCAAGACAAGTCACAAGATTGTGTTGGGGGACTGTTGGAATAGGGTCTCCTAACAAGCTACGAAATTGGTCCTTTCTAAATATTTTTTCTTATATTTAACCTAGCGGAGGGGTTTTGAGGTGGGTCAAAGCCTCGAACGCATTGTAACGGGTCAAAGGGTAAACTAGGGGTCCAAAAACCATGGGTTGCAGACCATAGGAAATTCGAGGCTAGATTTTTATAAATAGAGATGCATTTTGTATTGTAAAGGATAGGATATGATGAGCTATTGATGCGAATTGTGATTTAAGCTATCTGTTTAGGTTTTGGGGAATGGATTCCTGCTAGCTGTGTGCGCAGAGATCCAAGTCCAGCTGTGTGTGGACCCTGTTGATGTGTGTGCAGGTTGGGAAGGGAATTGGAATTGTAAGGAAGAATTGATGAATGAATGAATGTGAAAGGTTATTAGAGAATTGAATCTGTGAGTACTTTTATGTGAATTATTGATAATTGCTGTATTATGCGTTTTTTATCCTTAAGCTGTGAAAGATCTGTGTACTGTGTTCTTGGATCTAGATATGTTATGTTCTGTTTATGTACTGTTGTGTTGATGTTATCATACAAGCATATAACTATAGATCTAGTGCACGTGGATGCGAATAGAGACTTAATTAACTCTACGTAGAATAAGGTAATCGGGGATTACAGGACCTAGCACTACTCTGCTTGCTTTACCCATCCTTTCTCAGGGTGTGAAAACCTAGTTCCAGCACCCACCCATACTACTTCGGGTGAGACCTTGACCTGCGAAAGCAGGTCATTGCCAAAAGGGCCAGTAGTATAGGGGTTTGTTAGCAAACCTTGCTTACCGAACCTGTGTCAAGACCCCTCGAGCCAACAGTGTTCATAAATAAAACAACATGAAACTATAATTATATCATTAGTATAGGCATCTATCTAAGTCAAAATGACATCACAGATGCTCAAAAAGTGAGGGGTAGTCACAACATATAGTCTTTGCATCATCCCAAGTAATAAATCCTAAGTTACACTTATCCCACTAGATATTATGAGTAATATGTATGGTATTATAGAGAATTTATGTTATGTGATGAAAATTTTTATTTATGAATAGGTCATTTAGTTCCTAATTTCAAAGACTTAATGTATTTTGGACCTATATGCTTTATGTTTGTAGACTCCATTCATGAAGTGTCACAATGATTGTTTGAGAAATATTTTATATGTAAAAGATTATGCTAACTCTCGGATAAAGAAATATGGAAAAGTAGAGCTAGTTCCAATGAGAGTAAAACTGAATGATGCGATGTGGAGATTAGCAGCATTTCGAATGTTGGCTTTAATGGTGTGGACTAGAACCACATTGAAACCAAGAAGAATTTGGAATCCAAAAATAAAAAGGTCGTTAATATTTCATCAATAGAGTTGGATCAAGCTACCTATAAAATTCTCAGTAAGGGTTTAGGAATTGTCGTTGACCCTAAAGGAATCCCAAAGGAGAGCATTATCTGTAGCATTGAGGAAGGGATTCAAAGTTTAGATCTAGAAGTGAAAGAAGCATTGAGGCAAGAATGCTCTGTGATTTTAAGAAAAGACAGAAACCCTAGGAGCAACCTGAACAAAGATGAACTTTTAGCTCTAAGAACCCTTCGCAACAATGACAAGATTGTTTTCCTAAAGGCAGACAAAGGAGGGGTTGTTGTTGTTTTAGATAAGGTTGACTATGTTAGGAAAATGGAAGAACATTTGGAATGTGGAAGTTATAGGAAACTCAAATCCAACCCCATGCCCAAGGTTCTAAGAGATGTCAAGAAGGTGATTATGAGTTCTGGTCTTGACGAGAAGACAAAAAACAGGTTGACCCCCTCTTGTGAGGTCATTCCCAAAATCTATGGATTACCCAAGATTCATAAAGATGGTTTCCCCCTTAGACTGATTGTCAATACCATAGGATCCCCCACCTACGAACTGGAAAAATATGTTGCCAAGGTCCTCAAGCCCCTTGTTGGAAATATTGACTTCTTCATAAAGGACTCCAATGATTTTATTAAGCTTATTAGGGAAGAGACGGTGGAAGAGAGCGACATCTTGGTAAGTTTTGACGTTCTGTCATTATTTACCAAGATTCATTTAGATGAGGCTATTCAGGTCATTAAAGAAGTTACAGATCTAGTAATAGCCAAGCTTGCATAAATTTTTTTATGATCCACGTTTTTTAGCTTCCAGGGAGAATATTATGAGCAGATATCAAGTGTCGCGATGGGCTCACCTCTCTCACCCATTGTCGCCAATTTATATATGGAACATTTTGAGAAGAAGGTACTTGCCTCCTCTCTCTTAAAACCAGCTTGGTGGAAAATATTTGTAGATGACACCAACATAAAATGGACTCATGGGAAGGATAATCTTGATAGATTTTTTAATCACCTTAACTCAATCTCCTCAGAGATTAAGTTTATTATGGAGGTTGAAAAAGACAAGAGAATCCCGTTTTTAGATGTTCTTGTTACTAAGAAAGATGATGGAACACTGGGACATCAAGTATTCAGAAAGAAGACTCACACTGACAGATACCTTCCTGCTGAGTCATACCATCATCCGGGTCAAATGTTTGGGGTCCTTAACACTCTAGTTGTGAGAGCCCTGAGGATATCTGATGCAGAGCACCTAAAAGATGAACTCAATCACCTGAAGTCTGTATTTAAAGGTATTGGTTATAGTGAGAATGATATCAGAAAAGTCATACGTAGAGCCAAAGGCTCTGTCTTGTCTCAGGAACTCAATGGACCTCAGAAAATCGGGAAAATTTGGAAAATTGTGGCAGGGTTTTCCTTTCGTACATCAAGGGTGTTACTGACAAAATTGCCAAAGTCGTGACGAAGAAAGACATATTCGAGCAATTTTTAGCAACAGGAACATTAAGACAAAGTATGCGGTCAGTTAAAGATAGTATAAGCCACAAACAACTCAAAGGAGTTTACAAGATTGAGTATTCGTATGGGAAAATTTATATTGGGGAAACAGGGCATTCGTTGCAAAAATGTCTTAAAGAACATGGCACTGATATTAAATATGAAAGATCACGTACCTCAACCCTAGTTGAACACTCCGCAAAAACTAAGCATCATTTACGTCTCGAGGATGCCAGAATCATTGCAAGAGAAGACCACTATTGGAGAAGGAAAATTAGAGAGGCAATCAAGATTATAAAGCATCCTCATAACCTTAACAGAGATGGAGGTTGTGAGATCAGTGACTGATGGCGTCCTCTAATTCGTCAAATTTGTTCCTCTAGTTCGACAACCCCCCAGGTATAGTTATTCGGGTTTGATCTTTCTGATTATATTCTAGGGTTTATGGCTTTCTAACCTAGCTTTGATATAGAATTAATTCATTAATTAATTTCCAATTAAAATTAATTAATTAATAAATTATAATTATTAGTATCTTTGGATAGAAAACTAAGAAACAAAATTAAAAATAAATTGGCGATTTTACAATATAAGGTAATTATAATGTTAGATTTTATAATAATAACCACAGTCTATTAATTATTGATATTCTAGGAATTAATATATATCATTTAATATTATTTATTAAAATTCTAGGAATAAAGTTAGATTTAGATTTTATAATTATTAACTATGACTTGAGAAATGAAAATTTAAAGTAGTATTATTTATTATTATTGATGAATTATTGAAATTCTAGAAAGTAATATTAATTATTTAATATTAATTATTAAAATTCTAGGAATAAAGTTAGATATGGATTTTATAATCATTAACTATTATTTAAACATAAAATAATTATTAGTAAATTCTAAAATAAATAATAAATTTAGTAGTATTATTTATTATTAGTTATTATTATATACATACATCATTATTAATTAAATTTATTCAATATAATAAATTAATTAATTATTTTTTAAAATTTAAATAAACATTTATAAAAATTAAAATTAAAAATCACCTAGATATTATTGCTGGTCGGCTCTTTAGAAAATAATCTTCTCTCTATAAATTTGACCTATGTCCTTCTTTCATTTCTTCATTCATTCGTTGTGAAGATGGATCTCCATGGAGATTCGAAACGTCGACATATATTCTCTGACACTGTGGAAAATTCAGGTTCTTCTTCATCAATTGATAACCACGGAAGCTTGAAAACCAAAGTGTATCACAACTGTGACACTTTCACAAATGACCACTAGGTTAAGAGCTTGAGTGTTTTCTTAATAAGTAAACACTATATGCAAAACACAACTAGGTATTGTGGAGTGAAGCACAATTGAACATTGAAAAGTGAGAAATATTTCGAGATTCGATGAATCACAATAAAACAATTTTAATATTTTCAAAGCATACCATTTGTAATGATTGTGAAGTGGATTATAAGTAAAGATTAATATGTGAACAATTATGAAAATAATATTCATGAACTTACATGATTGTAAGAGTTTGTTAATTCTCTTTCTTAGTATTTTAAATTCTGGTTTTTATAGGGTTTCCATTGTCATTTACATTCCATAAATCACTTGCGTCGATTATTAATCATTTGCGTTGATGGCAGCAATAATTGGCATTATTTGAACCTTGTCAAAATAGTAATTACCAACACTCTCAATGGATTGCCATAACTTCTCACTCCATCCAACTTGAATATCTAGTTCACTCTCTTCTTTTTGTTTTTAACTTAATATTGTCTCCTTTAGGGATTTTAACACTATATTGGTATCCTTCTCGTTGAATTATAATGCATGACTTAATGCAATTTCAACTATGTGTTTATCACAACTAAAACATGATTTCTCAAGGATTCCACTAGAAAATGTGTACTTAGAATGAACACAGATACAATGTGGCCTTATTTAGTTTTATTGTATAGTTGAGGTGGATGTTACTATTTATAACATCTAATAAACTAACTAGACATTGGTAGAAATTTCTTCCACTTACTACTAAGAATGATGAGGATTATTTTATTTATTTAATGATTTTTTATATTATTATTAGTATTATTAGTATTAGTTTTGACTTGCCTCTAAACAATGATTGTTAACCCAAGGAACACAACCACTTTGGTGCAATGCAAAACCTTTTTTTTTATTTGAAAATTCCTTATGAGGTGTATTAGTTTCATAAATACCTTTTTCACAACCATATCTTATGGACAACCCAATATGCAATTATGTACATGTAACACACTTAGTTTCCTTTTGAAATAATTTCATGTGTAATATATATGTCAGTATATTGGACAACCAATAATGTCCATAGTAATGGAAATCATGTAGCCTTTATACACACATGAATTATAAATAACATAACGTAATAGCAATGCATGACCGAAATAACAAAGTAAACACTTAGCTTAATCAATACTATCGATAGCAGTTGTTTGAATTGGATTTATTCCATACTCAACCATAGTTTTCCAACATAAGCACCATCTCAAAGTCAGGCTGTGAAGTGACAAGGGTGCAAGGTGAAGTGGGTAATCAAGTCGATAACTTATGTCTATCAACCCTTGATATGAGTTACTTTTTGGTCCCCCTTGCTAACCATTTAATATTGGTATCAAGTCAATTCCACATAATTTTATAGATTGATTGTGGCATCACATTTTCTAAATCAATTTATTTATCTTCTAGGAATTTTATTTATTTATTTCATTTGTTGTATTTCCCTTTATTTATGTCACCTTGAAAAGATCACGATTCTTCTACTGTATGTCATGTTGTCTTTCAGAGACTTTATAATCCACCAATGAACTTATGATCACATATTTAATATTTTCTCATAATTAGTCCATCTCTAGTCCATTTTATACTATTTCTTTTAGATTCTTGTTTTATAGAATGCTACCCACCTTCCTATACTTCAATAACATAATCCTTATTAGGATCACACATGGGTTTTTTTTTTCAATCTTATTTAATCAATGATATAGAACTCAACTTTTATTTCCATATAACTAAGTTTCAACACTTTGCTCATGATCCTCATACTTATTCATATAAATTGTCATCTCTTTTCTTTTGTCTCTTTAGTACTCTTTATTACACCTACCTTCTTATCTATAGTGATTCTTACTATCCTAGAATGTGACACATAATTGCCATATTGATGCTTATTGTTATAAGATGTTAATAACTATCTTGAGAAGTTTGTATACTTTGTTGGTATCATCTGTCACAAATTGAACCTTGTGGTCAAAGAAATTTTATGCATCGTGTATGAAGAATTACGTAAACTAACAATCCAACCTAAATTTTTTCTTTCATTTCAACAACTTCACATTCATTGATGATACAAATACAATGCTTTTCAAGTATCTGTAAGCATGCATGAATCACTCATGAATTTCATTCCCTTTCAAAGTTTCTAAGATAACTATGTTTTAAACCAAGGGAGAGTTTTCGTCTAACAGCCAATGAAAATTTCATTCCTTAGTAAACAATATGATGTTCCTTCCCTAACTCTTTTGTTCTCACACCAATTTTCCTTGGAAATTTATTTTTGTCATTGCAAATATAATATAAGTTGCCATCACCCAAAGTATGAATTAATATATTGCATTCATTTTTTCATAACTTTCTATACAATTATCAGATCCCTACTCCTTAATAGAAATGGCCATTGTTCCTTTGGATGTTGTTCCTATTACATCCATCCTTACAGCTACACCAACAACTACAGGCACATCAGGTGGTGCAGAACAGCTAACCAAAGCCATGGAGAATATGACTATACAAACAAAAGAGATTAAAAAGCTGGAAGCAGAAATTAAAACCTTAAAGGATCTGAAGGTCAGGTCTGACAATGCACATGAAATAGAAATACAGAGAGCCCAAAATAATATCAAAATATTGATAAAGGAAAAAATTGAAGCTTCCATTGGTCATACCTTTGGCCAGGAAAAACAAATTATTTGGACCAGCATAATAAATTCTATGAATGAAATATGGCCTTCTATTCAAATCATATTTGAACAGAAAGAACTAATTGAATAGGTAAATGATGCCATAACTAAAGCCACCAAGGAGCTTGGGGACATGCCTCAGATAGCGAATGACATCATCAAATTTTTAAATTCCAAGAATAGGTTTGAATTGGAGGCACTAGGAGTTGAAGACAGAACAATAACGATATTGGAAGTCAAGAAGGTGCTTAATAATAAAATTATGGTCACACAGTTAGAGGAAAAGTGTCACAACTTAGAAAATGGTGTCAATAGATTCTTTAACATAATCAAATCACTGACCAAGAGAGGGTTGCCCTCACTGTTTGTAATCAATGATAAGCTTATGATCAGACAATATTATGTGGAGAAGCTGAAAGAAATTTCCAAGGACACAACCAATTTTGTAGGGATTAAAGGATCAATGACTGAAAGAGATTTCCTAAAATCCATGGAAAATGATTTATTCATATAGCATGAAATTAAACACTTTTTTTTGTTGAGGCCTACATTTGTGAAATTCAGATAGATAGATGAGATATACAAAAAGTTGATCAGGATCAAGATCCCAAGTGAGAAACACTAGGAAAAATTGTGTGACTACCAAGAAGGGTGAAAGCTAGCGCATCAGCCAAATCATCAAATCAGCATATCAGCCAGATGAGCCAGATAAGCATAGCATCATATCACTCAAATATGCCAGCACAACAACATATTAAATCAGGCAGCAACGACCTTTTGAAGAATAGGGCCAGATGTCAAAGTTATTTCAAACGTGTCCACTCCGTGGTCACAATAATCAAATTATGTTTATTATTGTAATTAATAACAGATTTCCTATGTAGATACGGCAATCACTGTAGAGTTTAGTTAAATACTGCATTCCTTCTGAGTATCAGGGGTTGGACCCTAGATTGTAAAATTTTTCTATTGGAGCATTGTACTTTTGGAGCTGGAGCATCAATAATAAAAGACCTTTTGCAAGATACTTGAGCTATGTTTACCTGGTGATGTCATTTATTTTTTGTGTTAATTTTTTCCATTGTTTTTTCTCTCAATGCATCATTTAAATCTGATTGTAAAGAAGAAATATGAAGATTAAGATTTGTTGTTAGAGCACCTTAATTCTGGTTGTGTTTGCAATATAATTTTTTTCTTCTAAAGTCTAGTTAAATAATTCTTAATTTCTTTTTAACCATTACTGAACTCACTTTTTCTATCATCTCATAATTCATTATGTTTTAAAGATCCAGTAAGTGTAGTTAGCTTTCCTTGTGAATGCTCTTGAAAAGTTGATGCAACAACCCAGCATTTTATGCCTCCATAACCCAATGGAATTGATTTAAACAGATCTACTAATCCAACCAAACAATCAATCAAAAAGAAATATTCACTATCATTATAACTAGCCTAATATCATATTTATAAAACAAAACTAAATATAAAAGAGAGATCCCTCTCTGAGTCTAAAAGGGCTAGATTCTAGACCGCAAATTGGTTTTGATGTTGTTGCTTTATGATTATTCTTGCTAATCTTAAAATTATAGAACGATAATAGCTAGAACCAAGTTTTTGCATCCAGAGGGATTATGGAGTGTGGCTTTAGGGATTATATTCTCTTTAACACTTATCATATCTTTGCGGAACACATATGCTAACTACATAGTCGTTGTTCAACACTTTTATTGAACTATCTTGCAGACTGCGCGATTCTACTTCAACATGCATTAATCAACATAAGAAACCATAAACAGAACTTCGCAATGCAAATACAAATAAAAACCCTAACTTGGCATAGATAAAATCAAAATAATATATAAAGCAACCACATAAGTAAAGGACACATATCTGTCTTCAAGTATTCTTTTATTGCTTCAGATCTTCTCAGTACAATACTTTCTGCCCTGCGCACTCAACTAGAAGGGTTTGCGCACTCAGCTACGGACTTTCTACAATCTCTGTGCACTCAGCTGTAGGAGCCTTCCCTTTCACACAAAAACACTATAATACAGACTCAATACAAACTTACATCCAAATGCATTCTATGATTCATTCATTATATATGATTGATTGACTACTTCACTAGATATCCTAGACTCCCTATATAGTCTTTTCATCTACAATACCATGGTCCAAAAACCATGGGCAGAGCTAAACGTATACAAAATATTCCCATTCCTTTAAAAAATAAGGGACATAGACCCGCCCCAAATCCCCTAGGACTCTATTACATCTATGTGTTGTGCTCCTCAAAGTGCGGAGTCTTTATGAAAATATTCAACCTAGGGGTACCCTGTCCAATGGGCCCCCAACACAAAAATGTGACTCGTCCTAAGTCACTCTGCAAGTGCACCCTCAATCTTCGCTTTGATGCTGCCGCAATGCATCTTTCAGTGGTGGAACTATCTCGGTGCACTGTTGTTACACAAAATTTTGTCACTGTCCCTGCAATCCCCAACTAGCACATTGGAGGGTCGTTTTTGTGACCAATATGTAGTGTCATGCTTTGCAAACAACATCATTGCATCCCTTTTGATGAAGGCACACATTCTTCTTGTTGACATTTCCTTAAGCAGAGCTGTGAAAATCCCTAATTTTTCCTTGGCGTGAGTATCCCTTTACCTCCTCGCGCCGACCTAGAAATTTTACATTAAGCCTGCACCATTTGGCACTCTGTGCTAGAATATTACTCACACCGAGCTATTTAAGAAATGATTTTTAAAAATAGAGGTGGAGGTTCCATTCAAACCACCTCGAGGATGAGACATTGGGAGTGGTTGAATTGAAACAACCACGAGACTCCTCCTTTAGTTAAGTAGTTTCCACCTCCCTTAGAACACTCCTAAAGGATAGGCCTCCCTCCCACATTTGTAGGGATCCCAACCTCCTCGTTTTCCTCTATACAAACAAGCCTTCTCCCTTTATGAAAGCTAGCGGAACAAAGAGAATTATACAGCTGAAGCGCTGAACTAGGAGAACTGAGCTATAGCTGAATAACTAAGTCATTGAGAAGGTAGTGCAAGGAGGAAATCCATCGAGAGGGCCTTTACCCTGTCTGAATTCCTCGACGAGCTTTGAGACATGCTTCGCCCGAACCCCGCTGGAGGAGACCGCTATGTCAGAGCATGGTTGTATCTCTTCCTTCTACTTAATAATATAAGTGACTATTGTTTGGTTCGCATCTTGTGTTTTTCCTTTATCGAATCCAATTTGCTTAGTATTCTCTGACTGACTAGTAGATTTTGGAAGAAATTAGTACGTGGTATGCGGTTATCGTTTTATGATCTTTGTGCAGGTGTTCAAGTGCGATAAGCGAAGGGATTGTGACTTGCTGAATCGGGAGCAAGAAGTTCTCATCACCATTACGATTGTCGACGACAGCATTGGACCACAGGTAGGCTATCTTATCGCATCATTTTTCATTCAAATATCTAGGAACCTACACCTTAGCATGATTCCTTGTTACTAGACCCACCCTAGGGCTAGAGGGATCGTCTCTATCCGCAAAGAGGATTTACCTACATAACAAGTTGGTGACTCCACTAGGGAGCTTGTGCGAGCTTGTCTTTGATCTTGTTGGGTTTTTTTTTGGGTTTCTTTTCTTGTTGATTACCTTCCTAGTTGTTTAAACTGTGTTTCAAACCCTTGTTCAGCCCCAGAGTGTCAAGATTGACCTCTACTCTGTTTAGCTTTTTTCCCTCTTTCATTGGTTAATTGGCTTGGCATGGTTTTTCCCTGAACAGTCGCGTCGATTAGCACATGTTGCCTTTGTAGCACTCGCGTGATCACCTGTTTGGCGTTGAATACCACCTCACAGTCACGCCGACCCCTGTGATTTTTTTGGGTGTGAACTTTTCATGAGTTTTTGGTTGATTGTACTTGTTTCTGGGTTATTTTCAAGAGTGATTTAAGTGTTTTGGATTGTCTTTGATTGCTGGAAGCTCATTTTCCTCGGTTTTTTGTCCATTTCTTATCAGTGTGACTTGGGGTCTTAGGGTTTCTGAGTGCCTTAGTGCACTGAGCCTTCTGATTGGAGATTGAGTTTCTTGATAGTTGTCGAATTCGTTCCCTGTTTAGTTGCTCTTGATCTCTCTAATCCTGTTGAGTATGTTCAGTGGTTGAATGATCATTGCATTGCTTGTTTGATTTTTCTTCCTCTTACTCCAAGCACTGATCACATTGCTTGTATGGGTAATTTTGAAGATTTCTCTTTGATTTGAAAAGATTGTAGCATTGGTTTGGGTGTTGTTGTGTTTGTTTTATGTTGAAGGAATCATCCTGTTTAAACTTTTACATTTTCTCTCTCAAGCTAGTGTTTAGTTTTTTTTTTCATATCATTTAGTGCATTGTTTTCTCTATTGCATTGAAAAACCAAAATATTGCATTCTTTTTTCTTTGGAAATGAAACATTCTTTTGCATAACTAGCAGTGCATAGGCTAGGAAAGAGTTTTTGTTTTCCATAGATTTCATTAGATGCATTAGTGAATGTTTTTGCATGATTTCATTATTCGCTATCACTTGAAATTTTTCTCTCCTTCTCATAGATAACTTTCATTGAACGGAAATGGTATCCTTCTGCATATAGTTTTGCATTTAGGAAGATTTTGGATCCAACATACACTAAGGCCTGGAAATTGAAACTTAATACAAGATCAACCTTAAAATATATTTCAATTAACCTAAGGCAACATTGAAACCTAACGAAATATTCTAGTGGTTAAAAAATGAATTGGGTCACGAGGATAGTTCTTTTAATGTGTCAAGCTCATTAAAACAATGAAACACTTTCCTGTTAAATTCGAGTTTTTGATATGATCTCGTAAAATCCTAGTCAAGTCTTTCTCTTGGTCCCATAATTGAACCTTCATTCCATCCACCTATCAGTAACTATTAGTCTACTCCGGTGAATGCACTGCAGCTTGGGGGGCATGTACCTCGAATTGAGTCACCATGCTAGGGGCATGCTTACTTTTTTCAAGCATAGTTTATTTCCGTTTCAAGCTTGTGTAAAAATGAAACCATTCCCATTTTACCTCTCGTGATTGCCATTTTATCAGCCTGTTTTTCCAGATGAACCTTGGTCTTCTCATTCCATCGTCACCATCTGCTTGGCCGATCATACGCCTTCACTTGATTGTTTTACCCATTCCTGAAGAACCACTGTAATGAGTGGTCTTGTTAGCCAGCCTCTCGACCTTTACTTGTTCTGAGTAGTTCCACCATCACCGGAACTAGTAGCTACCCTTAATACCACTCGTTCCTCCAGGAGGAGTCATCTTTCAGCTCTTTTTTGACTCTTTAAAATTGAAAATATTGCCGATATTTTTGTCATTTTGAACTCGTTAAATGGCTGCGAAATGATATCTACCCAATATATGTTTAACCCTTTTTCGGGCTAGGATGGATTATTTACAAAAAAGGAATACCTTAGCCTATCGTGACTAAGAGGTTCTCTCAGACACAGTTTTCTACCTTTTCGTATCTGTGAGACTACCTATGAAAAGGGACTACTGGAGTTTTATTTTCTTCCTTCTTTTCAAACTCTCTAAACATGAAAATATGTCGAGTTCTTCCTTTTTTAGACTCGTTAAAACCTGATGATGTATGACTTCATCAGCATGACGCTATCCGAGCTCCTCCTTCCTAGGGCTCATAAAATGTACTAGGATGGATTTGTCCGAAGGAAAAACTTACAGTGCAAGCATATGCTATCCCCTTCAAGCTTGTTTTCAAAAATAATTGGGGTACTCGCCAGAAATGGTAGGGGAAAATGGAACCAAATTTTAGTTGTGTTGGCAGTATGTCACTCTTGAACATGGCACTTGTCTGCATTCATGTTGGGTTGGGGACATCTCATTTCGTCATTTTTTCCTCCATGGGTTTGGGTAATCTCTTTTGAACTCTCATTTTCTCTTTGCCACATCATCATGACCTCAAATTATTTGATGTCAAATACTACCAAATCCAGTGTCGTGCTACTGATATGTTCAAGAGAAGTTTGCCTTTGCAGTTTTCAACCTCCCTCTAATTCTTTGTTGGTCCTGATTCACAAACATCATATTCCTCTGTCTCCTATCGATGATGTGGGAAACATTATGGCCCTCCTTCGACCAGGTCACTTCCTGTCAACTTCAGCTTATTTTCTAGGAATCTGATCCAAAGACTCCCTTCAAGTACCTTAGAGCCTGCATGCCTCAATGGCAGGTTCTTCGCATTCGACGCAAGGTCCATATCATTGGCCTTCGATTGACTGACTCTGCGGGTGTTCGACGCTAGATCACTGTGCACATTCCATGGATTGAACCTTTCGTACCTTAAGAGCCATTGTCATTATTGGTGGTTCCTCTCACGTCTGTTAATAGCTTTCATCATTGGCTGGTAATTAGACATTTTTCTTGCATGTTCAACTTCAACTCATATATTCGCATGCTTGAATTTGTACTTGTCGGATCGAGATGGAGCGCAAGACCCTGGGTTTTGTCTAATAAAATCCAGGCTGCGGGTTCTTTGTCGATTATCATGATTTATTACATGACTCTTTGATTGGATGGTTGTGACCATACCTAAGTCTATTTTTTGATCTTTGTTGCTGGATGGCTGCGTCCATACCTAGATCTCAATTTTTATATACTCTATTATGGATGGCTGCGCCCATACCACATGTTCATGTATCATAGATATCAGTTGTATTTGTAATTGCAGGTTTTCCAACAGCAGTGTTTAGTTCGAACACGTTCTCATAAAGCATTTCACCCCTCCCTCTCCCTCGGACCTCATGCTTTAGGAGGCATCTGTTACACAACATTTTTTCACTATCCCTGCAATCCCCAACTCGCACATTGGAGGGTTATTTCTGTGACCAATACGTAGTGTCATGCTTTGCAAAAAAAATCATTGCATCCCTTTTGATGAAGGCAACATTCTTCTTGTTGACATTTCCTTAAGCAGAGCTATGAAATTCCCTATTTTTGCCTTGGTGTGAGTAGCCCTTTACCTCCTCGCGCCAACCTGGGAATTTTACACTAAGCCCGTGCCACTTGGCACTCTGTGCCATAATATTACTCACACTGAGCTATTTATGAAATGTTTTTTAAAAATAGAGGCGGAGGTTCCATTCAAACCACCTCAGGGATGAGTCATTGGGAGTGGTTGAACTGAAACAACCACGAGACTCCTCCTTTAGTTAAGTAGTTTCCACCTCCCTTGGAACACTCCTAAAGGATAGGCCTCCCTCCCACATTTGTAGGGATCCCAACTTCCCCCTTTTCCTCTATATAAACAAGCCTTCTCCCTTTATGAAAGCTAGCTGAACAAAGAGAATTATACAGCTGAAGCGCTGAACTAGGAGAACTAAGCTATAGATGAATAACTGAGTCATTGAGAAGGTAGTGCAAGGAGGAAATCCATCGAGAGGGCCTTTAACCCGTCTAAATTCCCTGACGAGCTTTGATACGTGCTTCACCCAAACCTCGCTGGAGGAGACCGTGACGTCAGAGCATGGTTGTATCTCTTCCTTCTACTTAATAATATAAGTGACTATTATTTGGTTCCCATCTTGTGTTTCGCCTTTATTGAATGCAATATGCTTAGTCTTCTCTGACTGACTAGTAGATTTTGGATGAAATTAGTATGTGGTATGAATTTATCATTTTTTGGTCTTTGTGCAGGTGTTCAAGCACAATAAGCAAAGCGATTGTGACTTGCCAAATTGGAAGCAAGAAGTTCTCATCACCATTACGATTGCCGACGACAGCATTGGACCACAGGTAGGATATCTTATCGCGTCCTTTTTCATTAAAATATCTAGGAACCTACACCTTAGCATGATTCCTTATTACTAGACCCACACTAGGGCTAGAGGGATCGTCTCTGTCCGCAGAGAGGATTTACCTACATAACAACTGCTTCTCAACTTTATGGATTTCTGTCAGCAACGTCTCAATGGCTGGCCCTACGATATTTGTAGCAAGTTCCTTTTGTGTCTGGTGTAGTGCTTTCAGCAATTTCTCCATAGTATGCAACATCTAAATGGATTTTTCTTCCCATTGCTTCATTTTGAAGTGATAGTTGTTCCTTTCTGCGCAAATCATAGATATATCCCTGCAAAAAATTACCCTCTTGGAGATGGGCATACCGCTGTACCGGTGCTAGAGCCTTTGTGGTAACCTTAATGTGGTCCATTTATTCTAATTTCTTGTGGATTTCCATTTCAATCTTCTACACATGGGGGTCCTCCTCTAGTAAGGCCTAGACATCCATAACATCTTCAAATACATGGATGCACTCCTGGACTTTGGACTCAATATTTTCATTGGAAACCTTAATCTATGTTGTGCACTGCTCCTGGACCTCTGGCGGAGTAACTGGCTACAATTTCATCTGCAACTCAATGATATTCATATCTAGCTCTAGTCATACCTTGTCAACTTTGGCCTTGAAGTATTTCACTACCATCACGAGCTTTTCAAATTTGTCTTTCGGGGTTGCCTCAGCCTGAATCTGAAGACCAAGAAGTTCACTGCATACTTTGGAGATGGTTGGATCCAACTTCTATCTATTCGTAGCTTCCACAACTTGCTCTTGCATGATCTTCTGATTTTCCTTAGCCATTTGCTTCTTCTCTTGCTTAACATCCTGGATAATTAACAAGTTGTGCTGCTCGCAGATTTGCAAATCTTCTGTAAAGCCCTGGTGGAACTCGTGCAATGCCTTTAAAGGAAACGCTGCAAGGTTGAGCCTTATGTTTTTCCAATGTGTTGCCTACACCTGATTCTCAGTAGTATCGAAGCATAACGTACCTGTAGGTATCAGCAGCATGTGAATATCAGTCGTAATTTCCAGCTCTTGCTTTGTTGTACTCGCACATGATGGTGCCCCGCTCACTTAACTCATGCTCACTTGTACTGCACTCGTTTGAACCTATAAATACTTGAGGCCCTTGTGGACTTCCGTGAATACCTTCTTGTACTGGTCCTCAATATTTCCCCATAGATGCTCAGTGATGTGCCGAACAGTGTCACAAATTTCATCAAAGTCCCCCTCACTAAGGACCAACAATTCTGGGCCGGCGGACTTTTCTGACTTCATCTTCTTCCACGTGCCTCCACCACTCAGTGTCTTCTACCTATTTATAATGTAAGGTGAGGGGGGATCTAATGGATCAACAAATGTGTCATCACCCATTTATCAAGTGCCTACAAAGTGACTTGATGATGCAGCGCCATTTTATCCCTTTGCGATGGTTTCCCAGTCCTCTCGCAAACATCGCAAGTGCTACAATACTCCTTCAAGTATTTATGCATCATGGGCCACCAAATTCCAGCTCGTCGAATCTTCTGCACAGTGGCATTTCCTGCGTAATGTCCACCAGCAACTCCGCCATGCACTTCAACCAAAATGTTGTGTCTTTCGTGTTTAGGGACATATCTTTGCAAAATATCATCAACCCCCATATTGGATAAATGTCATGCAATTATAGTAAAATATGTTTCCTCTACTACTTACTCTTTCTTCTGCTACGTAGTGTACTCTGCAGGTGCAACTCCCATAGTTAGAACTAGGCATATACCATCGCCAACCCTTCATGCTCTGTGGTGGAATAGTTCCTTTCCACTTTAGACAACTTCCTGCTCGAAAAGGCTATAGGTTGATCAAGATCTCCTTCTCCAGGTTGTGGTAAGACAACTCCCAAATCTATGTAGAACACATCAACATGTACATGGAATTCTTTCTTCCAGTCAGGAAAGACAAAAATTGACGCAATTACCATCTTTTCCTTCAGCACATCGAGGCTCTTCTGACATTCATCATCCTAGTATAACTTAACATCCTTCTTCAAGAGTTTTTCCATCGGCGCAGTGATCTATGCATAGGCCTTTATGAACTTTCTATAATACCCTGAATGTCCAAGTGTCATGCATATTTTCTTCACATTCGTTGGTGGCTCTAAATTTATAATCACAATGATCTTCGCAAGGTCGACCATCAATCCTTGCTTGCAAACAATATGCTCCAATAATATACCATATGGCACGCATAAAATACACTTCTTTAGGTTCAAGGAGATTTGATACTTCTTGCAAGTATATAAAATCAAGCGCAGACTAAAAACATGTTTCTTTAAAAATCCAAAGATGGTACAGTCACCTCAAGGAATTTGTGGATATATTCTTTAAATTCAATGACTACAACTCTGGAAAATATTTTCGGCGCATTCTTTAAGCCAAACGACATGATTGTGTATTGAAATGAGCCCTATTCAGTCATGAAGGTGTTATTTCTCCTATATTCTAGTGTGATCCTAATTTGATGGTATCTTGAGATCCCATCAGTCAAGGAGTAGGCTTCCTTCCCTCCAAAATTCTACAAAAATTCATCAATGAATGATGTTGGAAATGGATCATGGACACATGCATCATTTAGCTTTATGAGATTGACATAAATCCTTATCTCTCCCTTGGGCTTTTTCTCCTGGACCACCATAATACTAACTCACTAGGATTCCTCAACTGGTTCAATAATTCCAACATTAAGCATATTTCCTAGTTCCTCCCTTGCTCTCTCTTTATATTTTGGGTTCAGCCAATATGGGTGTTGTTTCACTGGTTTCGCATTTGGCTTCAAAGTAATGCGCATAACTCTCAAATATCCTACAATTCCTTTTAGCTTAGAGAACTTCGTCGGAAAAATATCTTGATACTCATGCAACAGTTTAGTAACCTTACTCATGATATCATCGTCCCAGTAGTATCCAATATTCGTGAACTTTGTCTCCGCTTTTGAGCCTATGTTGACTTGCTGAGTTTTGACAGGTTTTCCTATGTCTATCATCTCTACTTCAGGACTTGCAACCTCACATTGTCCTTCTGATTTAGGAATATTGACTTTATGTGGATCCTCCTAGCCTTCTTCTATAGTCACATTGTAACAGTCTCATACCAGTTCCAACTATGCAGCCCAACGATACTATACAGAAGTCATTGGCTCAGTTTTAATTCAAAAGATTTATGTTCAGATTTCCTGAAGAGCATCATTAATACAATCCCAACCATCTACGAAGATATATGTCAATAAAAATATTTTAGTCAGCTCGTACCAATCTGTGGTGCCATGGCGCAGCTCCATTTCTAGATACCACTATTGAGTTGTTGTATCCAAGGTGTGGAAGAATAGGTGTAACCATATAGGCTAAGGTTCTTTTCCCTAAGACGTAGTCCAGCGAGACAAATTATCGCAAGGATCATCCTTACCATTGTAATTTTCCGTGATCCTAGTGTCTACATAGCCAAACCTGAGCCTCATTAATCTGCAATATTTCTTCCATCCTCCTAAGTTTTATTTGTGCGCGCCCCACCACTGGGCTGGGGTGGACCTCAAAGCAAAGTCCAAAGCTTCATATTACTGCTCTTCAAGCACCTTCTTTTCAAATTCATCAAGAAATAATTCAACATCCCTAGTGCCATCATAATAGGGCAATTCACATACCTCTGATGTAATGTAACGAAGCGATCTAGTAAATATATTACACCACTTAGTAGAAACTTCTTGCAATTGGTTCTTCCAGTGCTCCAAATCTTCATTGGAGTCTGACACACAAGAGCTATCATGTTCCCAACTTATCCTTCCATCAGCAATATGATTTATCCAATCTTCATCCTACATAGTTATCTTATAAATATTGTCGATATTTCCATATTCATTCTGAACTGGTTTTAAATATCGCGCGCCTTCAAAGGGGTCCAAAGGCACAACGACCCTAGTACAATTCTTCTCAAACACCATATTTCTACTTTTCATATTGATTATGGCATCCACATGATAAGCCCAATAGAATCCAAGAAAATAAGAATACAATGATTGCTATCATCAACAATATTAATGACTCTGAAGTCTGATAACACACTTGCACCATCAATGTCTACTTCAACGCCATGAAATCGACCTATTGGAATGATTTTATGTTTATTGGAAATTCTTAGCTGAATCACCAACCACTACAGCTTTGGCCTCCCCATCCGTTCCCATATCTTCTTTGGAAAAAAATTCACATCTAATTCCAGATCAAGAATGACTTGGTCCATTTCGTAATCTCCTATCTACACAGTTAACTGGATCTCCCTTCCATCTCTCTTCTTATTTTGGTATACCTTATTCACTGTGCACTATTTGGGTGGCTTCTCTTTTCCAGCACATTTGTTAATCAACTCCTACAATCCTTTCATAGCCTTCTGATCTTTTAGCAGCTTCGTACATGTCTGCAGAAATTAATTCAGAATGGATGGATCAACTACCTTTTTTTCACTAATCTCCTTGGGTTTCTTATTCTGCGGAATCAGCTGTATCTGCGATCTTGATGTCGAAGCTCCATGATCCATAAATTTATTCTTTGCTTCACAAAAGGTTTCTCTTTCACGATGTAAATCAAACCCATTACTCTTTTCTTCAGCCTTCCAGACCCATGTATCCTCCATAGGCTTCTTTCCTTCTTCTTTTTCGACTCAAGTAATTACACCACTTCTTGTCACTATATTGACATTTAGATCCTCTTCGCGCAGTTCAACCCTCATCATTTGTATGTTCTGGGAAAGCTGTTCATCGCGCTTTTCCTGCATTTTAGCTAATAATATGGGAGGATATTCTATCTCATGATCAGATGCGCAACAATACTTACAAGGATTTGCAGTGAGATTCTGACAATCTTTGGTGAAATTTTGAGGTTGACCGCAATTATAACATATAACCTGTTTGTGACCTTGTCCAGCGCCTCCTCCTCAATCACGCCCTCAGCCTTGGAAACCTCCATGCATCGTTGGAAAAATTGTATCTTCGCGTCCTTCAACTTGAAATTTGTATTCCTCGGGACTCTGCTGCATCATCAAATCATAGCTTCGACAATTATTTTCGTCATGTGCCACCGAACTACAAAATTTACAAAAAAAATTCTTCGATGACTGGAAAAACTTCTGCAGTAAATAACAATAGTCTGTGGGTTGTTGGCCTGCAACCTGGCATATGCTACACTATAAATTTGGTCCCACACTCGACCCAACACTTGGTCCAGGCTTCAACAGACTTGGCATCCCAGTGCCTAAGTAATCTCTATAAACAGGACATTGATCCTTATAGTGGCCCTCTGCTTTGCACTTTATGCACCAAACTTCAAAACGCATATCAGACTGAACCTCTTTTCCCTTCTTTAAGTCATGGAGTTCCATATGTAAGCTTTTTAATAGGGTCTATATCTATTGAACCCCTATACCGGTATGTGCTACCCACAAAGCTTCTAGTTTCATCACAATCTCCAATGCTTTATCTTGGGTTATGATCTTTTGCTGCAAAAATGGTAATCCGAGGCGTGGTAACATTGCAGATATAAACCATTATTTTTTTTTTCATCAGGAATATCAAAGCTAATTTGACTTAGCAGTGTCTTAAATCTTTGATATACTTCCCACACAGTTTCAGTGACCAATTTCCTGATCACTTTTATCTTCATGATACATTGGGACTGCAACTTTGGCTTCTTAAATTTAGCATTCAACGTTGCCTTTGTTTGAACCAATATGGAATTCTGGTTCATCATGGATTACTTAATATAACAAGACAATGCTCAGTCATGTAGCGTTGTGACCAACTGCGCTTTATTCATATTCTCATCAGTGATGTTTTGTGATCTCCATACTACTTTTGCAACAAACTATAATTTCTTGGGATCATCTGATCCCTTGAAAATAGGCATCTTCATTGCTTGGGTCATGGTAAACGGAGGAGGTGGAGGTGGAGGTGGAGGAACAATATGTGGATGGGTTGTGATGGGAGTGGAGGGTTGGGGAATCCCAACAACGCTCTAATGATCTCCAAAATTTATCGACACACTTCTAGGGGCCGTAGGATTGTGTTCCCTTCTTCGATTTCAGATCCAAACAATGGACTCTACTAAGACTCAACATAATTATCAAGATCTACCCTAAATTTCTTATTGCGTTGCATAGTTCTAGTTTTCTTTCCTCTGAAAATCAATCTGATTGCATCCACAGTACATCCTTTTCATGTAACATCATCTTAATCCAAAGCTTTAATGAGTTCTAGTGCTTACCTCGTGGACATTTGAAAAATTTGCGCTTGAATTTGCTATAGGATACAGATGTAATAATGAACTCAGTGATAAAGACTCCAAGAATATTTTCGATCCAATAATAAACAGCCTTGAAATCTTGTTATCAGTTCCCTTCAATTTCTTGATCAAATATGGAGTCGACACAATAGGGTTATCGTCCTTTAAACAAGTCTTTTCCTCAACCAGTCTTGATAACCACTCATCGAGCTCTTTAGCGAATGATGAGAAAAATATCTCATGAAGATATGTGAAAATATACTTCTCCAGCCACTTTTCAGTTGATAGGACCGGATTTATGTTCACTTGTGCTGCAAACTCATGCTCTTTCAGATCTACCCAATCTTGAATTTCTTTTCTGCTCGGATGTTGCATCCACATAACCCTCAATCAAATCCTGGTCCTGGCATTGGAACCATTTGTTGGCTTTATGGTGCCTAGTCCCATGTTCAGATATGGTTGCGCAAACCAATAAAACCCACTATTACCGGCCCTTTCGGCAACAATCTGTTGTGTAGACCGAAGTCTCACCCAAGGCAATATTAGGGTATGCTAGAACCAGGTTCTGCATCCAGAGGGATTATGGAGTGTCTCTTTAGGGCTTATATTCTCTTTAAAACTTATTAGAGCTTTGTATAACACATATGCTAACTACACTTTCAATACTTCTATTGAACCAGCTTGTAGACTGCACAATTCTACTTTAACATGCATTAATCAACATAAAAAACCATAAACCGAACTTTGCGATGCAAATATAGATAAAAACCCTAACTTGACACAAATAAAATCAAAATAACAGATAAAGAAACCTCATAAGTAAAGGACACATATTTGTCTTCAAGTCTTCTTTAATTACTTTAGATCTTCTCAGTACAATACTTTCTTCCATGCGCACTCAAATGTAGGGGTCTACGCACTCAGTTGTAGGATTCTTCCATTTCGCACAAAAACACAGAATACGGACTCAATACAACCTTACATCCAAATTCATTCTATGATTCATTCACTAGATATGATTGATTGACTACTTCGTTAGATATCCTAGACTCCTTATATAGTCTTTTCATTTACAATACCATAGTATGAAAACCATGGGCGGAGCTCAACGTATAAAAAATATTCCCCTTCCTTTACAAAATAAGGGACTTTTACCTTCCCCAAATCTCCTAATACTTTATTACTTCTTTGCGTTGTGTGCTCCACTCCTCAAAATGCGGAGTCTTTATCAAAATATTCAAACTATGGGTACCCTATCCAATAACCCCCCCATCCAATTCTCCATAAAGTCATAATACTTTGTGTGACTGTTCAATTGATAAGAACATTATAACTAAAATATATCAAAACTACATTCATGATTTATTCCCATCTCACAACTATCTAAAATCATATCAAGGTTAGTCATTTGTAGTTCAAAACTAAATTTGAAATAGAAATAATGTCCAAAGCATAATTTATCCTCTCTATAACATAGTTATCATTAGGTTAATATTTAAAATCAAGGATTAGAGGAAAAATTTTCATTAGATAAGTAAATTTACCTTATTATTGAGCCATACACTATTAAATAGATCGTCATTTCAAAAATGATGTAGCCATTGTGTATTGATCTCAGTTATTTCATCAAGAAAAAGTGTGAAGGAGCCTTTATTTATTGACTTGTTATCAAATTAAAATTTTATTGCACCTAGATAGTTGTCAAAAATATATTTCTGTAAAATAATTTTATGCAACCAACTCAAAAATAGAAGAATAGATAGATCAATGACTTAGAAATCAGCCTCTTCGAGGGGGAAACCTCCTTTACATTACATAAATGAAAATTTCTTGGATGATTCAAATGAAAAAATCCTTTCTATATATAGGAGTCTAAGGGGTCACAATATAATCAGAGTTGGCTTAACAATAATAATGTAAGGGCACAAAAATAACAATAGTGGGCTTCTATGGGGCACAATAATAACAATATGAGGACTACATGGGTGAGACAATAACAATAAGGGGGCTACACTAAAAATAACAATAAGGGAATACACTAGTATTATAGGGACCTAACATGTCCCTTTCCTTAAAAAAAGTGTTTTCCTCGATGCTTGAGTAGTTATGGATGCTTCTATATAAAATTCTTATCCTCCCATGAGGAATCTTCAGCAGATAAGTTCTTCCACTTGATGATATACTCTGAAATTGATCGATTTCGTAGCTTTTGAGTTCTTGTTTCCATGACTGCTTCAGGTTCCAATATGATTTTTCCTTCCTCGTAAAGTTCTAGCAATATTGTCTGAACTGGGAGCTTGTCACCTATAACTTTCTTTAAGCATGAAACATGGAAAACTGGGTTCACTAAGGAAGATGTCGGAAGATCCAATTTGTATGCCATAGTACCAATCTTTTGCAACACCTTGTAAGGACCATAATACTTTGGTGAGAATTATTATCCTTCTTAGCTTACTTGAATGACATTTTTTTATATGGTTGTAGTCGTAAAAATACCCAGTCTCCTACATCAAAACGTCTTTCGCTACGATGTTGATATGCCTGTTGTTTCATTCGATTTTGCACCAAAGTGAGGTTCCTTTAAGAGTTCGAAAATTTGTTGTTTATGCTCGATGTGATATTCCACTGCTTGAACCTTAGAATTTTATCTTAAAGATGATGTGATGGATGGTGGATGATATCCATAAGTGCCATAAATGGGGTAACTTTTCTACAGTATGGAAGGAAGCGTTATACCACCATTCAGCCAAAGGTAACCACTTGACCCATTGTGTCTATTTATCAGATAAAAAGAAACGAAGATATCCTTCCAAACATTTTTTCACTATCTCATTTTTCCCATCATATTGAGGATGATAAGATGAGCTATGAGCTAATCAAGTACCTAGGCAAGAAAATAATTTTCTCCAAACATTTCCATTGAAAATGGGATCTATGTCGCTTACAATAATCTTTGGGTTTCCATGTAGCTTTTGAATTGTTTTTGTAAAGCAGTAGGTACTGTACTGGCTTTAAATGGATTTGATAATGCACAAAAGTGTGCATACTTGGTAAGATTATTATCGACTACCACCATGATGTCACACTTTCCTTAGGAATTGGGTAAACCTGTGATAAAATCCATTGAAAAATCCTCCCAATGTTGATTGGGAATGGAGAAAGGTTGTAACAGACCCGAGGTCTTAATTGTATAAACTTTATTATTTTGGTAAACCAAACATTCTACCACAAACTTTTGAATAAAATATTTAAGGTCATCCCAAAAAAATTCCTTCTTAACCCTGTGGTAAGTTTTTAAAAATCCTGAGAGCCCTCCTAAGGGAGAGGTGTGCAATTCCAAATGAATCTTTTGTTTGAGTTGGTATTTCTTACAAAGATATAAGTGATATTTGTACCATAATTAATCATTTTTCCAGCTAAATTTATCATATGTACTGGGATCTTGCTGCAAATTTTGAATGGGTTCCCATACTTCTTTGACATTCTTCCATTCATCCCTTGCTTCAGTTATCCAAACTTGTTGGATAATATAAATGGCACAAAGCAATGCTTCCACATCCTCATTCTTTCTTGAGAGTGCATCTGCAACAAAATTTGTTTCCCTTTTTTGTAGATGATTTCAAAGTCATAACCCTTTGTGACCCATTTTTGCTTCTCTTCTAAAAATAATATTTGTTATAAAAATTATTTAAGGCTATCATCATCTATTTTTACCTTGAAGTGTCTTCCCATTAAGTAAAGTCTCCATTGCTTAAGTGCATGTATTAATGCCAACATTTCCTTTTGATAAATAGGTTTTTGTAAATAATTTCATTTAATTGGACGACTTTCAAAAGCAATGGGTCTTCCTTCTTGCATTAAAACAGCACCAATTCCATTTTCAGAGGCATAACATTCCACAATAAATGTTTTTTTGAAGTCTAGTGTAACTAAGATTGGTGCTTGGCACATTTCCTCTTTAAGATGTTTAAAGACCTTAGTTGCTTTTGGAGTCCAAGAAAATGCACATTTCTTCAGTAATGTTGATAGAGGTGTTGTTTTTCTCCCACAATTCTTAACAAACTTGCGATAATACCTTGTCAACTCGAGAAATCCTCACAGATGCTTTATGGTCGTGGGGATTTTCCATTCCTTAATGGATTTAATTTTTTTAGGGTCTACCTTAACACCTGGATGAGATACAATATGATCCAAACATTCCACCTCTTGTACACCAAAGAAACATTTGGAGGTTTTTTCATATAAATGTTTCTCCTCCAATAGTTTGAGCACCTTGTCCACATGTTGAACATGATCCTTCCAAGACTTGTTGTAGATTAGTATATCATCAAAAAATACTAACACAAATTATCTAAGGAAGGGTTTGAAAATGGAATTCATCAAACCTTGAAATGTAGAAGATGCATTGGTAAGGCCAAAAGGCACGACCAAAAATTCATAATGATCGTCATGATTTCTAATTCTTTTTTATGGAATGTCTTCGGTCTTCAATCTTATTCAATGATATCATGAACAAAGATCCAACTTAGTGAAGTAAATTTCTCCATAAATTTCATCCAATAATTCATCAATGATAGGAATGGGAAATTTATCTTTAATAGTGAGCTTTTTGAGCTCCCTAAAATCCGAAACACCATGATCCATCCTTCTTGTGCACCAATACTACTAAAGCATATAAAAAACTTTGACTAGGTTGAATTATACTGACCTCTAGAATTTCTGCAACCATACGTTCAATATCACTATTTTTGGTATAAGGATATCTATAAGGCCTAATGTTTGGAGGAACACTTCGTGGAATCAAATGAATAGAATGATCATGACCACGAATAGGTGGGAAGCCTTTTGAAGTCTAAAACAACTTGGAATGATTGTCCAAGGCTTTTTGGATATTTGGATAAATAGATGATTTCGATGTTTGAACCTGTAGTGAACATAATTTTGCAATTACGCCTCATTGTTCTTTCTTCAGAATATTTGTCATGACATTATATTTTATTATCTTTCCTAGTTTCTCTATGATACCCCGTACTTCAACTTCCTTTCCTTCCCAAAAAAAATCAAGAAAAGTACTTGAAAATTAAAAGCTATAGTCCCCAAAGATTGTAACCATTGGACTCCTAGTACAACATCAGCACCACCCATTGGAATAGAAATAATTGGACTATTCAACACATATTCCCCCATGGTTATCTTGATATTATGCAACTTTCCAGAGAAATTTATAGTTCCTCAATTTTCAACCATCACTTGACACTCTGGTGTTGGATATAGGAAGAAATTCAATTCCTTGGCTATCTTAAAATGAATAAAATTATGGGTACTATCTGAATCAATCAACATTATTACCTTTTTTTCTTTATATATCCTTCTATCTTAAGAGTTGAGGAGTGGTAATTCCTACTAATGCATTACAAGATATGGTAGGATTCATTTCTTCCTTCTCTGTGGTTGGTTCCTGATGTGTGTCCTCCTCTTTTGATGTTTCTTGTTCCTTTTATTCCTCCTCTTCACAATCTATGTAAAATAATTTCTTCTCGATGCACTTATGACCTTCAGTGTATTTGCTATCACAACTATAACAAAGCCCCTTTTCTCCTTTTCCTCCAATTGTTGTGGTGTCAACCTTGTAGGTTGTGGAAGGCTAGGAGCATCAACATTTCCATCTTTATAGTTGTGATTGGTATACTTCCTTGTTTCCATAATTTTTCTTTCAACTTTTCTTGCCACCCTGAATGCCTTCTCCAATGAATCAGGTTCCCAAAGGTGAACCTCATGTTGGATGTTATCCTTTAAATTCCCTATGAAGACATCAATCATATGCTCCTCTGGAATATCTGCTACCCTGATATTCAATTTTTGGAAGTCCTCAATGTACTATGCCATTGAACCCATTTGTTTGAGATTTATCAATTGGCTAAAGAATGTGTTTCTCTTTGTATCGTCATAATATGCTATCATTTCCTCCGTAAAAATTAACCAAATGAAAATTGGTTTATGAGAACAAATCCATCAATACTATACAAATGGATTGGGTTCTAAATATAAGGTTGCAATGTGTACCTTTTGTGAGCATTTCACATCATGGAGATCAAAATATTGCTCCATTTGCAGTATCTATGTTACCGAATCCTTGCCATCAAACTTCCTCATATTGATATTTGGAATATGGTGGTTCTTAAACCCAACATTGGAGATTCTAAAATCAAATTCATACTCCTTTTGTCCCCATCATGATTTTCATGGATTACCTTATCACCACTAGGAAGCCTTTGTTGCAACAACTTTGTCAAACATTCCTTCAAACCTTCAACGTATACTTTCAAACCATCCATCTTAGATTACATGCCATCCATATGAGCTTCCATGTCTGATTTTGAAAAATCCATGTCCGCTTTTAATCCATCCTTAAAATATTCCATTTTTTCTTCTATGATATCCATCTTAGCTTCCATACCCTCTATCTTCGCTTCCATTTCATTTTTGGTTACTCTATGCGAGAGAGAAATATTTTGAACTTGGTATCATAATTTTGATATATCATGTTGCAATTCTTCCTCGTCATGTGTCAAAGTAGAGCTTTCTGAGGGCTTAATGGATGTGGAATTCTTTTTGGGAGAAATTTTAGAACCGAATATTGATAGTTATGCTTCAATATTCCCTTGGAATCACTTCAAACTGATTTTTCAAATAAAATTTATGCAATTTAAAAAAGAATACACACATTTTTCTTTCTTTTGAGGAGTTCGATATGGAACCTGATGTATCTATGTGATTTTGGATCCCCAAGGTTTGAACTACTTTCCTGTATTATCCCTCTGATTCTTCTTTCCAATACCACATGTCACACCTAATTTGGATTCTTCAATCTAAATTTAAGCCTGATATCCCACGATGGTATGATTATAGACTGGTTCAATAGAGAGAACTTGTATGGAGTTCCACGTGTCACTATTTTGACCTTCGACCCTGAAATTGCTACACGAAAACTAAATTTTGTGCACTATCCACCACTTTTTACAGAATTCAAATTTGATGCTTGAAACAAAAGTAATGATGTTTCCCTGCGTCACATGTTTGAGACTGAATTTTGGAGCCTATAAAAATCCTAACCTCCCCAGATCATAACTCCGAAAATATAGCAAACCAATATCTGGAATTTTTACACAGAGTTCACCAATATTTCATCTCCACATGTTAAAAATTTCAGCATCTGAAGCCTCGTAGAAAAACATTATAGTGAAAATTCCAAGATGACCTATTTGAAGAAGAGAAACCCTAGAATCCAAAGCTCTGATACCAACTGTTATGCAACGAACTCGCAAAATAAAAGAAAAGATAGATCAACAACTTTGAAATCAACCTCTTTGAGGGTGAAACCTCCTTTACATTACATAAATGAAAAATTATTGGATGATTCAAATGAAAAAACCTCCTTTCTATATATATGAGTCTAAGGGGTCCTAATATAATCAGAGCCGACATAACAATAATAATGTAAGGGCACAAAAATAAAAATAGTGGGTTTTCATGGGGAACAATAATAAAAATATGGGGACTACATGGGTACAAAAATAAAAATAAGGGGGCTACACTAACAATAACAATAAGGGGATACACTAGTCTTATAGGGACCTAAAAAATAACTTGAAGTATGCCACTAGGACAAGAATGTGGAAAAGTGGTAGTCTCAAAATTCCATGTTCCGTGTATATTTGGGAATAGGGAATCTGTAAGAATTCATCCTAGGTCAACATGAGGAACTATTTCCTTAGAAATATTTATGTTGATAACTTATATAGTTTCAAAAATAATATCACATCCTTGACGTGTTAGAATTATATTCGTGAAATTCTTGGTATTACCAAATCCCATGAAGACATCCACTGTCATCCTTTAAATCCATATTCAAAATTTTCAACATGCAATTGAAAGTTTCAATATTTTCATGAGAAAATGGAATATTACAATTCTGCATATGGACTATAAGTTCATCTTTAGAGCCCTTGTAAACATCTTTAGTTGATTCCTTAAAAACATTACTGCAAAATATGATTGCAAAATATTTCTCAAATTCGAAACATAAATAATTTTCTTGAATGAGGTATTCTTATATATAATTTTCATATTTAAAATTAAACCTCTTGTATTGTAATCCAGGAGTTCAATGTGTTGCGAAGGAGATTGTAAATTATTTTCTAGAAGATGAATAATATCCATATCATTACTTGATTCAAAAATTTCAAAAAAAATAGTAAGGGGCTCAGTATTATATTTAGATACAATTATATTTTCTTCTTTATTGTATTTTGATCTATAAAATATAAATTATAGTTAAAATCATGATCAACTAATGAACAATTACACTGATTATAATTTCCATAAATAGAAAGATATGAAAGGTAAAAGTTGATATTATTAGTTTCATTTCCATTTCTAGACTCATCTCCTTCATAGCTATCATAAGTAGGTTGTTCAAAAGGATGTTGTAGAGATGTTGGTTTAGTTATGTTTTCATAATCATCATTTTGGTAATTATTAGAAGTATCAAGGGTGTGTTAAAAATGATAACATAGATTTGACTCATATCTTGATTGTAAACCAAAATCTAGAACTAAATCATGATTTAGTTCTTCTTCATAGTCATCATAGGATGGTCCTTTAGAATAATCAAAATGAAAACCAGATGAAAGGAAATTGGAACGGTCAAGTATGTGTTCACATACTAGTTTTCCTGTCGCATCACAAAATGGTTGAAAAATTGAATCATTTGATTGGAGAATGTTTGTATCAATCATTTGTCAGTGTGCACCCTTAGGAATATGTAACATATTTCGTTTCTGATCAAATATAAATATTAAATACTCAAATGAAAATTTTCATCCATAAATGTCATTATTACTATCTTCCAAACATGGAATAAAAGATGAGCTAAAATTAATAGAAGTTATATAATCTTGAAAAATTTTAAAACACAAACATGTTCCATGATCATCTGTTAGAGGATAAGTTTCTTCTCCATGAAATCATTGACTCGATGGAAACATATCATGTTCATTAGTATATTAGCTAAAACATGATAAATATGGTCTTTGGAAATATTCAGGGTTAGATTCATCAAAATCACTTCCAACATCAGATTCATTATGAGACCTTTCAAAGTTAGGTTCCTCACCAGAATCATCATATTGACTTTATATATCATTATCATTATAAAATTGTTTTGAATCACAACAATCATCATTGTGTGATTGTATGTGATATGGGATTTTATATTGTTCGCTAAATAATACATAAAAATATTTCAAGGAAGAGATGCTACTAGGAGGAAGTGTTGTATATCGTTGTTGTGTGACACATTCTGGGGAGAACATGAACAAATTCATTATAAAATCCATTAACCTAAATGCAATTGTGGAAATTAGTCAGATGTTGAATGTGATTATCATCATCCTTTTCTCGAAAGTGAGGAAATTTTTCTTCCTATGTGTCCATTTCTAGCATAACATTAGAAATAAGGTATTTTAGCAAAATTAAGAAGAGGAAATCAAAAAGTTAGCCAAGATGTAAATGAAATATCCCTTGAAACAATATAAAAATAAACTAGGAGTCACCAAGTGGAGGTTTTAAAACAAATATATTCTGAAATAAGCCAAGTATGTGTTATTATGTTCCTATTCACATCCATGTTACAAACTTAATCTTATGTCATTTACCGAGGAAATGAAATATTTCTCTTCTATCATTGGTATGACGTTAGAAGGGATGTTGACTATTGGATTATGTTGGTGAGAAAAGAAATCCTAAAGGAATTCAATGAGGATGAACAATCCTCAGATTTCAATTTGGAGATTGGCCTTCTCCAACCATAAGGGTCATTCCAATCCACGAGGTCTTGGATAAATGGTGATCAAGTGCGTTGTTAAGGAACTCCTAGATGTTAAGTCACCGGTTCAAATCCCCATCTTATTTAGGTGGTATTCTTAGACATGACCATGATGTGACCTCACCAATAGTGAACTTAAAAAAAAACCACAGGGGTATTCCTTGTATTTTATATTAGCCATAAAGGAATAAAAAATCTTACAATAATAATAACATTTAATTAATGATTAGACCATGTTAGTTTTTGAATTTTGTAAAGGAGAGAAAAATGTTGAGACATGTAATAATAAGATTGTTGAATTCAAACTCGTCAATAACCATATTTGATTTCAACTATTTGGTATCTACAACCCTTGTAATGAGAAAGCACACAGTAAACACATTAAATACCTGTAGAAATTTGAATAATAGCTGAATTATTCACCGAGATTATCCTGATTACACACTATTTAAGCTTCATGCATAATACATAACCTCTTCTACGATTGATCATCAATTTGCAGAAATAGAAGCAGTCGCATGCACACATTAAAACATAATCAAGCACACATATAACACAGTATGTAATGGGGAAAGATTACAGCTGAAAACCCCCAACTATCTGTATATTATAATGATAGAGAACATGTAACAATACATAGCACAAACTCCTCACAAGCTCTCAGCACTATCTCCAATTGTTACACACAAACTAGCTCAGATCTGAACAAGTCACAGGTTCAAATCTCCTCCACTGCTTGCCTGCCTCTACTGCGCAATCCAAGATGAATAATGATGAGATCCAAGTTCAAATCCCACTGGCTTGTACTGCGCAATTCTCATTGGCAATCTAAATCAATGTGTGTGCAAATCTCATGCATAGTTATAGTCACAACTGATAGTAGACTCACCCTTTCACCCACCTCTAACACTGGTCTCCACTGAACTGTCCATGCATTGCAGTTAACTAATGTATTCTTTAGTTGATTTATGAGTTAATAATTAGTGAATTAATTAATAATTAATTCACACCACTCATCACTAGTGTATTTATCAGTTAGACTAAATACAACTAGTTCAACTAATTTAAACCGAACACAACTCCACCAACTGTCTCATCAACTCCACCAAACTCTGCCACATGAGTTCTAACTGAAGTCAACCATGCAATAGCTCAACTAACCCTTAGGAAAAGCGTATTTCCTTCTGTCAGCTGCATGTGCCACATCCAAGCATCAAACTGAAGTGCTCCAAGAGGATAAGATAATGTTTATAGTCCAAATATTATTAAGGGCTAATAATATTCGACTGTTCTATTTTTAGACTGGCAGTCTAAAAATAGATTTCACCCAATGTCTAAAAATAGAGGTCCATCTATTTTTTCCAACTTGACCAATCATCCATAAATAGCATCATGCAACTCATAGACCATGATCCATATGTCTAAAAATAGACTTTGCACCAAAAATAGCCTGCAGGCCCACTTAGTGAAGGCGACTTCTTTTCACTAAGCTCCATCATCTTGTTACATTTTCAACAATACCAAGTAATATCATGTATTTTCCTCAGTAGTTTAATAAAGAGAAAACACATAGAAACATTTGAAATACCAAGTAATAATAAGTATTTGTCTTAGTATTTAATAAAAGGAAAACACATAGAAACATTTGAAATACTAAGTAATAGCATGCATTTGCTTTAGCATTTAATAAGAGGAAAACACTTTAATAAGAAAATAAACAAAAATAAAGGAAATACAATAACATAAAGGAAAATTTTGTTTGATATTTAAAATATATTTAATGCAGCTAATGAACCATATGATATCGTGTGTGCAAATATGATTCAATATAAACATAGTAAATGAATAAATATCCAATATTTTCTTCTAAATAGCATGTATTCAAGAATACTTCTAACTAAATATTAAATCAATGAATATCTAAGTGGTGAATTTCCTCATCGTCACAAAAATTCCATTGATATCAAATTTCACATGAATTAGAAAATGAAAAAGGAAAATACAAACTCATCACAAAAAAAGACACACAAAAATTCTCACACCATTAAGATGACAAATCTTGGGTCATCATGTGGTTCTTCTCCAAATTAAACTTCTTCAAAATAGAATGGCAACCTACATCCATGATCTATGCTTTGATCATTTCCAACCCTTTTATTTTATTGGGAGTTAGTTGCCATTTTGTTTTTGTAACCTCCTGTTAATAAAAGCCTAGGATTAATGCTACTTTAGATTAATAGTTTCTCATTATATAACCAACATTTAAACCATGGGAGTTGTCTTTAGTGCGACTTTTTGAAGTTTTAGGTGCCGGAATCTGGTGAAATTTTTTGAGGTAAAATCTTGGTTTTTGTTATTCAAACTGGGTTTTTGACTCTATATATGGATTCAGCACCCTCAAAAACCTCTAGGACACTTGGATTGTGCAAAGTTAGCAATCAAACTTCTCTTTTCAATAAATTCCTGCCGGAATTTAGAGAAATTACACCATAAAAAGTTACGGTAAAAGCCTTCAAAAAGTCGCATTAAAGACTACTCGTTAAACCATATTGGTGTTTTAATTTTAATTAAGTTATTAACTCGACGTATATCTCATTTTTACATTAACTCCCATTTTATGATCATGTAGCCTTCATAATATATAAAAATTAAACTATTTTCAAATGAAATAAAAATTAAGGCCATCTCCATTGCTATTTCGTTGAATGATTTCATGGAATCATCCATTTATAAACTTGGTTGAACACATAAATTGTCGTTTAGAAAATAATCACTTCATAAAAGGTTACCGTGCAAAATCGGATAGAAGATTTATGAGGAAGTTAAATCCAAGTTACATGTCCAACAAATCAAATGATTAATATTTATTATTTATAAACCATTATAGTGTTTTGTTTTAGAATTTCCATTATCAAGCCATTTCTACAAACCAACCCTCGTGTATTACACATAAATAAAAATTAGTAACAAATAAGCAACTTTATTTTCTTACATTGTTTTCTAACGTCAATGTCTTCGCATAATAATTTAATAGTTTTCCTGCAACTTTATTTTCTTACCTTGTTTTCTAACGTCAATGTCTTCGCATAATAATTTAATAGTTTTCTTGTTTTAATCTCTTGTAGTAAACATTGGCAAAACTTTCCAAATTACCTTGTATATGGAAAAACCTGAAACATGGAATATGTCTCATTTGAGTTTTATTTTTCAAATTTAATTTGGAGAAGACCAATAGCCAAATGAATCCACAACCAGAAATTTCAACGTTGTTCAATAAACCTATTGCATGATAAAATAAACTTAGGAAGAGATAATGCACAATTTATTACTATATCAAGTGCAGAGGGGTGTCCAAGACTCAACCAAAATATGAGAGTGATGCATCCAATGGTCAATATTTTCTTTGATCGATGACCAAAATGTACATTGGGTTGAAAACATGTTACTGAATTAACCATGTGATTTGATCCAATGGGAATTCATACACATATGAAAAGTGGGCTTTCACGTGAATCGAGTAAATAATATTTAATAAGTTTTATAAAGTAATTTATAAAATTTTATGAAATGCATAATTACACCGAAGGTGTTCTTTTATGAAATTGACTGGGAAACACTGTTCATTCCAGCCAATCCCTGTGCTCCACTTCTGCTCCAGATTCGCTCTTCTACTCTCTTAAAATTTAACACTTGGCGGTTGCTCCCACCCTGCTGCTCTCAGCTCCTTCCTGCGCGTCAGCTCCTTCCCTCGTCTGTGCTGCTGTCCAATCGCTCGGGACGATGGGACGACACGCCTAGGCATATCGGGAATTGAGGAGAGAAAAAAATAAATTGGAAATTTGTGTTCTGATGGGATCCAATAGACATGATTAACCTTGATTGACAATTACAATTTTCATCGGGTTAGAAACCTGTCATGAAATTAACCTTGTGCTCATGACCCAATGAGATTTTCACATGCATTAAAATAATATTTAATAAATTTTAATAAAATTTCATAAAAATGTTTTTAACTTTTTATTATACACCAAAATTATTCATATTGGGATGTTGAGAGAAAATGTTTAAAATTGGAAAATGTTCTCCAATGGGATCCAAAGCTCAAAATTATTGAGATTGATGGTGAAAATCATATCACTGATGAGAATTTTAACCTGTAAGTTTTACCCAATATCATTTAAATATTCACAAGCCATCCATTAAGTTGGGTATGAATGTAAGTTTGGTTTATAATAGTTGAAGTGATTAAGGTTATGGTTCTATATATATATATATTATAATGCTATGATTTTATATATCATATAAAAGTAACTATGTTTTTATTATAGTAATAACTATGTTTTTATTATAGTAATCTTTTAATCAGGGTTATGAATTTTTTTGTTTTATATAACACATCATTTATCATATATTTTCTCTTTTCTAAATAAATACTAAAATTTAATATTTATGTTTTTTTTGAAAAATAATTTTATGGATTATGAATTAAACGTTAGCATATAGATTCAATATGAAAAAAAAAATTGACTTAAATTTATTAAGCGTTGAGAGGGATCAAATCTCTAGAGGTGCAAACCTTTTTTTTTAATGCAAAACTTGAGGAAAGGTTTGCACCTCGAGAGATTTGATCCCTCTCGGAGTTGGATAGATCCAGAGTTAAGATGGATCTAGGTTGGTTTCATTCGTGTGCCGCCAAGGAAAATCTATCGAACATATGATTAATTTTATCAATAATATGCAAATACAGATAATATAAATATAATAATTTTATAAATGCTAAATATGTCTATATTTATCTTGTCATTTTAATTTTAGAATTTTCTTAGTTACCTCGGTTTTTTGAGATGATAAATATTGTTAATAACTTTAATGACGAAATAATTTTTTTGAATCCAAAGTGACAATGTAATAGTGTAGAATGATAGAAAATGAAAATAATAAGAATGTAGTCAATTACAAATAGTCTTCATCGTGATCAATCTCAAATTATTTTCTTTTACTATTCTTATTGTCACCCTTGTTAGTTTTTTCATCTTTTCATATCGATTATATGAAAAGGACAATTGAAATAATAAACCATTTTAATATTTAGCTTGAACTATTGTACTAAACATCATACATTGTCTCTCTTGCTCTTCAATATTAATAGGTTGATTTACTATAACACCAATATTAATGTACATTGTTAATAATTTTGTGTGCTTACACTGAAATCAATGCACAATCTTAATCCAATCACTTTAAAATTAATGTATCATCAATGTACATCCAATTACATCAAATCAGAAATCAACGTCTACACTAAAATCAATGCACCTAATGCAAACAATCAAATAAGATTACAAAACAACATCTACACTGAAATCAATGCATCTAATGCAGGTAATCAAATAAGAAATTAGAAATCATGAGAGCAGAGATGCACAGGAATAATACACAATAATTAATTTCTATATTACATTTAATAAACAGAGATACATCAAATATATATAGTTGGAGTGAGATCCAACTTATTCCACTCTTAGAGGGAGAGGTTGAGAGAATCTCTCAACATCCTCCAACAAACCAAACCAATCCCTAATCTTTAGTATGCATCATAAATGAGGCATTATCTCGAACACCCCCCCTTAATGCCTACATTACAGAAAACTTACAATACTGAAATCACAATTACAAATTTTGTCATTTGTCTGACCTGGTCTTCATCAGCAACTCTACCCACTCTGCAGTTTTCTGGACTCCGCTCTTTCTTTCTCCACATCTTCGAGCCTACCTTCCAACTCATTTAAAGTACACCTGCTTCTGACCAGCAATGTTGAATTTGTAAGATTAAAAAAATCTTGACACCCTCGAAGAAGAGTCTCGACACTAAACTACCCTATTGAAATATTTCCATCTGTGAAATAACCCCGAAGAATAAATTTCAACAGTCATATAGGAAAATATTCTAGGTACATAATATGATCGGCGATCAATCTTACAAAGTGACCTTTACACATTTACAAACTCACAAGGTAAAGGTAACTTGTAATTGTCGATCTTGGAGCACCAAAGTACAACAAGAGTCTACAACATATAACAGATTCTCACAATCAAATTAATGATACATTCTCTCGGCACCGAAGAACGTTGAGAAATGTTATTTTAAATTGTGTAAAACTATTCAATAATTGGTTCTTCTTTACACAACAAATATCATATAATATATATCTAACAAATGCACAAGCAGCTTGAATTTCTCCGTCAGTATAGGCATGCCGCAGGTGGCTCTACAGCACTTCCTCCCAACGATTTGATTCTCCAATGATCGCAGCAAGGTAGATTCAGAGATAAGCAACAGAATTGAGACCCACATGATCTTTGAGCTCCGACTCTGGCATTCCGAGTTCACGAACCTGCCCACAGTTGATCTTGAAGGGTTGTAACCTCAAAAATGCAAACGCTAACATAATATTTATTAATCTTGCAATGTATAACAGAGTGGCCATCACCCCACTTCTATTTGTGCTTCAAATTTTCCCAAAATATCCACAGCCAAACAAAATCCGCTACGATCTCTGGGTGTAAGAAAACACCTTTTTGGATGCCTAACGTGGTTTTCATTGATTTCTCCGTCTGCACATCTCGATCTTCAACCATGAGCTCCCATTTTAATGACACAAATGAACCGATTATTCTAGTAGTGTCCACGTCTCACGATATATCCCTTGAGAACAAGTCGCGTCGCCAAGCCTTCGTATCCTGGAAGTCCTCCCTATGAATTCTCAAAAAAATGAGTCCAATCAAAGTATTAACAGCAACAACAAAACGTTGAGGTTCTCAAAGGACGTGATCAATTCCAGAGAAATTGCGATAGAAATCTTCAAGCACGCGAAGGAAAATGCAACGGCTAAAGTTTCAGAGAAGATAACCGCAAATAAAGATTTTGGATGCTCTGGTTCATCTCCAAAAGAAGAAATTTACGGAGAATAGAATCAATAGGCGTAGTGGAAACAGATAGTCCATCAACTCTTAAAAGGCTCTCAAACCACTCGGGGAAAGCCAGCCCTAGAATGGTAAATTCCCCTCGGCGTAATGATTCAAATTGTTCCTAGAGCAAGCCCAATTCACCTCGACTTTGAGATTCTTCTCCTAGAAATAAATTCAATTCAGATGACAGAAGTTCAATGGACAGAGCCAAGGGCAGCCAAGATTTTAGCGTCGATTCTCCACTGAGCATAGCCTCTCTTTTGCACTGTCAATCTCAAGACTGCAACTTCCACGATAGCTCTAGCAATGACAAAGCTCTGCAACAAGACGTTTTCTACCTAATTCAATGTGCAACAACAACCAATCATAGAGCTGATCTACACATCTAATTAACTTCTATATTCACACGCACTAATCCTATCTATTTACATAGGATTACAATTTATAGCTCTTACATATTCCTGGCTTTCCCATGAGGGAATTAAGCCAGAACTAGCTCTGATACCAAATTAGAAATCATGAGAGAAGAGATGCACAGGAATAATACACAATAATTAATTTCTATATTACATTTAATAAACAGAGATACATCAAATGTATATAGTTGGAGTGAGATCCAACTTATTCCACTCTTGGAGGGAGAGGTTGAGAGAATCTCTCAACATCCTCCAACAAACCAAACCAATCCCTAATCTTTAGTATGAGGCATTATCTCAAACATAAGATTAGAAATCAACATCTACATTGAAATCAATGGATCTAGTGCAAGTAAGAAAATAAGATTAGAAACCAGCATCTACACTGATATCAATGCATCTAGTGCAAGAAATCAAATAGGATTATAAATCACCATCTACTTCCCTATCTCCCCCCTCGAACTACATCTCTCTTTCTCTCCACTCTCTCACACCCTCCCTCTTCCTTCCTCTCTCTCCATTTATTTCCCACATATATATCTCCCTCTCTCTTCACCCTCCAACTATGTTACTATATCCCTCCCTCTCTCCTACTCTCCTTCCTTCTCTCCATATCTCCTTCTTTATCTCTTTATCTCACCCCAAAACATATACAAACTCTCTCCATATCTCCCTTGTCACTTCATCTCTCTCTCCACTTCTCACTCTCTATGTATTCCTTCTTCCCTCCCTCTCTCCCCCTCCAACTCCATCTCTCCTTCTATCTCTCTCCCTCTCTCCTCCTCTCTCTCATCCTTCCTCTCTCCCCCCCCCCCCCGCCCCCTCTCTCTCTCTCTCTCTCTCTCTCTTTGCCCTCCAATCCTCTTTCCTCCCCCAACACACTCTCTCTCTCTCTCTCTCTCAACATCTACACTAAAATCAATGCATATAGTGCAAGAAAAATAGGATTAGAAAACACCATCCACACTTAAATCAATGCATCGAGTGTAAGAAATCATCTTCCCTCTCTCCCCCCTCCAACTCCATCTCTCTTTCCCTCCATCTCTCCTCCTCTACACTGAAATCAACATCTACACTGAAATCAATGCGTCTAGTGCAAGTAATAAAATAAGATTAGAAACCAACATCTACACTGATATCAATGCATCTAGTGCAAGAAATCAAATAGGATTATAAATCACCATCTAATTCCCTATCTCCCCCCTCAAACTACATCTCTCTTTCCCTCCATCTCTCCACTCTCTCACATCCTCCCTCTTCCTTCCTCTCTCTCCATTTATTTCCCACATATATATCTCCCTCTCTCTTCACCCTCCAACTATGTTACTATATCCCTCCCTCTCTTCTTCTCTCCATATCTCCTTCTTTATCTCTTTATCTCACCCCAAAACATATACACACTCTCTCCATATCTCCCTTGTCACTTCATCTCTCTCTCCACTTCTCACTTTCTATGTATTCCTTCTTCCCTCCCTCTCTGCCCCTCCAACTCCATGTCTCCATCCTTCCATATCTCCTTCTATCTCCCTCTCTCCTTCCTCTCTCTCTCTCCCCCCCCCCCCCTCTCTCTGTCTCTTTCTCTCTCTCTCTCTCTCTCTCTCATGTCCTCTCTCTTGTCCTTCCTCTCTCTCTCTCTTTGCAATCCAATTATCTCTCTCTCTCTCTCTCTTTTCCTTCCAATCCTCTTTCCTCCCCCAACACACACACACACACACTCTCTCTCTCAACATCTACACTAAAATCAATGCATATAGTGCAAGAAAAATAGGATTGGAAATCACCATCCACACTGAAATCAATGCATCAAGTGCAAGAAATCATCTTCCCTCTCTCCCCCCTCCAACTCCATCTCTCTTTCCCTCCCTCTCCACTCTCTCACATCCTCTCTCTCTTCCTTCCCCTCTATCCCTTTCTCTTCCACATCTATCTCTCTCTCTATCTCCCTCTCTCTCCCTCTCTTCACCCTCCAACTATGTTACTATATCCCTCCCTCTCTCATTCTCCCCCCATTCCCTCCATCTCTCCTTATTTTTCTCTTTATCTCACCCCCAAACATACACATACTCCTCTATTTCTCCCTTTTCACTCCCTCTCTCTCTCCACTTCTCGCTCCCTATGTAAATACATTACTCTGGATCCAGAGTTTGATATTATTTGTATTTACACCGAAATCAATGCATCTAGTGCAAGTAAGAAAATAAGATTAGAAACCAACGTCTACACTGATATCAATGCATCTATTGCAAGCAATCAAATAGGATTAGAAATCACCATATCAAAAGTTTACATTACTCTGGATCTATCAAACTCTACATTAGAAATCACCATCCACACTGTAATCAATGCATTGAGTGAAAGAAATCATCTTCCCTCTCTCGCCCCTCCAGCTCCATCTCTCTTTCCCTTCATCTCCACTCTCTCACATCCTCTCTCTCTTCCTTCCCCTCTATCCCTTTATCTGCCATGTCTATCTCTCTCTCCCTCTCTTCACCCTCCAACTATTTTACTATATCCCTCCCTCTCTCCTTCTTTGTTCATTCCCTCCATCTCTCCTTATTTTACTATTTATCTCACCCCCAAACATACACATACTCTCTCTATTTCTCCCTTGTCACTCCCTCTCTCTCTCCACTTCTCGCTCTCTCTAGGTATTTCTTCTTCCCTCCCTCTCTCACCCTCCAACTCCATCTCTATATCCCTCCCTCTCTCCTCCTCTTTCTCTTCCTTCCTCTCTTTCCCTTCCTCTCCTACCTCCCTCTCTCTTCTCTCTCCCTCTTTCTCTTTTCCCTCCAATATAAATTCAAGAGAAATAGAAAAATATGGTATTTGGCCCACTATGTTAAATTTATGTATGTAGGGAGAGAAGTGATTTGGTGGACATTAGATTAATTAGATTAAATTTTAAATGTTAAATATTAAACATTATTTTTACATTTAAGTTTACATGTATATTGTTGCCTGAGATAAGCAATGCATATAATGTACTCAAATACATTAATATTATAATATAATAATGTGAATATTAGAATTAATTATAATATTAATATTAATATTAGGGTTAATAATGTTTTTTTTGGTATGGTATTAATAATAATTTGGCCCATGGTATTTAGCTCAGGATTCACCTAAATAAAACCACTTTTTGAGTGTTCCTAAATATAAATAGGATTATGGAGTAAATATCAAAAGATGTTTTATTAATTTACCATACCTATGGTTTATTTATATTCTATTTATTTACCATACCTATTTTATAAATATGGTATTGGCCCATGGTATTCAGCCCATGGTATTATTGTGGTACATTTCAAAAGTTTACATTAATTAAATTTAATAATATTAATATTATAATATAATAATGTGAATATTAGAATTAATAATAATATTAATATTAGTGTTAATAATGTTTTTTTTGCATGGTATTAATAATAATTTGGCCCATGGTATTTAGCTCAGGATTCACCTAAATAAAACCGCTTTTTGGGTGTTCCTAAAAATAAATAGGATTATGGAGCAAATATAAAAAAATGTTTTATTTATTTACCATATCTATTTTATAAATATGATATTTGGCCCATTGTATTTAGCCCATGGTATTAAAGTGGTACATTTCTATACACCATATCAAAAGTTTACATTAATTAAATTTAATAATATTAATATTATAATATAATAATGTGAATATTAGAATTAATAATAATATTAGGGTTAATAATGTTTTTTGGCAGGGTCATGCCGCGTGTGGAGGGTGGACGCCAACGTGGCCTTCACATGCATACTATGCTAGAGGTGGGTCGGGGGGGGAGTGGATATGACAACTCCCATTCGATGTAATAAATTCCCTTTACAATATGCAATAAACGACTGGTTAATCCAGCGAGGATGTCAGGTGACCTTTGGGGAAAGTGCCGGAGGAATGTCCCGAGGAATGTTAAGAGCTGCGATATGGTAAGTTTTTTTATTATTCTGGTTTTTCTGTGAAGTTGGTTACGTGTCCCTGGGAAGACATAGCCAAAGACGTTGGGTGCCTTTGCGGGTTGATACTTGGTATGTATTTTCCTCTATCCTAGTTGTGCAAATGAAGATGGCATTAGAATTATGTCGCATGCAGATAATAATCATGGTGTTTTTAGACTTTTTGTATAAAATTTGTTTTGTTCAGTTCTGGGAAGGATGTTGTTGCTGGAGTTCTATAAGCATTGGAATTTTCTCGTGGGATACTCTTCACTCTATTTATGTTAAGAGCTTGGAAGAAATTGCCTGTGACTCTGTTCAGAATTTAGAGAGAATGAAGGATAATTATAAGATGAGAATGCAGGATAATTATAAGATTGTCGAGCATTTTCCTGAGACTGCGAGCGTTGTTTATCTTAGTAAGCCATTGAATAGGACATTCTGTTGCTTTTCGTCTAATGGTTTACCAATTTCATGGGTTGGTAAAATCTTAGAATTGGGCATGGTTTGTTGTTTTTGCTTTTGGTTCTGGCCTTGGTTACACGCTAGTAATTTAATTGTTTGGCTTTGTGTTGTTATGGGTTGTGACTAGAAGAGGGTTGTTAGTGGGTTGAATATTTGGTTTTTCAAGGTCTACGGAGTTGTATATCTGGGTTTCTCTATTTCGTTTCAATGCTTTTGCTTCCGATAAAGATAGTTGGTGTTGATAGTAGAATGGTTAAGGGGAAGGGTATGTCCGTCTGCTTACAAATTTTTTTCATTCCAGTTTTCTGATATGTATATGTCATGGAACTATTTCTTGGATGACAATATCAGGAGTGCCTCTTATTTCTTTTGACAAGATGGTGAAGAAAACCAAAGGTAGGAAGCCTAATGGAGATAAAGGAAAACAACCTATCTCTCCTCAGCCAACAAAAAGAGGTAGGAAGTCAACAAAAGAACTCATGGAGCCGATAGTTCAAACCTTTGCAGAAGAAATTCCTTGTTCTGTTAAATCTCGTATTTATGGATGGGAAACAAAAGTCATAAACAATATGGATGAAGAGGATGATATGGCATTAGAAGATCTGCATAATGTCATTTGGGATCCAGGGCATACCCGTGGACGTATTTCTCTGTTCCAGCACACAATTTGAACTTATTGGTTGATAAAATGTTTGTTGGCAAAGTTGTTATGTCGACTTAGGAGATAGGTGAATTGAAGTTAGGGTCCACCATGACAGATATAAACAGAAATATTCAGGAAATCAACCTTCGTCAACTACATTAGTATGCTAGACTAGGGAGAATGGAGAAGGATATAAAAGCATTGCAGTAGGTTGAAATCCCTAGTTCCAGCGCTAAAGACCATGCCCCAGTGGAGTCAGAAGATGATTAGAGATATCAGTACTTCTTTTTTTAGCGGCTAATTTTATTTTATGTAAATGCTATTATTACCAGACTTAGATATTAATTATTGTCAAACTCTGTATAGGTTATTAAGGTTGTTTGTGTTTTGGTTGACATACATTACACTTATATGGCCAACAGACCTGGTTTCCTTCGAGCAGGTTGAGGTCTAATTTTTGTATTTATGTTGCCTGGTTTTTAAATTAATAGAAAATGGGAAGGATCTACCTAAGCTTAAAAAAAATAAAAAAATTGGCCCATGGTACTTAGCTCAGGATTCACCTAAATAAAACCACTTTTTGAGTGTTCCTAAATACAAATAGGATTATGGAGTAAATATAAAAAGACGTTTTATTTATTTAACATATCTATGGTTTATTTATATTTTATTTATTTACCATACCTCTTTTATAAATATGGTATTTGGCCCATGGTATTCAACCCATGGTATTAAAGTGGTACAATTCTATACAGTCCGACATATCAAAATTTTACATTACTCACATGAAATCTACACACATTACATCTACACATCTATATACACTCTGACATATCAAAAGTTTACATTACACACATTACATCTACACATCCCTATATACTATGGCGCCTCTCGGCGCAATTAAGATAATGTGTATAAGAATGAAGTTAATAAGGTTAAGTGTTAGAGCCTTAGAATAATCAAATTCATATATGATGCAAAACCTACATACTAAAAATGATATAATGAAAGAGGGTTAGATTGGGCTACAAAATTATGGTTAACTATTGTGAACCATGGTAAACAATTTTCAACATGAAGACCTAAATTTAACCATGGGAAACCATGCTTAACCACATTCATTCATACGAAACATGGTCAAGAATGGTTAACCATGGTTAAACATGTTGAGGAACAATAAATTTGTCGCAATGTGATAGAAAAGAAACAATGTCAAAATGTGATGATTCACGTCAATTTTCATTGCAATTAGACAAGAAAATGATATCACAATTTGACAAACAACACCATTAACAACCATGGTCAATCATGTTTTTAAATTATGTCAACCATGATCTTCCTTTGGTTGAAAGAGGATAAACATGGTCAACCATGGTCATATGTGGTTGACCAAAGTCAATCATAAAATTAAAGGTTAACCATGGTCAAGATGGTTAATATGGCCAACCATGTTTGACCAAGGTCAAATGTGACCAAAGCATAGTCAACAATGACTTACATGGTTAACATGTTTGACAATAGTTAATTATGGTCAACCATGGTCAACCTTGTCAACCCTCTTCTACCATTTTTAACTATCATAAACCATCAAAAAACCTTGGCAACTATGGTCAACCATTGCCAACCATTGTCAACCATGGTGAACCCTTTCGAACGATTTTTAACTATAGTTAGAGAATGTTAACCATAGTCAACCATGGTATACTAATTTGTGTCATTCATGTCGGTCATCAACTAGCACAACCACATCAATAATATGGTTGATATATGCCAATAAACATCATTTTCCACCTTTCATATGCCAATCAACACCATTATAGGTGGAAAATGGTGCCTATCGACATATATCAAACACTTTATTCATGTGGTTGTGCTAGTTATTATATGTCATAATTTTAAAAAATATGAAAGTATTATATATCAGTGTGTATGTGTGTGTTATGCATAAGAAAAAGAATCTGAAGATGAAAAATAAATTTCTAATAAAATTATATCTATATATATATATATATATAGAGAGAGAGAGAGAGAGAGAGAGAGAGAGAGAGAGAGAGATCTTTGTGTCTTATGCATAAGCGAAGGAATTTGAAGATGAAAAAAAACTTCTAATATCAACAAAACTCTTCAAATAGTTAAACTTTGGGAGACCATCAATAACACAACTAAGAAAGAAATAAATAAATTTTGGTAGATCAAGTAAGACATTTCTAGAGAATTCAAATAAGATTATTCATTCAATCATATGATGATCATGGAAATGCAAAAGGGTATAGATCAAACAAAACATACTAAATTCTCTTACTTTCATGTTATTGTATAGTTCTATTGCCCAAAAATGAAATGTGGGAAAGTGTAAATCAAGTAAGACATACTAAATACTCTTACTTTAGTTTTATTGTATATTGCCATTCCCCAAAAATATAAAGGACATTTTATTTTCAAATTTTGTGTTTTGGTTTTTTTTATTTCAGATTTTTTTTTAAATATGTATTATAAACATTTTTTTAGCAATTTGAAAAAACATATTTTTAAATTCCAAAATGTAAACTTATAATAATAATTAAAAAAAATATATTTCTTTTAATTATTTAAATTTAAATTTAAATATTGAAATATAAATTTAATGTTTTCATCCCAATTATGCATGCTAAAGTAAGTTTTAATTTAACTTATATTAGCTTATCATAACTTTAAATATTACGTATATGAATTAAACCTTTGCATTTATGAAAAACCATATCATTATTGAAAATTTATCATTCTATATTATTATTTATCTTTTTAATCTTCATAATTTTAATTTTGAGGATACAAAATGATTATATAAGAATACAATTCTCATTTCCTATCTCCTTAATATTATTAGTAGCATATCTCCATATAACATAGTTTAGATTTAAAAGTAAAAATTGATAATATAAAAATGTAAATTTTATTTGTGTAATATTATTAACATGATCTTGGTAGAGGATCTGTAAAAATGTTTGAGATTATAAAAAAATTACTGAGCGTTTATAAAATCTTTATAAAATCAGTTAAAAGAAGAGTTTTCCGAATCAAATTAGATATGGAAATATTAATAGAGTTTTCTAAGTTGAAAGAGAAACCATTATTTAATTTGGATGATAAAACTTTGAAGTAAAACTAATATTTTAAGAAGTGACCTAATATTAGTTGGGATAACCCAAAAAATGAAAATAATATGTGATCCTTGAGAATAAAAAGTATGAGCTAATCACTGACGAAAAAATGAAAATAATATGTGATCCTTGAGAATAAAAAGTATGAGCTAATCACTGACGAAGAAGAATTGGGCTCCAACATATGATTGCGGAAAGCTCCTTTATTTTAAAAACAAGTAACACTATGCCCTTTATAATAAAGAAGAAAAAAAAATCATGTTCTTACAATCTAATAATACATCATGCAGCATTTCAATTTAGGAAATAATATAAAGTTCAAAAAATGTATGTTTTTAAAAAAAAAAAAAAAAAAAAAAAAGCAGTTTTAATCTTTAAATACTACATCATAGATAAGTTAAGCAAGAGCCATCTCACTTTATAATGTTAGTAATGAAGCAGTGTCAAAGGTTTTGGGCCAGAAGATAATTGTATTTATAAATAGTTTTAATTGAATAATTTAGTTCTGTGTCTGGTAAGAAGTGGCTTTTTTTAAGATATGTATAGACCTAGATATGATTATTTATTTTTATAGCTATGTATAGATTTAAATATCACGAAACACCCTTTTTATGAACCGTTATTAAGGTTTATAGGTTTAAATGAATTTAGTATAGGTTTAAATATTATTTAGTATAAATTTAGATAGTTAAATTAAATTTTTTTTTATAATTATATTTTATATCTAAAATGTTATTTATTATAATATTAGATGGAGTTTTGCTTATGGGCATATAATATACTTGATGGATGTATTGTTAAGTCACTCAGTGATGTGAAGGTTACGGGTTCTAAACTTCTTGGGAAAATTTTTATCTATGTCAAGGGTTGTGATGGGGTGCATTGCTAAATCACTCAGTGATGTGAAGGTCATCGGTTCGAAACTCCGTGGGAAAAAAATCATCCATGTTAAGTGTTGTGATGGGGTGCATTGCGGTGGGCAAAAATTCATCCATGTTTCATCCATGTTGGGGTGCATTGCCGTGGGAAAAAATTCATCCATGTTAAGGGTTGGTGTGGCCCAAGTCGTGTGTGCGATCCTCGAGCGATTTTGACAAATTAAATGCCCCTAGGTAACAAATTTTCAAGCCAAAGGCCAATCTCAATGTAATCTTTTGAGAGATCAAACAACTTGAAAAACAAAAAGAAAATGACATTAGATAGATATTTAGTGTATTAAACAAAGTGACAATTATGTTAAAAGTGTTTTTGAATCCATGGCATAAGATTTTTCTTTATCAACGTTTCAAGCTAACCTATAGACTTCATCTTCACAACAATTATTTGTAAATAAAATATCTTTTAATTTGTTTTATTTTAAATTGAAGTGGCATTGTGCAAAAATATATATTTTCACTTTGTTTTATATCCTACACCCATACACAACAACAACCAAACCAAAAAAAAACTTAACAAAAATTATATATATTAATTTCATTATTACCCATGATTTGTTTAGCAATAAAATTCACAATTCTAAGTTATTCCAACTCTCAACATTCTATTGTACTGATAATTCTTTTTAATAATTGGTTCCGTCTAAACATCCTATATTGTTATGTGGATCTATCAAAACAAATGAAAAAAAAATAACAACTAATTTTCAATTAAATCCTTCTTCACTAATATTTAAACAAAATGTCCTAAAATTATAATTTTTAATTACACTTAATTATCATCATTTTAATAATCCTGAGAAACATATATTTCTATCTTAACTATGAGATCATTCTATTTTAAAAAGAGATTAGCTCTTAATACAACCAACCTAATTAGATATAGGTTCAGAAGTTAAAATCCACTTTAGAACCATCATGCTATTTTGAAAAGGAATTACATCACAATACAAAACACTAATCGGAAGGTGGTCCTTATTTTCAAAGTTAAAAACCACTCTTTTAATTCAAAAACGTCCATTCTCAAAGTTAAAGACAACTACTTTTACCGAGATAGTATTCATTTTCAAAATTAAAAGTAACTTTTTCGTTGAGATGGCCTCTAATCAGCCCTTCCAACTTTCAATGTGTCCATTATCTCAGACAAAGGAGAACTCCAGACAGTGCATTGATTTCTGTTGTATGCTTTCCATTCTTCCCACCACATCATGAAGCTGCTATTTTCCAGAAAGACGTCTGAAGAAATGCTGCGATAGGTGAACATCCTTGTCACATTATCTTCGAACTCTTCAAGACCTTCAGGGCTTTGGTGTTGGCGTTGTTTGAGATTTTCCAAGTCTTTCCCAGCCTCTTCTACATGTGCCCAAAAGCAAGAATCTTCGGTGAGGGATGTAGGCTTTGTACGGGGTCTCTGACCTCTCGAACTGCGAGTTTTTTCTTTCTCTTCCATCCATTTCTGAAGAACTTTATGGTTTTTGTGTCTTCCATGTGAAAGATAGTTGCTGGAAGTGCGATAATAATATGCAATATCTAAAGGCTCTACAAGTCTTCTGTAGGTATTGCCGGCATTTATCCACTTATTTTGGGTTTGGAAATCGCTTGGCAGCTCATTTCTTTCCCATTTTTCAAGAATCTCCACCCAAAAAGAAAGGAGCTTTACCCTAGACACATTAGCCCTGAAATCCTTATCGTCGGTTTGGTTCTTGAAAGAATCATAATATGTGATGCTATCTTCCTTCTCAGAGCACTCTTTATACCATTCAAGCTCTGCCATACTACATTGTGCCACACTTAAATTAATTGCTAAATTAGCAACGTTTATGTATTGATTGTGTTCAGCAATGCCTGCCTTTTGTAAGTCAGCCTCTGCATTTTCCACATTCTGCAGAGAGTTGTGACCAACTCGAGAACACATTCCGAGCATTAATTAGAATGGTTAAATGAAAAAAGGAAAATTCAGAAAGTGCGGATAAATATAATGTTACAGTGCAATCTAATTTCAGATTTTAGACCATAGAAAATTAACATAGACAAAGTAATCAGAGACAAAGTAATCAGAGTTTAATTCAAAAACATCCAGGAGAATTGAACATGTAATTTATCAATGGCAAGGTGTTTTAGCAATAGTGACCTCTAAATAGTAAAGTGAGAAGATTTTAATCAATTGGACTAACCCTAGATGTTTTAGCAACTGTGATCTCCCAGTAACAAAGCGTTTTAGTAACAAAACTTCAATCAATTAAACTAACTCTCAAAATATTTTTGTTATATTAGATTTCCAATACAAAAGACAATAATAATAATTTTAAAAATATGCTTGTTTATCTCTGGTAATAATCAAAATATAAACTTAACATATCAAATAAGGAAAAAAATAACAACACTTCTCCCAAACATTTTGAATTACTTTTGAAGTAAACTCTTTCTTTTATTTATTTATCAGACTCTTTGTATTATTCATCGAAGTGCAGTCAAAAGGTTATCATATAAAGCAACATTCACAGAAAACACTAGCAGTTCATTAATTGCAGTCTTGTCCATAATAATTTTAAGATCTTTTGTTGTTACTAAACTAAGAGCATAACAAAACCATTAGATGCAATTTTATTTTTTTCATTCAAATTATATTATAAACGGAAATTAAGCAATACCTGAGCTTCAACATCAATAGCCTGTAGCTGCAATGAGATTCCCATCGTGTAAGAGTCTGAGTTGCAATTCTCAATTCTTCTTCCAAGTGTAGAGTTTTGTGTGAGATGCTCCAGGACAGAACCATAATCTGTGTGCTCTAAAATGCAGGCCTTTACAATATCGTCAGAAGGTTTCTCTTGGCTTTGCATTGTCAAATGAAGCAGCTTTAAAACCGTTTCAGAGTTTTCAATACAAGCTGCACCATGGCTTGAGCAAAGCATGTAAGTGCCAAAAGGTCGATATGGGCTTCTCTTGCCATCTAACACACTTCTAGGCTCAAGCCCCTGGCTTGGGGCTGGACATGAATACTTCATAACATTCTCAAGAACAGTTCTACAATCATCTTGAACAAAAGAATATGGCAATATGCCCTGCCAATACGGAAAAACAGCGGTCAAGGGCTTGACAATTGACTGAATCGGTGCAAGGAGCATCCGAGGAACAATATCATTCTTGGAAACCACGTGGCAAAAGTTGCCTCCCCAATGCTCACGGCCAATTGCTTCAACAAGTCTTTCATCTCCCACTAAAGGGCAACCAAATGTGATACAAAAAGGAGAGCTTTTCCTCAGCCTCTTTTCCAGCACCCATAGTGTGGCCAAAGTAGCAACTGCTCCTCCTAAGAAATGACCCACAAATATAATGGGTTTGACTTTCTTCTCCATCCCATCTGTGTAAATCTTCAACTGATTGATCATCGATTACATCAACAGAATGTTAATTTGAGCTTTGAATTCAAAATTTTCATCTGTAATAAGTAAAAAAAATAAACCTATTTTTTTATGAAACCAAGGTTAATTTGTACTGGCAATTGTATTTTTGTCCAAGAGTTGTACTTAGATAAATCAACTTACTTTTGCTTCGAAATCTGTATTCTTCAGAATATGCAGGAACAGCTTAAGAGCTCCCTGATGAACGAGGGCTGGTTTATCATCATTGCCCTTGAGGCAATCAGAGAAAACCTTGTTGTCAGTTTGTATATTGCCCTCTCCATATTCGCTCTCTTTAACAACAAAATCATCTATATTATGAAATGAAGGGAAGACAACATATGCAATGCCTTCATCCTTATCCTCCTCCAGAATAATTCTCTCTGTGTTGCTTGAATGAAAGCCCCATGCCTTGGAGAGTATTCCATATGAGACAAGGAACGTCGCAATTTCCTGACCAGCAGTGAACCTGCAAAGAATATTTCTGTAATTTAGCACAACATGGACACAGCAGAATGGATTCCTCTAAATTTAAATGTGTACATTAAATATATTGAATTTACAATGTTTTACAAGTTAGGATGTCTGGACAATGGAGACGTGATCTCTGAATATTTCTCAATTCAGCTGTGTATATTAAATATGTCAGTTTCGCACCTACTCTGTAGATCAGGAGATGTGGAGGAGATGACTAGATTCATCAAAAGTACAACAATACCTTCATCCAAGATGAAGATTACAAAAGGTATTAATGAAAAAGCACGGGCCAAGATTACACATACACACAGCTCCCAAATAGCTGTATATGCTCCAAAACCATTTACATTGCCAAAAAAACTGGATCTACCATTATTAGATTAAATCAAAGCTATTAGTTAGCTTTGAGGGTTATCTTAGCACATTTTTAATAGGTCATAGTTGTAAATTTTCCTCAACACTCTTAGAATTAGGCTTTGCTGATCTTCCAGATATTTACTCGGGAAAACATTATCATGTAATCTTTCCAAAATCTTAAAAATGTGAAGTTCAGGGCTACCCAAACACTAATGTTGGTTTTGCGACTTGTCCTAGCGTGGTCCATCATCCCTCTTCAGAGAAAATAGTTAGATTAGCAGCAACGACAAAGCCAAATTTTTCCCAAAGACACTGAAATTCCTACAAAACCTGCATCATCTAACTTCTTAAAACCTTCCTACTCAAGCTCCATTCTTCACCTATCAATCCATTAAAATTGACAGAAAATAGTTTAACAAGGGAGGCATTTATCAAAATGTAAAGAACAAACAAATCCTACAAAAGGGCGATTTCTTAAGTGCATCCTTACAGAGGAGGAGGCGAGTCCATGGTATGCTATTGCTGCTCGAGTTCCTTCACAATGTTGTTGGAACCAAGAGATGATTTCCACTTAATGCATACACAATGAGTCGGACTTATATAGAAAAGACCAGATCGAAGAGGGAAGGAGCCCGACAATATCGGGGAAGCACACAACAAAGGAAAAGAAACCCCGAGACCTTCGCTGGGTGTGGAGTTCACTGGAAATTGTCATCGAATCTTTGACTTTACGTAGAAAAAGGAAACAACCCAGACCAAGGTTATTTGCGAGCGGGAGCTAAAAACGCGGAGCCGGAACGAGGGTCATTTTCAGAAGCTACCGGGAGCGAATTTGGAGTGAATTTTATATTTTGATTCATATATGTGAAGAAACGTGTCAACAAATCCATGTAGAATGATGAATTAGATATAAAAAAGCACAAAGACATAGATTGAACCATATAACATCAATTATCTAGAAGTTCTAATTTCCATCAGCCATCTCTACAAGTTAGTAATCTCATAATTGATCAATCTTAAAGTTTCAAGCTTTCAAAATTCAATATATAGCATTTATCATCATTGATCACCAAAGTTGTATTAGTAAGCTAAGTGTAACCATTACAACAAATAATATCTAACATGAAATGAAATGTTATAAAATGAAATGAAATGAAACAACTTTCAACTTTCACGAAGCATTGTATTCATAATTCATTACCAATGAGTTATAATTGCCAACTTCAAACTTCAAACTTAAATACTCATATATTGTTTACAAAAAATATCGTAATAAATATGAAAGAGTCAATAGTTGTAAAAACTACTAGAAACTAGAAAAGACAAGTAAATCTATTATCTATAGCTAATGTCTAATTTTTTATTCTTGTTCGAAAATCAAGATCTTTGTCATTAATTGTTGGAATTAATCGAGAAAGCTAGACTTAGATGTTTGTTGTGATGAGGATAGGATTGAGACTCTAAGATTAGATCTCAGATCCTACTATCTAGGGAGTGGTTCAAACCATCCTGTTAATATATGTATGGGGTTCTTCTGACTGAAAAGTCAGTTCATTGTGTGGAGTGCTTGGGCACTCTCCAGGTATCTCACTTGGAGAGCCATTTAGTTAATAGAATATATGTTTTTAACTTGGTATCAGAGCAAGTGATGAGAGGCCTGTGTGCACTTTGTCAAGTGGGTTGTGCATGCGTGGAGGTTGTTTATTTGATGGCACCGTTGACCTTAACAGACTGCTGCAAGCCGAAACGAGTTGATTTGCCCCCACCTCATTTCCACAACGCCATATGAGGAGCGTTATCAGTGGCGTATTCCATGTTGTAATTGAGAATACCCTTCAAACCAAGTGCCTGCATTCTCTTCAACGTCATGGATGCCTCTTCAACGCTCTCTCCCGCGCAGAAATGAGAAAACACCATCCGCTTGACAGCCCAAAGAAGTGGCACTTTATAAGTTGCATAATTCATCAGAGGCAATCTTGGCGCCTTGGTCCACGTTTCCACAATGGGTTCGCAGGAAATGAGATGGAGATTGAAGAACGAAGTGATAAGCTCCTTTGTGGTTAACCTCGGGTACAATCCTTCCACAGCTTCAAATTTTGGGATGGAAGCAACATTAATTACTGAGTTGATCATTTCTTGCTGTAGAATTCCAGGAGTCGTTGATGCTAGTTCTTTGACGATTCCTGTTGGTGTCCCGTGATTTAGCAGATTGGTGGACCAAATGCATAGGGTAACATCAGACCAGTCTTTGGAGTCCTAGGACCTAGCCTTCCTAGACTTAGAAAGGGCTCTCTCTATTATGCGAAGGATGTGAACTTGTTCGCTTTAAGTGTTTTATTTTAGGCTAGTTGTTAACTGTAGGTTTATTGTTTGTTTTGGTTGGGGTAAGATGATCAAGTAGGATTCGTGGAGTGAGAAGTTATCAAATCAATTGGGCTACGGAGTCTATCAAGTCATTGATATCTCGATAATGAATCAGGGTACATCACAAGGCAAATCTAGTGCATTTAATGGATCTTTAAAGTTTATGTGTGAGGTGAAATGGACATTAAGTTTGGGAACCAAGGTAGGGCAAAGGGCAGTTAAGAATCGTTTGTCAAATACCTATGAACAGAGAGATCTTAAATACTGATAAGCAAAAGATACTAGTCATGAGATAGGGCACACCATTTACTCAATGACAATAATTTTAAACAAATACATATTCAAGATATACAATCTAGTGGAACAAATGAAGTAAGACAACTTATCTAACTTCAATGATTCTACTTTCAAGATTTGAAAACATATAAGAGACAAATAGCATTAATAAATGAAAAGGGAACGCATAAACATCATTCATTAAACTATAAAGAAATTTGAGGCAAATTGATAAGCATATACAAAGGGCAAGATCGAAACAAGACTTCTTTGGCTTAACCTAATCAATCAATACATCAAAGAGAGATTTCAAGACATAATTTAGATAGCATAAAACAAGCAGGACTTACCATGAATCATGTTTGTAAACTAGCATATTAATCCAATAATGAAATAGAAAAGCTTAGGCGGGCCTAAGAAGAAACTAGGAATTCCTTAAGCTAACTTAGCAGAAGAAAACATGAAGACAATAGCAAATAGGAGGACTGAGGTGCCTCAAACAACATTTCTCATCCTATACTCTTCTGAGCTATTGCAATATAAAAAGATGGACATATGACAAACAAGAAAAACATGAACAAATAAGAGATACTTCACAATTAACTAAACTCAGGAATCCTGCAAGCAAGCCTTCATCATTATCAACCAAGGCAAATCATCCACAAGCTCCACAACACTAGATTGTTCTTCAACTTCCAAAACCCATGTATTGCTCTTAAACACATCAAAAGCCCAATATTACAATGAATCCTCATGCCTTATATAACAAGCAAGGAGGAGGAAAGCCTAATAGAGCATCTAGAAGTCTATTGGCTAATCAAAAGTATCTATATTGTCCTTGAGGCCTTGCAATGTCCAAGGCACAAAAATATCTAAAATAAATACCTTTTCGGCCATTTTTAGAAATTAAATTGACCTTTAGGCTCTGACAAGCCTAAAAAAACTTGTGAAACACACATTCTGAGTTTCCAACCACAGGAGCATAGCACGTGTGTCAAATTTGAATTTGCATGCCAGGAGCGTAGCACAGGAACAAAAAAAATGGGTCTTCTTACAACCATGTTTTGAAGGCCTTCTTGATGTTGGATAAGACTCCATGATGGCTTGTTGAAAAGACCTTGAAGTCTAATTTCCATAACTATCCATGGTTTTCTGATCTGACCTCTGCAACCTATCCAAAAAGTGAAAATGCCAAGACTGGTAGGAGCGCATCACATGTCTTGAAAAGTGGGTAGAATGGTGAAAAAATGAGTGTTTTTTTATCCTTTTGGGGGATCAAAACAACTCCAATTGAGTTGAAATTGGTGAGCATGCTCCTATCATGATGAGGAATAAAAAAATGCAAGGATTTTCTCCTAAAGATGCCTTGAAAAAAAGCGTAGCACCAGGTGTGCTGCGCTCCTAGCCTCAAAATTTGTAAAAAACAAAAACTTGTCCAATTTCTCCCAAATTTGGTAAACAAGTGCCTCATGGGTCCTGGGAGACCTGTAGAGAAGATTGAGCCAAAATACCAAGGCTAGCTTGGTCCTTTTCCTCCTTTAGTGCTTGGATCTCAATTTTGGCCCTTTTGAGTTCTTGTCTTGCAAATTGGTCTCTTTGAGCATAATGCTTAGCCATTTTTCTTTGTAGATCCAAGTATTTATTGGCCTTCTTCACCTTGGCCTCAAGGTGTATGTTATCCCTCTCAAGCCATGATTCCCTATCATGTTCAATTTCTAGTGCAAGGAGTTCTTGGAGAGAAAGTTGTTCCGCTTGGGCTGATTATTCTTCTCTCTGCTTTTCCAATGCTTTCCTTAGACCCATAGTTCTAGGTCTCCTTCTAGTTTGACCTTCCTCATCACTACTTTCCTCATAAGTGCCCATGAATTCTGCCAACTTCACCTATGCCCTTTGAGCCTTTTTCTGGTACCTAAGTGTTCTTGTTTCATGGATGGCTTGTTGGGCACTCATTTGCTTGTTTTGCATCTGATAGAAGTGAATCACATCCTTTGCTCTTTCTAATTCATCCTCTAAGTCCTTGATTTGTGCATTCCTGTCTTGGAGGAGGGAGCTTGAAATTTTTGTTTCATTCTCATCATCACTGTCTATGTGAATGAGTTCAAACTCTCTTTCTTTTTCATGATCTTCCGCTTCTTCTTTCACTTTTTTCTTACCTTTTTCCAATGGTTGAGTTGAAGTAGATGGAAAGGTCCCTTGCCTCTTAGAGGCAGCAAACACTTGCCTTGATCCTCTTTGGTAAGTGAGGGTACAAGTTTTAACATGTCTCACTTGAATACCTTGATCATTGGTGACCTTAGGGTTGTTTGTCTTCTCATTGATTATTTATGTATGTGTGTCTTCCTTATTTTGCTCTTGACTACCTTCTTGAGAGGCATTCTCATTTTCTCTCATGCTAGTGTCACTGTCAAGATTTTCATGATTGTCATCTTATGTATTTGCAGCATTAGAGGTGTCTTCATAATTGCTTTGTACATTTGTATCTTCATGATTATCCCCCTCTTCATAATTTGGCCCACTGTCCTCACTTTCAAATTCTGCCTCTGTCTCTGCATCTTCATTCTCTGTATTATTGCTTGCATTTTCTGTGGGGTCACTGTCAAAGGCATCTTCATTGTTTTCTTCATCTTTGTTGTGCCTACTGTCTTTTCCCTCAGAATTTGTTTCTTCATCATCACTGCTTTGTTCATGAGCACTGTCATGATCTTCTTCTTCACCATGGTTATCATTTTCTGCCTCATTATGTGTGTCTATACCCACACTGATTTGCCCACCGTATTCACTTTCAAACTCTGCCTCTTCGTGACTGCTAACATTTTCTGTGGGGTCACTATTAGAGGCACTTTCATTAGTCTCTCCTTTAATTTGATTTTCACTTTCTTGACTGCTATCTTCATGTTTGTCACTGCACCTTTACCACTGTTATTGGGCTCACTGTTTTCTTCTTTATCTTCATCATTCTACCCATCAAAATCTGCCTTTGTACTTGGGCTGTCATGGATTTCCTCATTCTCATCTAGCTCATTGTCTTTGCCTTCTTGTTCAATTTTTGTTTCACTACCTTTGTCACTACTTTCTTCTTCATCAACACTTTCTTCATGACTGCCATGTTCATCTTGGTCAAAACTTTCTTCCTCTTTGTCATCACTATTTTCTTTGTTAACTTCTTCATCATTTATCCCACTACTTTTGTCATTGTCTGCTTTACTACTTTCATCTGCCTCCTCTTCACTGTCCTTGGTATCTTCTCCTTCATTTTCACTTTCTTCCTCTTCATCACTTTTTTCTTCTCCTTGACTGCCATTTTCTTCTTGACTGTCATGTTCTTCCTTGTCACTTATTTCTTCATGTTCTGAGGTTTTAGGGGAAGGTGAAAGAGGGAGGTTTGTTTGGGGAGAGGACTCATGTGAAGAGGATGAATCATGGATAGTGGAGGGTGATAAAGGTGTGGGAGGAGGAAGTTGAGATGATGATGGTAAACTTTGTAGAGGAAGGGGTTGTGGATTTGTGAAAACCCCATGGGCGATGAAAACTTCCCATGGGATGCCTTGTTGCTCCAATTGGTGTAAGACAATCATTTTGATGAGGGAATGGTGGCAAAAACTTGACATTTTTTGGGAGGGAGGCCTTTTTTGCATTATGGATGACATTTTATCAATGATTTTACAAAGGTAGTACGGAAAATGGAGTAGTTTGACCTTAGTAAAATGCACGAGTAGTCTTATGTGGTAGGAGTAGACTCTAGAAAACCTACCCTCACAGGTGAAGTATTTCATAATGATCTTCATCAAAGGAGCATATCTGTCCAACAAATGAGAAAAGGGGAAAATGGTTTTGCAATCAACTTGGCAACTTGGTTTTAAGAAGGGATGATAATGGCTTAGGTCCAGATACACCTGTTTGAACCATTTCTCTCCCATGTAAGGTATTCAAGTGGCCATAGAGATTGCATTGGTGGTCAGCTCAAAATTCACTCCAGCTAGATGTACATGGTGGTCATGGAGGTTAAGGACAAAAAGTTTGGTCAATTAAGGGTGACTTTGAACTCTCTGCACTTTCTCACAGAACTCATAGCATCCTACTTCTTGGAAATATGAAACTATAGTAGGAGAGGTTATCAATTCTTTAATGTTTATAGGATCAAACCTATTTTCTTTGCCCCCCTTCCTCTGTTGTTCCCTAGGCCTTTGGCCTCTCTCGCCAATGTCAACACTGCCTTCTCTAGGCATTCTGTCCTTCACCCTTGCCTTAAGATTCAAAAACTTGACACTGCTTGTGGAATGATGTGAAGATGGTGAGTGAGATGGTGAGGTTGCAATGGTGTAAAGACTTAGCAGTGTGGAGGTTAGGTGTGCAAATGGATGGGAGCCTGACAATCAGAAATGCTTGCCAAGATGGGGACCTAACCTCTCTTCTTCTAAAGTTTTTTTTCTTTTTAAAATCTCTTTAAGCTCACCTTTCACATTTCTATATATTTCATCTTTAGACAGTATGAAAGGATACGGAAAAACAAAATACCTTCAAAATATTTTCACAGCTAGAGCAACAGGCTCAAAAATGCATCATGGGCAAGTCGGGCACTTTCTGCACGAGTAGTTGGGCGGCCTCTGCATGCAGGGTCGGGAAACTTCTGAACGTGCAGGAGCGCAGCAGGTCACCTTTGCACGACCTTTTGAGTGCCTCCTGGGCAAGTGCTGAACGCACAGGAGCGCAACAGGGCAAGGTGTGAATGGACAACCGGGCACCTCTGCATGCAGTGTCAGGTGCCTCTTGGGCAAGTGTTGAATGCACAAGAGCGCAGCAAGGCAAGGTGTGAACGGACATCTGAGCACCTCTGCATGCAGTGTTGAGTGCCTAATGGGCAAGTGCTGAACGCACAGGAGCACAATAGGGAAAGGTGTGAACAGACACTCGGGCACCTCTACACGTCTTGTCTGGCAAGTTTAAACAGTTGGGTGCATAGCACAGTGTGTTGGGTGGGCTGTCGTGCAGTGTCGGGTCCTCCTGGGCCACTGCTGAATGCACAGAAACGCAGCGCACCGCTTCAGGAGCACAGCACCCAATAGAAAGTTGCACAGAGAATGTTTACAGGAGCGCAACACGATTGAACAGGCGCATAGCACAGGTTTCCTACCCGAAAATATGCCAGAAAAGCACTGATTTTTATGCCTGAAGATTTTTCTCTCTTACTGGCACATGACAAATAAGTTTGAATGATGACCATATGCTTTTTATTCCCTTTGAAAAGAATAATTAAAACCAAAACCCTCTTTTCTAATGTTTGTTTCTTTTCTTTCTTTTTCACCGACTTTTGGTCTTTTTGTCCTGTAGGTGGCAGAACTCTGAGAAAAATGGTTTTTTTTTCCTTTGCTGGAGCATCTTGATGTTTCCCTTGGATTGAATTTTTTTTTTAACAAGATTAAACTTTTCCTCTTACCCATACTTTGGAGACATGAACCAGTTCTTGAAAAGCAAAAGGTCATTTTGACAAATTTTTGAGGAAAAAGGCATACAGTGACATCAGTGCTCTTTTTGAAGGTTTTCTCTACTTTATTTTTTCATGAATTTCAACACCTTTAAACAGTAAACTTGTGATTATTTTGGCACTTTCACCTTGGAATCTTCAGTCCTGCATCTTTTATGCCTTTGATTGCTTGGTGGATGAGACTGAAGAGAAGAATTTTGGCCTCCTTTCCACTGACATTCTGTCATGTTTTCACTTTGAAGCAGTGAAAATCTCTTCGTGTGAAAACCATAGCAGTTGATATCAACAACTCCTTTAGTCTTTATATGTGCCATCATCATGAGATACATCAGGTTTGTTTGATCTTATCAATATTTCTGTAGGTAGCCATCTTTGACAATCCTGCATAAGTGTCACTCATGGCTAACTATATCTTGCAGAATATACTTTTGATAAGGAAACCCTTGTTGGAGGCTTCTCTGCTTTGTTTTTAGACCAATTACATGTTTGTTCCTTTGACCTAATTCCAGATTTCTCATTACCTAAAAACAATGCTTCTTGAACACAAAGGCCAACCCTAAAACCTATAAACTCTAGTGACCTAGTGGAGGGGGTTTTTGACTCTTCTATGGACTGAAGTTTTGACTTGGGGATTTTTAGGAAAGAGGAGGGAACTGAACTCTTTTTGACAAGCTAGATCATTTTTAAGATTCACAAACCACTGAAATTGATCTGCCTAAGGAGTTTTTAGAGGCAACTTTGGGTTTTTGAAGGCTTTGAGGCATTAGGTCAGCATGGTGAAAAGTAGGTAGAGGAAAAATGGAGTGTCCAAACCATAGGTGTAAAAAATGGGATGGGGATGATTGACTTAGGCTTTATGAGGGACTCTTCAGGAGTAGTAGGCTAGCCAAGGCATGGTAGAGTAGTAGAAGAGTGAAAAATTTATCCTAAGGATAATGAAGGCAGTGAGATTTCTAGAAACTCACAAGATCCATGAATTTTGTTTCTAGAAATCGAGGACAAGTATTTAGTCATCTAAACAGGTAAAAATTACTGATGACTAACAGTGGCTCCACTTGGGGAAGGGAGATCCTCTTCAGGAGGTGTCCAAAATTTCAGATCTCTTAGTTTATGAAGACCAGTGCCTCATCCATTGGGCATATTTTTCTTCTTTACTCTTGCTACTGCTTCCCTGAAGTAGTGATTTTGATAATATGAAAGCATGATTAACTCAACTTAATCTCTACCTACCCAACCTATTTTCCTAACATTTTATCTTCCTTGGGTGCACTTGAACTGGCAAACCCATTGACCATTAGGGGAATTTTGAGGTCTAAAATGGGCCTCCTAAGAAAAATGTACAACCAAAATAAACTTTATAAGAACCAATAGGATTCAAGATGATGATGTCAACCATGGGGGATGATTCACCATTTTTGGAGTAAAAAAGTAAAAATATTAAAAAATAATAAAATAATAAAACTACTTTTTCAACTCGTATTTTAAATTTATCTCCCAAAATTTTTACTCAAATTTCGAGCGGGAGTACTCATTGGATGCGGAATTTAATTCCTCATCCAAGGAGTACCCATGTTGCATACTTTCGATGAAATATACTACACAAAAAATGAGAAATACATAAAAAAACGTGATTGTAATCACGTTTTTTTTATCTATTTCTCATTTTTCGTGTAGTAGGACCCATCGAAAGTATGCAACATGGGTACTCCTTGGATTAGGAATTAAATTCCGCATCCAACGAGTACTCCTGCTCGAAATTTGAGTAAAAAATTTGGGAGATAAGTTGAAAATATGAATTGAAAAAGTAGTTATTTCATTTTTCCCTCTAAAATTTGATGATGTCATCAAATATTATTTGATTTTTTCCACTATTATTTTATAATTTCCTTAGGAGGCCCATTTTAGACCTCAAAATTCCCCTAATGATCCCTTTTTCTTTTTTAAAGCAAAAACAAACTATCTACTTCTACACTTATTTCTTCCAAGAATTCAGATTATGCTAGTGAACTCTTCTTATTCTCTACCTAGACTATTTGACTGTCAAGATTAAGCGATATGACAGACTTCATTTTCTAAGTTATTGACAAGAAATTTAAAGCATGAGTTGAACCAAGATTAGGCAATCTGATTCATCATGAGTTGTGGCATTGAGATAAGCTGCACATAAACATTATTTTCACAAGCAAACAAAACTAGAAGGTGTGAGGGCTATGTTTCATCATTTGCTAATCATCCCCATCCTTCTCTTTGGTTCATATTTAAGCATGTGGAACTAGTATTTTTCATTCCTAATCTATTTTCTTTTGACAAGCCAAGCTCAAATCATTTGACCAGCATTCTTTCACTAAATTATCAACAATAAATTTAAAACATGTTCAGCCATGATTAGGTTAGATGACTGAACAAGACATTCTTTTTGCACTAGTAGTGGCATTTAGGCTTGCACACTTTCAGTACTACTATTTTTTCGGTATGGGGCTGTACCTTTTCTTTAACTCTGCCCTATTTTTCTATTTTTTCTATGTTTTTGTGTTTTTCGCTTTATGGCCTTTTATGAAACAATGGTATGTACAATGAGTGAAGGCTTAAAGCTAAGGATTTTTATAGTAATGGTGTTTGAGCATCCTGTCTTCAAAAGGATCCCCTAACATTCTTTGTCCATTCAGCTCTTGTAAACAGAAATCATAGTTACCTTTATTTGAAAACATGGTATAAGGATTTTTCCAAGAGTTTTCAAACAATCCATGTTCCCCTTGGTGTTTCTTCTTTGGCTCTTTCTTCCCAAATTTGTTTCTGAAAAATATCTTCCTTAAGTAGAAAAGGTATCCTTTATCATCTTTAAAACAAATGATGAAGTCATCAATGTATGCCATAGTGAAGAAATTGAAAATTGGAGCCATAGTTCTTCGGAAGGTGTTTCCAACACTCTTTAGCCCAGGAAGCATTTGGTTAAATATGCAATTTCTCCTAGGAAACTTGAAAAATACTTTAAGCTGATTTATTTGAAGTGGTATCATCTGATGGTAACCTGAAACATTATCATGAAATGACATCTGGTTAGAAAACCCTACCCTTTTTAAATCATGATCTATCTTGGGAAAAAGTTATTTGTCCTTTAGGAAGGGTTGATCTAGGTACCTGAAGTCTATACACAGCCTATGTCCCTTTGCCTTCTTTCTAAGTGAAATTAATTGCTCAAGGTTTTTATGATCTTTTTGAAAAGAGGCATTTTCTTAGAACAATGCTTGTGTCACAAGGTTTTAAACTAGTCTCCCTACATACACAAGAATTTTGAAACCTTTTGTACAGTCTTGCATTTTTTTTGTTTTGTGTGCAGTGATAAAATTCTAAACAACTCAATCATTTTAGGTTCCTTAAGGCTACCCATGCTATAATCCTCCATATCAGCTTTAGCAGAGACCTCTTTGGGATTTATAGAAATATTTGTGAGAGTTAACAATTCTTCTGAAGGGACAAAACTCTTGGATGATGAAGCATGTAGGTAAGGCAGAAACATAAGACTATCTGGATCCAGATTCCCAAAGATTTTTTTTCTGTGAGGGTGTTTTAGTACTTCTGGATTGGCAAAAGGAAAAAGTTATGTATTTGAGGTTTGTCCTTTATTTGAGCAACCTGTTTCAAATTTTAAACTGATTTTTGGTTTTGAAATTTCATTTTCAATTTGCAGAAAGTCATGTTCAGTTTTATCATTATGTGGTTGTTCAGGGTCGTGATATTTCTGACTGTCGAACTCATCATAGAGGGATTGATTTGGTTGTTGTAGTGTGCCTAGATCTTCGCCATTTTCACTCACTTGTTCATCAAGGTCATTTTCATTATATAAGATGAACGAGTCTAAGTTTGAATGAATGGAATAGATAGGGGTGTTGTCCGGTCTATCTAGGCTACTTACCATATACTTCATGTGAGATTTTCGGTACAGTCTCCTTGTTTGGTTAAAAATTGGGATGGTAGCATAAGACATGTCAAGTTGGAGGTTCCCAAGCAGCTTGGCTCCCTAATATCGGGACAAAATCATGCCATATTTGGGAGGGATTGCAGCCACTACTATGTCCATAACCAGGCTCTTAGCAGGGATTTGTGCCAGATTGACACATAAATCTTTGATTAGGCCCAAGCACTTAACTCTGCTTGAATCGAATGAATACAGATCTTTGTAGGGCCTGGTTATTTCTAGGCCTAATTTCTCCATCACTACCTTTGGCATGAGGTTGTGAGAGGCACCAGAGTGTAGCATGGCATTATGTAGGATTTTTTCATGTATGTTTAGGCTAACATAGAAAGGGGGAGTGGCTCCTTCTTGGTATTTTATATCTACTTCGGGTCCAAACAACAGCTCTGGTTTGTCATTTGTCAAATTCAGAGTATTGGTATTGTTGAGCCTCAAATTTGTGCTTTCCTTCACCTCATTTTACCTCATTTTTCCCTTGTCCATTTCCATTTTAAACCCAATTGATCAATAAAAATAGTTAGAATTACTTCTAGAATGGTTTACATAACTGACTTGTTGAATTTTGTGATTGTTGCCATTGTTAAGCATTTTGACCGGAACTAGCTGCAGAATGCAGGCATTCCGTAGCTAACCGGCGATTCTGCAGCTACCTTTATGTTTGAGTATGTTCCAGGTGGCCTCTTGAGGAAAAACGCATATGGGCATGATCCACGTCGTGTCTACATGGTGTGTTGCTCATCATGGAAGAGGAAATGAATTCTGGGTACGGTTATGCACGTGGGAACACATTTGTGAAGGAAGACTCCTACTAGGACTGTCTCAGTCCAGGTGTCTTTTCTCCTTCACGCAGCCACCTCAAAGACTCCTAAGATGATTTGGATAAGGGAAGACATCATTCCTAAATTATTGTAATTATTGTTACTTGCATTTACTTTATAAACTCTTGAGTAGGCCGAGAGCTTAGTTAGAGATTTTGTATTAGATTTGCTGCTAGATTTTGTGAAAACTCTGTGTTACGTCTTTGAAGACACAGAGCATTATGTTCAAACTGTTGCATCGTTAATGGAGTAGAAAAAATTATCCTGAAGGCGTGATTTAATTGGGAGTTGAATGCCGTCAAGTGGTAGAGGGCCCCTGCCCCTTGAACGGACTTTCTTTTGCGTACAGTAGATAAGTTTTTCTTAGCTGTCTTTACGTTCTGCATATTGAATTAGTAGTTGTTTTGTTTTATATACTGTGGTCGTACTCATTCTAGTTCTTCCATAAGAAGACACTCTTTCAACAGACCAAAATGATGAATGTTTAAATGACTATGGTATTGTAGGATAGGAGTTAAATTTATATTTGTTTTCAACTAGCTACTGTAGTCATATTCGTTCAAGTTCTTCCACAAGAAGACACTTTGCCAATAAATTAAAACGATGAATGTTTAATGAATATGGTACTGTAGGATAGGATTTGTATTTGTTTTTAACTAGCTACTGTAGTCATATTCGTTCCAGTTCTTCCACAAGAAGACACTTTGCCAATAAATCAAAACGATGAATGTTTAATGACTATGGTACTGTAGGATAGGAGTTGTATTTGTTTTTAACTAGAGATTGTAGTTATATTCATTCCAGTTCTTTCACAAGAAGACATTCTTCCAACAGATCATAACAATGAATGATGAATAGCTATAGTGTTATAGGAGTTAGTTGTAGTTTTTAGTCTTCAATTTCATGGCCAGAATTTATTCTAATCATTCTTCCACAGAAGAAATTCTTCCAAGACATCCTTAAGAAGTCTACATAGACTGTGGATATGACAATTGCGTTTTTCATTTGCTTTCAGTTCTTCATTTGCTTGAATGCCATGGGTCCAGCAAATTTTAATTGGCTCTACCTCTAATTTTAGAAGGAACTTTTCCAAAATATCATTAATGATGAAGAAATCATTGTAACTTCATAGAATAGTATGTTAATTAGAACGTCCCAGGTTTTATTTTAATACCCTAAAATCAGCCTACTTCGTTCTTGTGTTTGATGATGGCTTATGGTTTAACATTGTTTTAGTTTAGAAGCATCTTAAGCTCATGTTTAAATCAACTCATTGAACTTAAATCTCATAGTCACATTGTCACCCTTTGCACAGTAGATCACTTTAGTTGATAGAATTCATAAGACAGCCTTCATTATTTACAAATATCTTTTTGTTCTGAAAACCACCAGTGATCCATAACCTTAGGAACAGAAGATAACATCATTACAAGGTCTGAAATATCTCTGCAAATTCCTCACCATAAACAGAGCTCTTCCTCAACAGAACTACCTTGAAAAGAAACCAATAACTCTTTGAGTATAGGCTCTGTGACATTCAATTGAAATTGCAGAATAGAACTAGGAATTAGTCATGGAATAGATGAGCTTAGAATAGAATGTTGCATCATGATTAGTGTCTAACTATCTAGTTAGAAAACTTGCATTTTAGTAATCATTTTTCAAAGTCTAGTTTGTGTCATTTGTCATCATTAAGCTCTTGTTTCTATTCAGTCATAGTTTAGATGTTGCTTTAGTGTTTTTGATTACATTTTCCATTCCATACATTAGGCTCAACTGTGTTCTTGACCACCAATTTATTTTCATTAGTTTTCTAGGCATTTTCATTGTAAACATAAAACTTCAAAAGACCAAAAACATCATAAATCAACATAAAAGACCAAAACATCACAAAACACTACATACAACGCACTAGGAAACAAGCACCTAGGTACATATGGTACATTTCACTTCAGCAGTTTACAAATCCTGGTTGACAATTAAATGAACTCAGTTTAGGAGACTAGATTGAGACACAACATTTTGGCGCCGTTGCCGGGGAAGTGAAAACTAGGTAACCTTTGTTTCTTAGCATCCAAAAAACAATTTTATGCGTAGGGAGAGAGATTCAAGGGGAATATTTATAAGCAGCAGAGGCAGAAGTTTGACATCTAGAACACCACTTGTTTCATCTAGATCCAGAGCTAGTACACCTTCAACTCAAACCCATCTTCCATCCTTTACTGATCCTGGACTTCTAGAAGATCTAAGGTCACCTATTCAATTAGAGAAACCTTCCACTTCATCCACTAAACCTGCCATAGAAGAGGATCCAAAAACCTTTGTTGAGGATACAAACTTTTCTACTTCCACAGGAGAGTCAACCATGGCAGAAGAAGGAGGAGGAGGAGTTGTTAATGGAGAACACACATTATTTGGAGGAGGTAGAGGTAGAGGTAGAGGAGAAGGAGGAAGAGGAGGTAGAGGTGCAGATGGAGGAAGAGGTAGAATAGGAAGCTCTTTTGGGTTCTTTATACTTGATGAAGAAACCAATACAACCATGAATAAAATTTCACCTTCTGTCCTTCCGAACTTCTATGGACTTAAAACTGAGGATCCTGAAACTTTCTTGTTCGAATTTGAAGTGTTGTGTAGGACTTATGACTATCTTCAAGATGCTCAAAAATTGAAATTATTTCCTTCAACTCTGAAAGGAGCAGCATTGAAGTGGTTTATGAGTTTAAACAATAGTTCTATTAGAACATGGGAAGACATGAAACAAGCATTTCTAGAGAGATACTTGGATTATTGTATGCCGGTTAATCATAAGGAAGAAGTGTTCAAGATGATACAAAAAGAAGATGAAAACTTAGAAGATTTGTTGGAAAGATTTAAATACAACATAAAAAAGGCACAAATGGAAAACCTAGATCAAGACACTTTAAAAGCTCTTTTGTTGAAAACCATTAGGGATGAATGGTTGGATATCCTTAACATGATGGGAAAAGGGGATATATCACAACTCACATTACCTGAAATATCTGAGTTATGTATCAACCTTTCAAGAGGGAAATCTAAAACCGTCAAAGGTCCAAGAGATCCTGCTCTTGCAAGGGCAAGTAAACTGCCGGGACAAAGGGCAGACGTAAATAGGACACATGCTTGATGATTTTAAATCTGACATCTTAGGGAGTCTTAGTGAACAAATAGACACCCCCAAGATACAAAACAAGCAAAAGGCTGAATCTGATGCCTTGGCAATCTTTTGTCCCAAATGTAGGAAGAAACATGCCTTGAGAGAGTGCCCTTTGGATGTAAAAGTTGTAGAAACCTGTGTTATTTGTTCTGAGAAATATGAGACCAAGAATTGTCCTTCTCTTCCTGGTCTCAAGGCTGTTTTTCAAGAAGAAACTCCTACAGATTCCACAGAATCTCTTAACTTTGTATCTAGAAGAGCTTGGCAGGGATCTCAGACACAGGGATTTCATGATCAAATGTATAATCAACCTCCACCTTGGAATTCTTGGCAGCAATCTTGGCCCCAATTTCAAAATCAATCTCAAGCTTGGGCACAAGGATCACAAGGTCCCTATGGAAGATACTCTCCATATTATCAGTATCCACCAACCTATCCACCATATCCACAATTTTATCCTCAAAATTTTCAACAAAATTTTCCTCAAAATCTTCAACAAAATTTTCAACAGAATTCTCAACAACATCATTTGAACCAACCTCATCAAAATCAACCACTTCCATTACCATTCCCTCAAAAATCCAATCAATTACCAGCTCAGCCCATACCAAACCCCAATAATAAGAATCCTCAGAATACATATATGATAGAAGGACAACAATTTCCAACTTATTTACTTACTCCTCTAGACCTTAGTGATGTTCAACTTAGGTCTGGAAGGATACTTGAGAAGAGGAAACCTTCTGTGATCATACAAGAACAAGATAATTCTGAGGAAGGCTCCCTACGGGTTAATAAAAGTCTTGAGGAAGAAACATCCTTTCAAGGCCAAAACATTGAAAAACTGAAACAAAAAGATCCAATAAGCCCAACTCCAGAATTAGAGCAACCATCCACATCTACTTCTATACCTCCCTTTCCGGAAAGATTACAAATTGACAAAGGTGTAGAAAAACAAATAATGGTGCCTAATTATGATTTCTTGGATGAATTGAGAAATGTTTGCATTAAAATTCCATTATTGTAAGCCATCAAGGAAATCCCAATTTTAGCCAAAACAATAAAGGAGTTGAGTATGAAGACAACAAAGAAAAGAATAAGAGAAACCAAGAAAATTAAACTGGTAGGACAAATAATGTAGACATTATATGTTGTATTGTAGACTATTATCTGAAAAGAATGACCTGAAATCCAGCCATTAAAATTCACATCAATGGAATTGAAATTCAAAACACACTGTCAATTTAGGAGTACAGCAGAAGCCATCAAGAGTAGACAAATCATGGACAAACTCAACTTCAATTTTCTTGGCATGCATATAGCCCAGTGTATAGACGCGAGGTGGCCACAGAGCAGAAGTAGCTTGAGAGGTCAACTCTGGTAACCTGGGATGCAGGATCCCTGCCTCCAAGAATACCTAGGAGGCCACCTCAGTGATACTCAGGGAAGACCGTGGCTGGCTACAAATTTATTTGTATTAGTTGTAGGTCCCAGGATACATTTCGATGGAAGTTGCCTGAAGAATTCACTTGGAGATCTCTGGAACAGATAATTACATCAGATGACACTCAATGGATAGAGGATGAAGAATATTTGCAACCACTCTTCACAATTTCAGAAATTAGTGAAGATAATCAAATTCTGAATACTCTAGAAAATTTTGAATCTTCTCCAGAGCACAAACAAGAATCATTTCAAGAGAGATCCAATATTGAGTTCTTGTCATCTAGACAGATGTCTCTACATTCTATGGACAAATTTGGCAGTTCTACAAGTGAAATTTTTCCAGGCAAAACCTTGAACATAAACAAAAACCTGGAAAAATCTCAACAAGAAGAACTAGTCAAAGTATTACAGAGACATTCTTCTGCATATGCATGGGAATACACCGACATGAAAGGGATAAGTCCCAAGACTTGTACTCATCACATCTATATAGAGGCATATTGCAAACCAATTAGACAACCTCAAAGACGGATGAATCCATATCTTAGGGAAATTGTCAAGGAAGAACTACAAAAATTGTTAAATGTTAACTTCATTTATCCTATTTCAGATAGTCAGTGGGTTTCCCCTTTAGTAATTGTACCTAAGAAAAATGGAAAATGGAGGGTGTGTGTTGACTACCGAGAATTTAATAAAGCTACTCTTAAAGACCATTTTCCTTTACCTTTCATAGATCAAGTATTAGATACATTAGCAGGTAAAAAGTACTTTTCATTCCTGGATGGATTTAGTGGTTACAATCAAATCCAAGTAGCACTTGAAGACCAAGATAAAACCACATTTACTTGTCCTTGGGGTACCTATGCCTACCGAGTATTGCCATTTGGATTGTGTAATGCACCTGCAACATTCCAAAGGGCAGTATTAGGAATTTTTTCTGATCTGATACATGACTGTGTAGAGGTATACATGGATGATTTTACAGTTTATGGGGATACATTTGAAGAGGCTTTAGAAAGCTTGGAAAAGGTCTTAAAAAGATGTCAAGAAGCAAACCTTTCTCTTAGTCATGAAAAATGTTTTATGATGTTCACTGAAGGTATTGTTTTAGGGCACCACATTTCAAGGGATGGGATTAGAGTTGATGAAGCGAAAGTTGAAGTTATTTCTAACCTATCCATTCCAAGTTGTCAAAGAGATGTAAGAAGTTTTCTAGGATTTACGGGGTACTATCGGAGATTTATAGAAAACTTCACCAAAATAGCATCTCCTCTCTTCAAATTACTCACCAAAGATTGTGAATTTAAGTGGACTTTTGATTGCCAGTTAGCTTTTGAAACCCTGAAAACCAAAATTTCTGAAGCACCTATATTAAGGGGACCTAACTGGAAGTTACCTTTTCACATCTCGACAGATGCTTCCGATACAGCTCTAGGAGCAGTATTGGGACAAAAAGATTTAATTCCTTATGCCATCTATTATATCAGTAAAAATTTGACTCCTGCAGAGTTAAACTATACTGTAACTGAAAAAGAGTTTTTAGCTGTTGTTCATGCCATTAACAAATTTAGACACTATATAACAGGTTATGAAACTTTTATTCACACTGATCATTCTGCCATTAGATATTTAATGAATAAATCAATCACTAATGGTAGAGTTATAAGATGGTTGTTATTATTGCAAGAATTCAACATTACTATTCTAGATAGGCCCGGAAAACAAAACACTGTGGCTGACTTCCTGTCTAGAATTCAAAATATCAAAGATGACACTCCGGTTGAAGATCAATTTCCTGATGAATATCTTTTCGCAATCTCTACTCAAACTCCATGGTTTGCTGATATTGCTAATTATTTAGTTTCCGGAAAATTTCCTTCAATTATGAATGCAAGGGATAAAAGAAAAATCATTAATGATAGTGCAAGATATTCATGGGTCGCTAATGAGTTGTACAAGACAGGTCCAGATTTGATCATTAGAAGGTGTGTTCGTGAAGATGAGATGCCTGAAATTCTCAAGGCATGTCATGATGAACCTTGTGGCGGACACTTTGCAGATAAGAGGACAGCCTATAAGATCCTTAATTTAGGATATTATTGGCCATCTTTGTTTAAAGATGCAAGGGAATATGTCAAAAGGTGTGACAATTGCCAAAGGGTAGGGAAACCTTCTCCTTCAGGTGAGATGCCATTACAACCTCAGGTACACATTGAACCTTTTGAAAAATGGGCTTTGGATTTTGTAGGACCCATTAGTCCTCCATCAAGACAAAAGAAATATATATTAGTTTGCACTGATTATGTTACTAAGTGGGTAGAAGCTAAACCATTACTTGTTGCTAATGAATCATCTGTAGTTACTTTTCTTTTGAGGATATTTTTACTCGTTTTGGTGTCCCAAGGGAAATTTTTACAGATCAAGGAGCTCAATTTACATCAAGGCTAGTGGAGCAAATGATGGAGAAGTACAAAATCAGACATAGAACATCTACTCCTTATCATCCACAAGCAAATGGTCGAGTGGAATCCACTAATAAAGTCATTGAAGGAATCCTAACAAAGACTGCTCATCTACATAGAAGAGATTGGGTAGATAGGCTTCCTGAAGCCTTGTGGGCCTATAGAACTACATGGAGAAACACAACAGGCCATACTCCTTATGAGCTTGTTGATGGAAAGCAAGTTTTGTTTCCTATAGAGTTCCAAATCCAAACATTCAAGATGGCAGTTCAGCTAGGACTTGATCTAACGGAGGCACAAAAGCATAGACCGGAGCAAATTAATGAATTGGATGAGATCAGACAAGATGCAGTTCAGAAAACAAGTCTAGTCCAACAGCAAAGGGCTAGATGGCATGACAAGTACATCAAAGAGAAGAAATTTAAAGAGGGTGATTGGGCTCTCTTGTTTGATTCAAAATTCAAGGATTTTCAAGGGAAATTTCAGATACATTGGCTTGGGCCATATGAAATTGTTCGAATTTTTGATAATGGGGCAGTAAAAATCAGAACTATAGATGAAGAGGAGGTCACTTTTCTTGTGAATGGCCATAGACTGAAGTTATACCACAAGCCACTCTCAAGAGAAGAGTTTGTCAAGAAGTTCCAAGGAGACAATGATGTGAAGTTAATGAAGAAGAGTCTCTCTTCTTCATCAACTTGATTAAATTTTCTGAAGCATTTCTCTTTTGAAAAAAAAAAAAGAAAAAAAAAGAAAAAAAAAGGTATAAACATGAAAACCAATCACTGATTGGCATGTTTATACAGAAAAGATAGGGTGAAAATCAGAGTCTCTCTGACACTCTAACTTTTCCCATTTTTGTTTCTAAGCAGCTGTTATAAAAATCATAAGTTCAGTGCCATAGTACTTATGATTCATTTCATCTCATTCCATTCATTATCCATCCATACTTCATCCCATCCATCATTCACATTTCACTCCATTCCACATTCCATTCATTTCACTCCATCTTCCATTCATTTCATGTCAAAACATAGAATTTGATATCTTGCTGCAAGTGAATGAATTTCAGTACAACCCTTATGTTCCTTCATTCCATGAACTGAATCCATTTTTTTTCCATTATCCACTTCATAATCCATCATCCATTTTCATCCATTTTCATAAACATTTCACCCATCTTCCAAAAACATTTCATTTTTCATGATTAAAGTATTCTACAGGAACATTCTGCAGCCCAGTGGACATTCTGCAGCTGATCACCTTTTCTGCAGCCCGACAGTCTTTTTGCATCCATAAACCCTGAAGGCATCAACCAGCAGACATCAGAATTACAACAAAGTGATCCAGTGAATTCATGAATCAAAAATATCAAGAAAATTGTGAAAGATCCCTCCAAAGATGAGCAGAGAAGACAAAGGCTACACAAACATCAAATAAAGGGCAGAGGTAACAAATTTAAATTACGATGGCAATTCATGAAAATTTAGCATAGTTTAGTTGTGAAATTATTCAAAAAGTTGTTTTAATTATTTTATTGATCAAACACCAAACAAAACCCTCTACAGACTTTGTATTAAATCTTCCAATTCAAATTTTCCATCCAACAGCATTTGAGCGGTGGAACGGCCAAATCATTTGAAATTCCCACGACTCTTAACCAAGTTCTTTAATGATTGAGATTTTTCCTGCCGTCGTAAATCCTCCGCCGTCTCCTCAAATCATTAATGCAATCCTCCACCTCACTCCACCACTCTATGCCGTGACCATTTGCCATAACGTCATTCCGTAGCCAGTATTCCATTCCGAAGGAAGAAGCATTATTATCATCAGGGGCAGAACATAAGAGGTACATTGGAAGCATAACGGTGTGAGAACTCAATGAACAGAGAGCATATCACTGAGAACGAAGTTTGGAGCATTTTCACTATCAACACAGAATTGTGGTCGTGTAGAGTTTAAAGCCTGTTGCTACCAGAAGACAGAGGTGCTAAAATTGAAGACTTTGCTACCAAAGACAGAGGTGCTAAAATTGAAGACTTTGCTACCAAAGACAGAGGTGTGGTAGTAATTGAAGTTTGAAGTCTGTTATTACCAAAGACAGAGGTGTGGTAGTGACTGGTTTTGAAGTTTGTTGTTACCCGAGACAAAGTTACTGTAAGTGTTAAATTTGAAGCATACCATTTGCTATCAGAGACCGAGGTTAAGTTTGAAGTCTGTTGTTACTAGAAACAAAAGTATTTTTCAGTGATTGAGTTTGAAGTCTTTCTGTTATCAAGGACGGAGGTATTTCACAAAAAGAAACTTGAAATCATCTACCACTGTCTATCAGAGACACATTAGCTCGAAAATTGAAATTGCTTCCATATCATTCCAAAGTTCAACAGAAGTACATCAATCCGAGGATTCGAAGGCATTTTTCAAACAGAGGCATACAAACCAGAGATTTTTAAGACTGTAGCTATTTCAAAGGTATGTTCTTCCAAAATTGAAGCCATTTTCATTTAGAGCTTGAAGCCATTTTAATCCGAAAGTAAAAGCCATTGTTTTGTGGATAGAGAAGAGTCTTAATTGATAGTGAAAAATCATGGGTTTCATCGTAAGGATTGAGCCTATAGGATCAAAATATTTAGAAGGTTATCCACAATGCAAGGAGATGCTACAAAAAATAGGATGGCTCCAATTCTTGGAAAAGTTTAATGGTTGCCATAAGGAAGTCACCAAAACATTTGCTAGATCATTCCAAGGCACTGAGGTTGAAATAGGAGATGTTAAGTTTATTGTTAATGAAGTTTTTATAGCAGAGGCTACAGGATTATCCAGAGCTGGGGAAAGATGGTTTAAAAATAGGGAATTCCATAATGACTCATGGAAACAAATCTTAAAATCAACAAACATGGATGTTAGTGTGTTCAAGAAGGGAATTCCCAGTACAGCATTGAAGAGCAAATGGAGGAATATACTACTTCTTTTACAAAAATTTGTTACATGTGAGGGTAGATATGAGACATTTTATGTCTACCATATGAGACTAATGTTGCATTTTCTAGGAGAAGATTTGAATTTACCATATTTCTTGTATCAAAGTCTGAAGAAAATGGCTTCCTGTGTTCAGAGAAGAGTTCAGTTTTTGGAAACAACCCCGTATCATCATGGGTTAGTAAAAATTTTAATTGAGCATCATCTATCTAAATCAAATGATACATGGGGTGATTTCTTAATAAGAAATCATTTTGAGGAAGCAAAAGAACTATCACCTGAACCACAAGCCACAAAGAGAAGTAGGAGATGGAGGACTCCAACAGGTAAAATTGACAAACCGGTTCAAGAAAGCAGTGAAGAAGTCATTTTGGAGAAGTTGACTAGAATCAAGAGTCAACTCAAGGCAGAGAAGGTAATCAAGGAATCTGTTATAGAAAAAGGGGAGGGTTCCTCTCAACTTAGGAGAAGCCACAGATTAAAAGGAAAACTGAAGAAAACATCAATCAAAAAAACAGGGGTAATCAATATTGAAGATGAAGAAACATCTATGGAAGAGTATGATGATGAAGATTTTTATGAAGGCACCCCTGAGATTGATCCTGCTCAACAGGAAATCTATGATTATGTGGAAACTTTAGAGAGAACAGCTTCAGAAAGAGAAGAGAGAACCCCCAGTCCTCCACTAACTGAAATTGATATATTGAGAGGGATAGGTATGAGTTGGAATTGTTGAATAGACACATCAAAAATGAGAATGAAATTCTCAAAGATCAAATCAAGCTCAAGACTGACATGAACTCAACCTTATCCCTGCATATAAACAAAGTGGAGAGGACCAATGAGAAGATGTCGAAGACAAGGAACAAAGTTGGTCGAAAGCACTCACACAAACCTCGTGTTCAACTTGTGATCAGAAACCTGCATGTCTTCAACATTCATAAAGAGAAGCAAGAAGGGGATTAGATGTCCTTGCAGAAGCCTCAAGATTCATAGGATAATTTGCATGAGGACATGCAAAGAGACAGCAGTGGGGGTATGTTGAGCCTCAAATTTGTGCTTTCCTTCACCTCATTTTACCTCATTTTTCCCCTGTCCATTTCCATTTTAAACCCAATTGATCAATAAAAATAGTTAAAATTACTTCTAGAATGGTTTACATGACTGACTTGTTGAATTTTTGTGATTGTTGCCATTGTTAAGCATTTTGCTAGAACTACGTTGCACGCATGCACGCTGGAGTTAACCCGCTGCATTCTGCAGTCGTATTCTTTGGTGTTTGACATGTCTCAGGGCCAATTATGAAAACGAGGAGAAAGGACCAAAAGCCTACATGGTGTGTTGCTCGTCATGGAAGAGGAAATGGATTTTGGGTGCGGTTATGCACGTGTGAACACATTTGTGAAGGAAGACTCCTACTAGGACTGTCACAGTCCAGGTGTCTTTTCTCCTTTACGCAGCCACCTCAAAGACTCCTAAGATGATTTGGATTAGGAAGACATCATTCCTAAATTATTGTAATTATTGTTACTTTCATTTTCTTTATAAACTCTTGAGTAGGCCGAGAGCTTAGTTAGAGATTTTGCATTAGATTTGCTGCTAGATTTTGTGAAAACTCTGTGTTACGTCTTTGAAGACACAGAGCATTATGTTCAAACTATTGCATCGTTAATGGAGCAGACAAAATTATCCTGAAGGCATGATTTAATTGGGAGTTGAATGCCGTCAAGTGGTAGAGGGCCCCTGCCCCTTGAACGGACTTTCTTTTGCGTACAGTAGATAAGTTTTTCTTAGCTGTCTTTACATTCTGCATATTGAATTAGTAGTTGTTTTGTTTTATATACTGTGGTCGTACTCATTCTAGTTCTTCCATAAGAAGACACTCTTCCAACAAACCAAAATGATGAATGTTTAAATGACTATGGTATTGTAGGATAGGAGTTAAATTTATATTTGTTTTCAACTAGCTACTGTAGTCATATTCGTTCAAGTTCTTCCACAAGAAGACACTTTGCCAATAAATTAAAACGATGAATGTTTAATGACTATGGTACTGTAGGATAGGAGTTGTATTTGTTTTTAACTAGCTACTGTAGTCATATTCGTTCCAGTTCTTCCACAAGAAGACACTTTTCCAATAAATCAAAACGATGAATGTTTAATGACTATGGTACTGTAGAATAGGAGTTGTATTTGTTTTTAACTAGAGACTGTAGTTATATTCATTCCAGTTCTTTCACAAGAAGACATTCTTCCAACAGATCATAACAATGAATGATGAATAGCTATAGTGTTATAGGAGTTAGTTGTAGTTTTTAGTCTTCACTATCACAGCTGCACTTGTCCTAATCATTCTTCCACAAGAAGAAATTCTTCCAAGACATCCTTAAGAAGTTCAAGATATGACTGTGATGTGACAATTTAGTTTTTCATTTGCTTTCTGTTCATTTGCTTTCAACTGCATACAAGTCCACAGTCAGAATTGTTCTACCTCTTCCACAAGAAGGAACTTTTCCAAAATATCATTAATGATGAACAACCAGATTGTGTAACTTCATAGAATAGTGCATGTTAATTAGAACGCTCCGGAGTTTCATTTTGCATTTAATTCATGTCCAACTACTTTGTTTCAAAGTTTGATGATGGCTTATGGTTTAACATTGTTTTAGTTTAGAGGCATCTTAAGCTCATGTTTAAATCAATTCATTGCACTTAAATCTCATAGTCACATTGTCACCCTTTGCACAGTAGATCACTTTAGTTGATAGAATTCATAAGACAGCCTTCATTATTTACAAATATCTTTTTGTTCTGAAAACCAGCAGTGATCTATAGCCTTAGGAACAGAAGATAACATCATTACAAGGTCTGAAATATCTCTGCAAATTCCTCACCATAAACACAACTCTTCCTCAACAGAACCACCTTGGAAAGAAACCAATAACCCTTTGAGTATAGGCTTTGTGACAATCAATTGAAATTGTAGAATAGAACTAGGAATTAGTCATGGAATAGATGAGCTTAGAATAGAATGTTGCATCATGATTAGTGTCTAACTGTTTAGTTAGAAAACTTGCATATTTAGTGATCATCTTTCAAAGTCTAGTTTGTGTCATTTGTCATCATTAAGCTCTTGTTTCTATTTGGTCATAGTTTAGATGTTGCTTTAGTGTTTTTGATTACATTTTCCATTCCATACATTAGGCTCAACTGTGTTCTTGACCACTAATTCCTTTTCATTAGTTTTCTAGGCATTTTCATTGTAAACATAAAACTTCAAAAGACCAAAAACATCATAAATCAACATAAAAGACCAAAACATCACAAAATACTACACACAATGCACTAGGAAACAAGCACCTAGGTACATATGGTACATTTCACTTCAGCAGTTTACAAATCCTGGTTGACAATTAAATGAACTCAGTTTAGGAGACTAGATTGAGGCACAACAGGTATCATTTCCTATGTTAAGAACTTTCAGAACTTGGGACCTGTACATATCCTGAGCTACCAGTTTAGTGAGAGGTATGGTTATCTTAATTATAGCAATATCTCCTTCGAAACTGAAAGGTACTTGGGTTTTAGACATATTTACATCAGTTTTGTCAGCCATAAATTTTTCTACATTTTTAATTTGCTAATTTTGATTTGGGTCTTTGGTTACTAAATTTTTTTCAGGGCCACTAGCAGAGGTACTAGGGCAGCTGGTGTCGCCACTTGGTTGGCTAATTTTACCTTTGTTAGGATCAGTTTTCTTAGCCATGTTGCTATTATTGTCTATTGTTCTTTTAAGAATGTTTTTGGGGGTTTTCCTAACAGCAGTGTCTAAGTTTTTTTTCTTGGAGTTGTCTTGGTTTTTCTTGCTCCTAAGGTCATATTGCCTGTGGACTTCCATTATGGCGTTTTCCAATCCCAACTCATAGTCTTCGGAATCTTCATGGTTTTTTTCATCTAGATTCGAGGAGAAGAAACCTTGTTCTTCTTCTGTGAGAAAAATATCGCCCTTGTTATCAGAGCCTATTAAGTTTAGGTTATTTTCATCCGACTGCTCAATATATCTTTCCCCTTCATCTACATAGTTATCTTGGAAAGGTGGTCTGATTTGTTGATCATTTTCCCTTTGTCTGATTTGGGGTGGATCTCTAATGAAGTTTTGATTCTAGTTTCTGTGTTGGGGATTTGGTTGGTTCTCCCTAAGAGGTGTTCTTTCGTTTATGCTTATTCTCTCCATCATTATTTCCATGGTTCTAAGTAGGTTGTCAATCCTGGAATTAGATGAGGAGGTTGAGGGCATGGTTTCATCTTTGTAGGTTACCCTCTTTTCTGATCTTAGCCTAGCTCTCTTTTTAATTAAGTTGGCTTCTACACTTATAGCTCCCTTTTTCATGTCTTCTAAAGTTAGGGGCTCTCTTTCTCTTAGCTGATAGGCCATGTCGGGGTCAAAACCTTCTAGGAATTTAGCTAAGGCTAGGCCTAGTGGGGGTTTCATATGAGGTGGGAGGGCATTGTAGACACTGTTAAACCTGGTGCAATAATCTTGGACACTCTCCCCCGTATTCCTCTTAAGATTGTTATATTCAGAAAGGATTTGGAGGGGGTTTTTCTTGACTTCCCACTTGTTTATGAAATTTTGGTAAAGGGAAGGGAGATCATGTGTGATGTTGGGAGTCAAGTTCTTAAACCATTTTTTAGCTTCTCCTCCTAGCCTTTGGGAAAACATCCTCATCTTCATGGTCTCCTCTTATAATTCCATGTAGTCAAAGGCATCATTTATTCTATCTACATGTTGTTGGGCAGTGGTAGATTCAGCCCCGGTAAAGTGTGGGATTCTGGACTAATAATCATTTTTGGGTTGAGGGGTCTTGACCCAGGTTCGGAGGTTAATGTTTGCCAACAAACCCCTATACTACTGGCCCTTTCGGCAGTGACCTGCTTGCGTAGGCCAAAGTCTCACCTAAAGAAGTATGGGTGGGTGCTGGAACCAGGTTTTCTCACCCTGAGAGAGAGAGCAGGTAAGTCGAACCATTCGACAATTATCAGATCTACGCAGTCAGAGGTCGTTTGCAGGACTTTCAATGATTAACTAGAGTATAGTTTTACTAGATTTATATAACAGGCTCGCATCCACGTGCGGACAGCCAAGTATAAGCATAAAACAATATATTCGTAGTAGACTTAATCAGATTGCAGATACAGTTACCATAACACAGATAATTCGCAGCTCATAAACACATATCATTCGCAGTTCGTAACAGAATCACATATAATTCGAGTCCACAATAACCATAACTAGATAGATCAAACAACATCAGATATCCACAATACTTCGCATATATTCCTTATAAAAAATTCTCTTACATACCCCAAAACCCACCTGCGCACACAACCAGCAGGGTTCGCACACAGCAGGACTAAGGATCTCTGCGCACATAGCCAGCAGGAGTCCTTCCCCAAAAACCCAAACAGATCTACTAATTCGCAATTCGCATCAATCTTAATCCAAGTATGTCTTACAAATAAAAAAGGTTCAACTACTTATACTATTTTAGCCTACGCATCCAATGGTCCTCAACCCATGGTTTGCGGACTCTTGGTCTACTCTTGACCCACTTACAATGCATGAGGGGCTTTGACCCACCCCAAAACCCCTGCGTTAGACTAAATATAATAAAAAATATACAAAAATGGACCATATTTGCAGCTCTTGTAGGAGACCCTGTTCCAACAGTCCCCCAACACAATCTTGTGACTCGTCCTGAGTCACTTGTGGCAGTGGGGTCTCCACCTGCGCTTGTATGGCTATTCCGGCCATAGAGTCATTTGATCCAATACGGTTTGAGCCGGATACCATTGATGTAGCCGGGGATCATATCTCCGCGCAGGGTAGCAAGCCTAACCGCTCCGCCATCCGTAACCTCCTGAACTGTGTAGGGACAAATCCAATGTTACCGGAACTTCCCAGGATGCTTTCCAAACTGGCTATCATACAAGAGGACCAGTTGGCCTTCCACGAAAGTATTTTGGAAAATGTGTCGGTCATGCCAGGCTTTATCGTGGGCCTTCTGGAATTGCTAATGGAAATTCACAATAAAATGATCTTCCTCCAAAGCCATAAGCTGCGCTAATCGCTCTTCCATGACGTCTGGTTCTGCCATGTTTGTAAATGATGCGATACGTAGACTAGGAACAATATAATCCATGGGAATAATGGCTTCTTCACCATAAACGATCCTGAATGGGGTATTTCCTGTTAAATTCTTGCAGGTTGTTCAATAGGCCCAGAGGACTGACGGGATGCGCACGTCCCAATCGCTACAATCAACATTGCATACCTTGGTCAGCGCATGCTCCAAGATTTTATTAAAAGCTTCAACCGTGTCATTGGCTTGGGGGTGATATGGCGTGCTCTTCATATGATGGATCCGAAATTCCTCAATCAAAGCCCAGATTGTTTCATTAACAAAGTGCGTACCTCTATCACTCATGAGAATCTTTGGACATCCAAACCTAGTCAGGATTTTTTCAAAGATGAAATGCGCAGTGGTATCCGTAGTACAATCCTTTACTGCATGTGCTTCCACCCACCTGGTTACATAGTCGGTGGCCATAATAATGTAGCGCACACCCGTATTTTTTCCTGGAGGGTTGAAAGGCTCGATGAAGTCGATTACCCACTTATCAAATGCTTGTAGGGCCATTTGTGGTTGAAGGGGAATTTCGTCTCTACGGGATGGCCTCCCTGTTCATTGGCATGTATCGCAGGCTTTACAATAGTCGTGGGTGTCAATATGCAGGGTTGGCCACCATAACCCAGCCCTCAAGATATGCTGCACCATTGCTTTCCCTTTGTAGTGATCTCCTGCTACTCCGTCATGAGCGTCGGTCAAGACATCATGCCTTTCATGCTCCAAAACATATTGCTGTAATATTTCATCTGCTCCCATCTTATATAAGTGTCCTGCGATGATGGTAAAGTCTGCTACCCGGGTGACTAACTCTTTTTTCTGCTGTACAGAGTACTCTGGAGGTGTCGTCCCAGTAGTCAAGAACTGAATGATATCAACAAAGTGCGCATCGACTACCCTGATAGAAAATAGCTACGCATTAGGAAATCTGGCTTGTAGGTTAGTTGGCTCCTCACCACTCTCTATTCGGGACAAGTGGTCTAGTCCAACATTCAACTTTCCCAGCTTGACTATGATTTCAAAGTCATACTCCTAAAATAGCAGTAGCCATTGGCATATTTTCCCCCCCAACACAGGCTTATTGACCAGGTATTTTAAAGCTGAATGGTCTGTGAACATTTTGAAGTGACCTCCTAGCAAGTAATGTTGATATTTATGCAATGCGTAAACCATGGCCAATCCCTCTCGCTCGGTGGTGGAGTAGTTGTGTTCCGCTCCAGAGAGCTTCCTACTTGCAAAGGCAACCGGATGGTCAATATCTCCTTCCCCTGGTTGTGTAAGGATAGCCCCGAGAGAAATTCATGACGCATCGACATGAACATGAAATACCTTCTCCCAATCTGGAAAGATGTGAATAGGTGCTTAGACCATCTTTTCCTTTAGTAGCTCGAAGCTCTTTTGGCATTCGTCATTCCAAAAGAATGAAACATCCTTCTTGAGCAATTTTTCCATAGGGGCAGTAATCAGCGCATAGCCTTGAATGAATTTCCTGTAGTAGCCCGTGTGTCTAAGGATCAAGCGCGGCTGTTTCTCCATTTTTGGTACTGGAAAATTTATGATAACTGCAATTTCGGCAGGATCTACCATTAGTCCTTGCCGACAAAATATGTCGCCGAGCAAGATTCCGAAGGGTACGCAGAAGATACACTTCTTGATATTTAGGGAAATCTGGTGTTTCCAACAGGCATCCAGCATCATGCGCAGGTTTGAGATGTGTGCCTTGATTAGGCTGAAGACAGTCCAATCATCGAAATACACCTCGAGGAACTTGTGAATGAATTCTTTGAACACTGCGACAACAACTCGTGAGAAGATCGCAGGGGCATTTTTGAGTCCAAACGGCATGACAGTATACTGTAAAGATCCCCACTCAGTGGCGAACGTGGTTTTGCTGTGGTCCTTAGGTGCGATTATCCTGAGAACCCATCCATGAAAGAGTATGATTCCTATCCTCCCACGTTGTCTAAGATTTCGTCTGAGAATGGCGTTGGGAATGGATCATGAACGTAGGCATTGTTTAACTTGCGTAGGTCCACACAGATCTGAATCTCTCCCTTAGTTTTTTTCCTGAACCACCATTGGAATGACCCAATTTGATTGTTCAACAGGTTCGATGATCCCCGCAGCAAGCATTTTATCGAGCTCCTCCTTGACCTTCTGCTTATATTTGGGGTTCAACCTATAAGGTCGCTGCTTTATGGGCTGTGCATCAGGTTTGAGAGTGATATGAATGACCCCTAAGTCCCCCATGATCTCCTTTAGCTCGGAAAATTTTGTAGGGAACAAGTCCTGATATTCTGTAAGTAATTCAACCACTTTGCCTACTGTATTCTCATTCGAGTAGTCTCTGATCTTAGCCAATTTAGGTTGCTCTTTTGTCCCAATGTTCACTTCATGCAGTTTGAGAGGCTTGGTGACGTCCACTTCCCTTAGTGGAGGTCCTTCAATGGCGCGCTCCCCTTCCAACTCCGGGATAAAGACAAACTGCGGATTATCTTCACCTTCCTCACTTTCCAAGTTGCGACAGTTGACAATATCCTGCATCTGTGTTTCCCATGTCGGCGTTCTGAATACTGCAGAAGAGATGGTCTTGCCAAAAATGAACGTATCTATGTCCTACAGAGCTTCTTCAAGCGCTGCAGAACCTCCTATGAATCCAAATGTTCCTATAAAGTCATTCTTCAAAGTTTCCCAGTGGCGGGTGCGCTGATGTAGCTCCGTATCCACGTAATAGGAGTGGGGATTAGACCCAACGTGTGAATGAATAAGTGAACCCACTCCCCTGTAGTTCGGTTGTCCCACGCCTCCATGCATTCAACCACGTGTTCATGTAGATCCCCTGGGCCAAGGAACAGATTGACTCGTACCTCTGCTGGGGTCTCAAATCGCAAGAGCATCCTGCCCTGACAGTCCTCCCATGCCAGGAATGCTTCCTTATGAGTCTCCCACCATCGTGGAGGGGTTGCACGCATTGCTAGGTTAAGGGCCCACAACCTTTGTTCCCTGGGAACCTCGGATTTAGATGGCCGCAGAAATTCCCTAACATTACCAGAACTATCGAAATAAGGTAGATCTCTTACCTCTGAGGAGATGGAGCAGAATTTCTTCGTGATCCGAAGGCATCTTAGCATGGAGACATCATCTAATCGATTTTTCCAGTTCTCCATGTCCCCATCAGAGTTGGAGAAACATTCGTTGTTTTTTTCCCAACAGAGTACCCCCTCCGCTGTGGGGTTAATCCAGTCTTCATTCCACGCAGTCAAATTATAGATGTGATCTACATCCTCTTTGTCACGCACTAGTTCTGTGTATCGTTCACCCTCCGCCGGATCTAATGGTACTATTAATTTTGTACCATTATTATTGAACACCATGCGTCTCTTCTTTAGGTTAATGATGCCTCCCATATCAATGGCCCAATCCAAGCCTAGGAGTGCAGGGTATGGGTCCGCATCTTTGACAGTCTGAATTACTTCAAAGTCAACCCGGACCTTAACCCCTGCGATATCCACCACAATCTTCGGTAGTTTTCCCAATGGAATGATATTCTGTTGATTGGCCATACGCAGCTGGATAGTGGACCATTCCAACTTAGGTTCCCCCATGCGTTGCCAATTTTTTTTAGGTAATAAATTCGCATCCGACCCTAGGTCCAAAATAACCTGATCCATCTCGTAATCACCGATTTGCGTAGTCAACCGCAGCTCCCTGCCGGTGCATTTCTTATACCTATAGAGTTTATGTACCTCCTTGACTTCCCGGGGGAGGATAGGTCATGCTGCGCAGTAATCTGTCAATGCCTGGAGATTTTCCACAGCCCTCGAGTTGCGCAGCAGCTTCATACATGCTTGTAAAAAGGGTTTTACTTCCTCATCTGCCTTGAGGTCCTCAGGCGGCTGCGAAGTTGATGCCTCTGCCTCGGAAAAGTCCTTGCGAGTTGCGATAAATGTTTCTTTCTACTTTTTTAGATCCAACCCTTCCTGTTTTCTAGCTGCTGGCTGGATCAGAGGCTCGGTTGCAGTCTTTTCCTCAGGCCCCCCAGTGGCCATCCCACTGCGTGTTACGACATTCACGCTTGGATCCGCCTTAACCCTCTACACATTTTGCGTAGGTGTCAGCTGCTTTTCCTACATCTTTGCTATCAAGACTAGGAAATATTCAATTGCATGGTCCAGCTGCCTACAATACTGGCAGGTCTATCTTGTGGGTTTTGGACAGTCCCTGGAAAAATGCCCTACCTCTCCACAGTTATAACAGATGAGTTGCCCTCGTCCTCGACCTGCGCTTCCACCTCTTCTACCTCCCCTACCCCTTGTTGGGGAGCCCCATACGCTCGAGAGTGATCTAGGTGAAGATGGGTCCGACTGCACCCTATAGAGATTCCCCTGATCAATCATCAAATCATATGTTCAGCAGTTCTGTTCATCATGTCCTACCGACCTGCAGAACCTGCACCATTGATGTTTTACTTCTGGGACGTACGCAGCAAGCCGGGGACAATGGTTCTTGTCATGTAGCCCTACAATGTGGCAATCATTGCACCATAGTGCCGGCCCACTTGGTCCTGCCACTTCCCTAGGGCACAGTGAACTAGGTCCCCCAGCCTGCGAGCATTTATCCTTGGTGTGACCATTCGTCCTGCAACGTATGCACCATCTTTCCGGGCTAGCCTCTGCGCCTCGCTCCTTCCACAGGTTCTGGATCTCCATGTGCATCGCCTCCAGTTGTCCTTGGATCTATTAGACACCTAGCTAGATATTGTCTCTAGGCACAAATTATATCTTCATAGAGACCTCCAGGGATTTTTCTGGTGATTCAAAAGTTTGGTGACCCATAGGTACACGCAGGTGAGGCAGCAACATAGCAATGAACCCCTTCGTGTGCTGTCTGTTGTCGTACTGAAATCCTCCTTCCCTGATCACCTTCTTCAGCCGTTGATCTGTATCCCATACCGATTCATAAGGTCCTTGCTTGAAATCCTTTAGATCGACCACTATTTGAGAATAGGACTTAGGCTTCTTGAACTGTTGCTTTAAGGCGTCCTTGATCTCATCGATGGTTTAATTTGCATGCTGTCCGATGTATCCCATGTACCAATCCAAAGCTCTTCCTTCGAAGGCAAGGGACAGCTATGCCCTATTCACCGCATCACTAGCTACGTTCTGCGCAGTCCATACTGATTATGCGACAAACTAGAACTGCTCCATGTCCTCATCTCCCACACCGTTAAAGGTAAGTAATTTGATGTGCGCAGCCATGTCGTCTTCTAGTGGTGGCAGTGTAGGTGAATTCTTACCGCTACGCTGGTTTGAAAGTGGTGTGGCTGGAGGACTTTGCACAACTGCTTCTCTTACAGGGTTGTAGATAGATCTACCCCCTTTTAGGTTGGCCAAATAGTATTTGCCACTTTGCATTGTACTTCCGTCTGGATCAGTGGTCATTCACTTGGTGTGGCTACACATAATACTTTTTTCGCACAATAATATTTTAATTAGCAATGGTAGATTCTTTAGAAACTTACCCCTAAATCCTTTGGAGAATCTTCGCTTTGCTTCAGAGTAGGAGACGAATTGATCGATGGAAAATTATTTCACGAATCCTCCTAGCACGCTATCCACCCAGTGATATACAGTGCGAGTGATGGTGTTATCAGCCTTCTCTAACTATTGGATCAATTCTGGGGTCCACTGTGTGACCCGCTCGTCCTTCCAACACTTCTGAAATTCGACCAACCTTGCGAGCCACTCCTGGAGCTTGATCGCAATAGTTACAAATATGATCTCGTAGATCTCTATGAAAATATACCTATTTTTCCACTCTTCGGTGGTCAACCTCTTACTGTGGTTTTCTTTCACTGCGAATTCCTGAACTTACCGTTCGAACCATTCATCAATTTATTTTCTTTCAGGTTTCCAGTACGGCCTTGGCATTACCCAACCCCTCTCTCAAAATGCTCCCGGTCCCAGCAACGAAACCATTTGTTGGCTTGAGGGGTCCTGACCCAGGTTCGGAGGTTAAGGTTTGCCAACAAACCCCTATACTACTGGCCCTTTCGGCAGTGACCTACTTGCGCAGGCCAAAGTATCACTCGAAGCAGTATGGGTGGGTGTTGGAACTAGGTTTCCGCACCCTGAGAGAGAGAGCAGGTAAGTCGAACCATTCAGCAATTATCAGATCTACGCAGTCAGAGGTCATTCGCAGGACTTTCAATGATTAACCAGAGTACAATTTTACCATATTTATATAATAGGATCGCATCCACATGCGGACAGCCAAGTATAAGCATAAAAAAATATATTCATAGCAGACTTAATTAGATTGCAGATACAGTTACCATAACATAGATAATTCGTAGCTCATAAAAACATATCATTTGCAGTTCGTAACAGAATCACATATAATTCGAGTCCACAATAACAATAACCAGATAGATCAAATAACATCAGATATCCACAATAATTTGCATATATTCCTTATAAAAAAGTCTCTTACATACCCCAAAACCCACCTGCGCACACAGCCAGTAGGGTCTGCACACAGCAGGATTGAGGATCTCCACGCACACAACCAGCAGGAGTCCTTCCCCAAAAACCCAAATAGATATACTAATTTGCAATTCACATCAATCTTAATCCAAGTCTGTCTTACAAATCAAAAAGGTTCAACTACTTATACTATTTTAGCCTACGCATCCAATGGTCTGCAAACCATGGTTTGTAGAGTCTTGGTCTACCCTTGACCCACTTACAATGCATGAGGGGCTTTGACCCACCCCAAAACCCTTATGTTAGACTAAATATAATAAAAAATATACAAAAATGGACCATATTCACAGCTCTTGTAGGAGACCTTGTTCAAACAATCATTCGGCAAAGGTACCAAAGGTTGGGGTAAAACCAAGGGGGAATACCAAGCTGCCATGATAGGAGCTAATGGTGGATTTACAAGTGGAGGATTTGTGATATGAGATGGAGTGGTTTGCACACTGGGGGTGTGAATGGGTGTGACAGAAGTATTTGGACTAGTAAACTAATTCTGAGAAGACTTGGGGTGAAAAGAGCCAAAGTGGTGGAGAAGTTGGAAATCAGGTGGTGTGGAAGGAGAAGCTTCTCTACTAGGACTCTGTGGAAATTCTATGGGCTCAAGGTCGGTATGGTCAATTCTACTTTGTGACTTGGTTCTAAAAAGGTTTCTTGTGTGATGCAAGTCAAATTGGGGGTCTTGCAAGGCTGTAATATTTCCAGGTACAATGCTTGCTTTATGAATGGTCCTGACAGTAGTTAAGTTTCCAGTTTCAGAAGTTTGCCACAAAATCCTTTTTGGGTCATCAACTATAGAATGAGGGTTTGGGTCTAGATGAGATCTGGTATTGATTCTTCACGAAGCCATATTTCAATATCAAAATTCAGAGAGGTTGAAAGTTTTTGAACTTGTTGAAAAGTTTACCTCTTTTTGTGTTTGCTAAACTCACACAGTGTGTGACTAGGATTCTAGAATTATCAAGGTTGATTCGGCACAATCCTATAGGAGTCTATGGACACTAGTAAAGTTAGAAGGCCTACTGGAGGCTAGTAGAGTTTCCAGGTGGATTTTTTCAGTTGTTTTGAAGATATGTGTCTATGGTCCACCACCAATACTGACAAGAAGCCAATCTAGGAAATTTTTGTGGTTTTCTGAGTTTCTATATGTAGCCCTAAGGTTTGTAAGAGTGTCCTATAGCTGGGTCATTAATTTTCTAGGATGGTGAGACAACTAGATTATACTCTTCGGCTATTAATTTGAGTTCTCTATGATTTGATGAAGGTTTTTGAAGCCCTAAGGGATACTTAGATTGTCACTAACATCATAGTTTGCATCATGATCACCATTGTGTTAGTGATAGTGATGAGGTAGCTATAAATGATATGATACTATTTAATCAAGGGATTCTGGAGTCTTAAGGGGTGCTTAAATTGTCATTAACTCAGAAGGTCCCACCATGATCACCATTATGTTGGTGTCCCGTGATTTAGCAGATTAGTGGACCAAATTCACAGGGTAACATCAGACCAGTCTTTGGAGTCCTAGGACCTAGCCTTCCTAGACTTAGAGAGGGCTCTCTCTATTATGCGAAGGATGTGAACTTGTTTTCTTTAAGTGTTTGATTTTAGGCTAGTTGTTAAGTGTAGGTCTATTGTTTGTTTTGGTTGGGGTAAGATGATCAAGTAGGATAGGTGGAGTGGGAGGTTATCAAATCAATTGGGCTATGCAGTCTATGAAGTCATTGATATCTCAATAATGAATCGGGGTAGATCACAGGGAAAATATAGTGTAGTTAATGGATCTTTAAAGTTTATGTGTAAGGTGAAATGGACATTAAGTTTGGGAACCAAGGTAGGGCAAAGGGCAGTTAAGAATCCTTTGTCAAATACCTATGAACAGAGAGATCTTAAATACTGGTAAGAAAAAGATACTAGTCATGATATAGGGCACACCATTTACTCAATGACAATAATTTTAAACAAATACACATTCAAGATATACAATATAGTGGAACAAATGAAGTAAGACAGCTTATCTAACTTCAATGATTCTACTTTCAAGATTTGAAAACATATAAGAGAGAAATAACATTAATAAATGAAGAGGGAATGCCTAAACATCATTCATTAAACTATAAATAACTTTGAGGCAAACGGATAAGCATATACAAAGGGCAAGATCGAAACAAGACCTCTTTGGCTTAACCTAATCAATCAATACATCAAAGAGAGATTTTAAGACCGAGTTTAGATAGCATAAAACAAGCAGGACTTACCATGAATCATGTTTGTAAGCTAGCATATTAATCAAATAATGAAATAGACAAGCTTAGGTGGGCCTAAGGAGCAACTAGGAATTCCCTAAGCTAACCTAGTAGAAGAAAACATGAAGACAATAGAAAACAGGAGGACTGAGGTGTCTCAAACAACATTTCTCATCCTATACTCTTCTGAGCTATTGCAATATAGAAATATGGACATATGAAAAACAAGAAAAACATGAAAAAATAAGAGATACTTCATAATTAACTAAACTCAGGAATCCTGCAAGCAAGCCTTCATCATTATCAACCAAGGCAAATCATCCACAAGCTCCACAACACTAGATTGTTCTTCAACTTCCAAAAACCATGTATTGCTCTTAAACACATCAAAAGCCCAATATTAAAATGAATCATCATGCCTTATATAACGAGAAAGGAGGAGGAAATCCTAATAGAGCATCTAGAAGTCTATTGGCTAATCAAAAGTATCTATATTGTCCTTGAGGCCTTGCAAGGCCCAAGGCACACAAATATCTAAAATAAATATCTTTCCGACCATTTTTAGCAATTAAATTGACCTTCAGGCTCTGAAAAGCCTAAAAAACTTTCCAAACGCACATTCTAACTTGTCAACCATAGGAGCGTAGCACTGTGTGTCAAATTTGAATTTGCATGCCAGGAGCATAGCACAGGAACAGAAAAAATGGGTCTTCTTACAACCATGTTTTGAAGGCCTTATTGATGTCAAATAAGGCTCCATGATGTCTTGATGGAAATCCCTTGAAGTCTAATTTCCATATCTATCCTTTGTTTTTTGATCTGACCTCTGCAACCTATCCAAAAAGTGAAAATGCCAAGACTGGTATGAGCGCAGCACATGTCCTGAAAAGTGGGCAGAATGGTGAAAAAACGAGTGTTTTTGACCCTTTTGGGGGATCAAAAAAACTCAAATTGAGCTGAAAATTGGTGAGAATGCTCCTCTCATGATGAGGAATCTAAAAATGCAAGGATTTTCTCTTGAATATGCCCTAAAAAAGAGCATAGCACCAGGTGTGTTGTGCTCCTAGCCTCAAAATTTGTAAAAAAAAAAAAACTTGTCCAATTTCTCCCAAATTTGGTAGACAAGTGCCTCATGGGTCCTGGGAGACCTGTAGAGAAGCTTGAGCCAAAATACCAAGGCTAGCTTGGTCCTTTTCCTCCTTTAGTTCTTGGATCTCAATTTTGGCCCTTTTGAGTTCTTGTCTTGCAAATTGGTCTCTTTGAGCATAATGCTTAGCCATTTTTCTTTGTAGATCCAAGTCTTTATTGGCCTTCTCTAGATTGGCCTCAAGGTGTATGTTAGCCCTCTCAAGCCATGATTCCATATCATGTTAAATTTCTAGTGCAAGGAGTTATTGGAGAGAAAGTTGTTCCGCTTGGGCTGATTCTTCTTCTCTCTTCTTTGCCAATGCTTTCCTTAGACCCATAGTTCTAGGTCTCCTTCTAGTTTTACCTTGCTCATCACTAATCTCCTCATAAGTGCCCATGAATTCTACCAACTTCACATGTGCCCTTTGAGCCTCTTTCCGGTACCTGAGTGTTCTTGTTTCATGGATGGCTTGTTGGGCACTCATTTTCTTGTTTTGTATCTGATAGAAGTGAATCACATCCTTTTATCTTTCTAATTCATCCTCTAAGTCCTTGATTTGTGAATTCCTGTCTTGGAGGAGGGAGTTTGAAATTCTTGTTTCATTCTCATCATCACTATCTATGTGAATGAGTTCAAACTCTCTTTCTTTTTCATGATCTTCCTCTTCTTATTTCACTTTTTTCTTACCTTTGTCTAATGGTTGAGTTGAAGTAGATGGCACAGTCCCTTGCCTCTTAGAGGCAGTAAAAAATTGCCTTGATCCTCTTTGGTAAGTGAGGGTACAAGTTTTAACATGTCTCACTTGAATACCTTGATCATTGGTGACCTTAAGGCTGTTTGTCTTCTCATTGATGATTTATGTATGTGTGTCTTCCTTACTTTTCTCTTGACTGCCTTCCTAAGAGGCATTCTCATTTTCTCTCATGCTAGTGTCACTGTCAAGAGTTTCATGATTGCCATCCTCTGTATTTGCAGCATTAGAGGTGTCTTCATCATTGCTTTGTACATTTGTATCTTCATGACTGTCCTCCTCTTCATAATTTTGCCCACTTTCCTCACTTTCAAATTCTGCCTCTGTCTCTACACCTTCATTCTCTATATTATTGCTTGCATTTTCTGCGGGGTCAGTGTTAGAGGCATATTCATTTTTTTCTTCATCTTTGTTGTGCCTACTGTCTTTGCCCTCAGAATTTGTTTTTTCATCATCACTTCTTTGTTCATGAGCACTGTCATGATCTTATTCTTCACCATGGTTATCATTTTCTGCCTCATTATGTGTGTCTATACCCACACTTATTTTCCCACTATATTCACTTTCAAACTCTGCCTCTTCTTGACTACTAACATTTTCTGTGGGGTCACTGTTAGAGGCACTTTCATTAGTCTCTCCTTTAATTTGATTTTCAATTTCTTGACTGCTATCTTCATCTTTGTCACTGCTCCTTTTACCACTGTTATTGGGCTCTCTTTTTTCTTCTTTATCTTCATCATTCATGTTCTTCCTTGTCACTGCTTTCTTCATGTTCTGAGGTTTTGGGGGAAGGTGAAAGAGGGAGGTTTGTTTGGGGAGAGGATTCATGTGAAGATGATGAATCATGGTCAGTGGAGGGTGATGGAGGTGTGGGAGGAGGAAGTTGAGATGATGATGGTAAACTTTGTAGAGGAAGGGGCTGTGGATTTGTGCAAACCCCATGGGTGATGAAAACTTCCCATGGGATGCCTTGTTGCTCTAATTGGTGTAAGAAAACCATTTTGATGAGGGAATGGTGGAAAAGACTTGACATTTGTTGGGAGGGAGGCCTTTTTTTCACAATGGATGACATTTTATCAATGCTTTTACAAAGGTAGTAGGGAAAATGGAGTAGTTTGACCTTAGTAAAATGCATGAGTAGTCTTATGTGGTAGGAGTAGACTCTAGAAAACCTACCCTCATAGGTGAAGTATTTCATAATGATCTTAATCAAAGGAACATATCTATCCAACAAATGAGAAAAGGGGAAAATGGTTTTGCAATCAGCTTGGCAACTTGGTTTTAAGAAGGGATGATAATGGCTTAGGTCCAGATACACCTGTTTGAACCATTTCCCCCCCATGCAAGGTATTCTAGTGGCCATAGAGATTGCATTGCTGGTCAACTCAAAATTCACTCCAGCTAGATGTATGTGGTGGTCATGGAGGTTAAGGACAAAATTTTTGGTCAATTAAGGGTGACTTTGAACTCTCTGCACTTTCTCACAGAACTCATAGCATCCTACTTCTTGGAAATATGAAACTATAGTAGGAGAGGCTATCAATTCTTTAATGTTTATAGGCTCAAACCTATTTGCTTTTTCCCCCTTCATTTGTTGTTCCCTAGGCCTTTGGCCTCTCTCGCCACTATCAACACTGCCTTCTCTAGGCATTCAGTCCTTCACCCTTGTCTTAAGATTCAAAAACTTGACACTGCTTATGGAATGATGTGAGGATGGTGAGGTTGCAATGGTGTAAAGGCTTAGTAGTGTGGAGGTCAGGTGTGCAAATGGATGGGAGCCTGACAATCAGAAATGCTTTCCAAGATGGGGACCTAACCTCTCTTCTTCTAAAGGTTTTTTTATTTTTAAAATATCTTTAAGCTCACCCTTCACATTTCTATATATTTCATCTTTAGATAGTATGAAAGGATAGGGAAAAACAAAATACCTTCAAAATATTTTCACAGCTGGAGCAACAGGCTTAAAAATGCATCATGGGCAAGTCGGGCGCCTTCTGAATGAGTAGTTGGGCGGCCTCTGCACGCAGGGTCAGGAAACTTTTGAATGCACAGGAGCGCATTAGGTCACATCTGAATGACCTGTCGGGTGCCTCCTGGGAAAGTGCTAAACGCACAGGATCGAAACAGGGCAAGGTGTGTACGGACAGTTGGGCACCTCTGAATGCAGTGTCGGGTGCCTCCTGGGCAAGTGCTAAACGCATAGGAGCGCAACAGGGCAAGGTGTGAACGGATAGCCAGGCACCTCTGCACACAGTGTCGGGTGCCTCCTAGGCAAGTGATGAACTCATAGGAGCGCAGTAGGGCAAGGTGTGAACTGACAACCGGGCACCTCTGCATGTCTTGTCGGGAGAGTTTAAACAGTAGGGCGCATAACACATTGTGTTGGGCAGGCTGTCGTGCAGTGTCGGGTCCTCCTGGGCCACTGCTGAATGCACAGAAATGCAGCGCACCACTTCAGGAGCATAGCGCCCAATAGAAAATTGCACAGAGAATGTTTACAGGAGCGCAGCATGATTGAACAGGCGCATAGCACAGGTTTTCTACCCGAAAATATGCCAGAAAAGCACTGATTTTTATGCCTGAAGATTTTTCTCTCTTACTGGCACATGACAAATAAGTTTGAATGATGACCATATGCTTTTTATTCCCTTTGAAAAGAATAATTAAAACCAAAACCCTATTTTCTAATGTTTGTTTCTTTTCTTTATTTTTCACTGACTTTTGGTCTTTTTGTTCTGTAGGTGGTAGAACTCTGAGAAAAATGGTTTTTTTGCCTTTGCTAGAGCATCTTGATGTTTCCCTTGGATTGACAAACTTTTTAACAAGCTTAAACTTTGCCTCTTACCGATATTTTGGCAACATGAACCAGTTCTTGAAAAGCAAAAGGTCATTTTGACAAATTTTTGAGGAAAAAGACATACAGTGACATCAGTGCTCTTTTTGAAGGATTTCTCCACTTTATTCTTTTCATGAATTTCAACAACTTTAAACAGTAAAATTTTGATTATTTTGGCACTTTCATCTTGGAATCTTCTGTCCTGCATATTTTATGCCTTTGATTGCTTAGTGGATGAGACTGAAGAGAAGAATTTTGACCTCCTTTCCACTGACATTCTGTCATGTTTTCACTTTGAAGCAGTGAAAATCTCTTCATGTGAAAACCCTAACAGTTGTTATCAACAACTCCTTTAGCCTTTATATGTGCCATCATCATGAGATACATCAGGTTTGTTTGATCTTATCAATCTTTCTGTAGGTAGCCATATTTGACAGTCCTGTAGAAGTGTCACTCATGGCTAACAATCTTTTGCAGAATATACTTTTGATAAGGAAACCCTTGTTGGAGGCTTCTCTGCTTTGTTTTTAGAGAAATTACATTTTTTTTCCTTTGACCTAATTCCAGCTTTCTCATTACCTAAAAACAATGCTTCTTGAACACAAAGGCCAACCCTAACACCTATAAACTCTATTGACCTAGTGGAGGGGGTTTTTGACTCTTCTATGGACTGAATTTTTGACTTGGGGCTTTTTAGGAAAGAGAAGGGAACTGAGTTCTTTTTGAGAAGCTAGATCATTTTGAAGATTCACAAACCACTGAAATTGATCTGCCTAAGGAGTTTTCAAAGGGACCTTTGGGTTTTGGAAGGCTTTGTGGCATTATGTTAGCATGGTGAAAAGTAGGTAGAGGCAAAATGGAGTGTCCAAACCATAGGTGTAAAAAATGGGATGAGGATGACTGACTTAGGCTTTATGAGGGACTCTTTAGGAGTGGTAGGCTAGCCAAGGCATGGTAGAGTAGTAGAAGAGTGAAAAATTTATCCTAAGGATAATGAAGGCAGTGAGATTTCTAGAAACTCACAAGATCCATGAATTTTGTTTCTAGAAATATAGGGCAAGTATTTAGTCATATAAACAGGTAAAAATTACTGATGACTAACAGTTCCTAAGCCTCCTCATTGGTTGAGAGTTCGATCCATGTAAAAGGCTTGAACTGTCATTTTTTTCCATACATTCAATAAATCAGAGTCCTCTGTTTTTTGTTAAATCGCGACATGGTTTCCATTACAAAGACCACTCCTATTCCTGTTCATGTACGATGATTAGAACACGATGTGAAAACATCATATGTAGAGGCAGGGGCTTCTATTGTTGAGGAAAATAATTGCAAGCCCGAATATATTGGCAGCGTGTTGTTGTGTTTCTATGATGCGGTTCAAGTGTTCATTTGGCTTGATCATATCCTTCGTTCAAGGTCAACACATGATCTGCACGTTGTTGCAAAGGTAAATCCTCTCTATGGACAGAGACAATCCCTCTAGCCCTATAGTGGTTCTAGCAAAAAAGGGACAAGCTAAAGTGTGGGTTCCTTAATTAATGAATGAAAAGGACAGGGTAGATTGACCTACCTGGAGTCCAATGCTGTCGTCGCTGTAGTGGTGGTGGCCTCTTGATCTCTGCTCCAACAGGTCACAATCCTTCCGCAACAATGCTCAGATACCTGCATGAAGATCAGAAAACAAGAGAAGCATACAAAACCATTATTTCATTCATAATCAACTAACCAGTCAAGGAGGGTTAAGCATATTGCATCAAATAAAGCACATTAACACAAGATGGGAACTAAACAATAGTCATGTATATGTATAAATAGAAGAAAGAGTTATGACTAAAGCCTTGACGTTGCAGCCTCCTTCAGCGGGGTTCAGTCGCAGTGTGTCTTGATGGATTGTCGGGGAATTTGGATGGGATGAGGACACAAGCCTAAGCTCTCTCAACAAAGGTCTATTATGTTAATTCTTTCTAGTGAAATGTTCAGGAATTCTCTTCAGCGTTTTAGATATAATATGCTTAGTTTAGCTAGCTCATCAATGGAAAATGGCTTTATTTATAGAGGGAGAGGAGGAGGTTGGGATCCCTACAATGGTGGAAGGGAGGCCTTATCCCTTGGGAGGTTTCCCCAAAAGTTGGAAACAATAGGCCAAAAGAGGGAGGTCATGGTTATTCAGTTGAACCACTCCAGATGACTCGCCCATGAAGTTGTTATGATGGAAAATTCGCCTATATTTTAAAAAAAAATTCCATAAATAGGTTGGCGCGGGTAGCTCACTGGGATAGAGCGCCAATGGGTCCGGGGTCCAGTGCTAATCTTCCTCATTAGTGTGAGGGCATAATGGTCTACTAGCGCCAAGGCAAAAACATGTGTTTCTAATGGTCTGCTTAGGAAATTTTCAAAAGAAGGAGTGTTGTCCTCATGGCAAGGGATGCAATGATGGTCTTTGCAAGGCATGACACTTTGTTTTAGTCACAGAAATGATCCTCCAATGTGCGGGATGGGAATTGCAGGGACAATGAAAAAATGCTGTGTAATAGATTCCCCCTAAAGCATGAGGGACGAGAGAGAGGGAGGGGATAAATGTTTTACGAGAACGCGTTTGAACCAAATATGCTATCAGAAGACCTGAAATTACAAATACAACTGATATCTCTGATATATGAACATGTGGCATGGGTGCAGCCATCCATAATAGAGTACATATATGAACTGAGATTTGAGGTATGGACGCAACCATCCAGCAGTAAGGATCAACAAATAGACTCAGATATGGTCGTAGCCATCCAATAAAAAGAGTCATGTAATAAAGTCATGATAGACCACAATATCCCGCAGCCTGTATCTTATCAGAAAAAACCTAGGGTCTTGCACTCCATCTCGATCCGAACAAGTACAAATTCAAGCATGCGAATATGTGAGCTGAAGTCGAACATGCAAGAAAGTCACCTGATTACCAGCCAATGATGAAAGTTGTTAACAGGCACAAGAGAAACCATCAATAATGACAATGGCTCTCAAGGTACAACAGGTACAATCCATGGAATGTTAATAGTGATCTTGCGTCTAACACCCATAGAATCACTCGATCAAAGGCCAATGATGTGAACCTATCATCGAATGCGAAGAACTTGCCATTGAGGCATGCAAGCTCCATGAATCTGGAAGGAAGTCTCTAGATCAACTTCCCGGATAATGAGCTGAAGTCCACAGGAAGTGACCCGGTCAAAGGAGGGCCATAATGCTTCCCACATCATCGACACGAGATAGAGGAACATGATGATAATGAATCAGGACCGAACATAGAATCAAAGGGAGGTTGAAAAATGCAGAGGCAAACTTCTCTTGAACATATCAGTGACACGACTCTGAATTTGGTAGTATTTGACATCAAGGGATCTGAGGTCATGATGACATGGCAAAGAGCAGATGAGGGGTCAAAACAAATTACCCAAACCCATGGAGGCAAAATTGACGAAATGAGATGTTCCCAACCTGACACGAATGCAGATGAGTTTCATGTTCAAGAGCGACATACTACCGACACAAATAAAAATTTGTTCCATTTTCCCCCACCATTTCTGGCGAGTACCCCAATTATTTTTGGAAACAAGCTTGAAGGGGATAACATATGCTTGTGGTGTAATTTTGTCCTTCGGACAAATCCATCCTAGTACATTTTATGAGCCCTAGGAAGGAGGAACTCGGTGAACATCATGGTGACGATGTCCGATGTCATTAGATTTTAACGAGCCTGACAAAGGAAGGAATCAACATCTTTTCATTTTTAGAGAGTTTGAAAAGAAGCAAAAAAGAAAAATCCTGCATGTCCCTTTTCGTAAATAGTCCCTCAGATCTGAAAAGGTAGAAAACAATATCTGAGAGAACCTCTTAGTCACGATAGGCTAAGGTATTCCTTTTTCATAAATAATCTATCCCAACCTGAAAAAGGGGTAAATGTATATTGGGTAGATATCATTTCGCAGCCATTTAACGAGTTCAAAATGATAAGAGTCTCGGAAATATTTTCAGTTTTAGAGAGCCAGAAAAGAGCTGAAAGATGACTCTAGTAGTGACTTTTTCGTGTTTTTACTGAGTGCAAAAAAGTATAAAATACAACTCGTTACTTCATCGCTATCTCATTTAAAGACCTGTCATTGCACAAGAGACAAACGTAAAACCTATTTCTCGAAATAACATAACATAATAATCGAAAAACATGTCTTAAAACCTAATTAGGGTTATGAAAATTTATAAAATGCCAAAAACAATAAAAAATAATTATTTTTCACTTTTACCTCTTGTGGAGCAATAGTTACCCATTTTAGACTGTGATTTTGCGGCAACGATAGTGGGCGATCCGGCAGATCAATCTCCAATCTGTCAGTTCTAGGTAAGAGCCGACATCCTTCCCTAAATTTGAATTCCTCTTTCATTACCTGCAACCCCAAATTTGGAATTATATGGGGGAGTTTGTAAAAAATAATTAGGACGGTTGGCGCGAGTATCAGGTGTGGACTCACGCCAATCACCCAGATTTATGAACTGGGGTGCGCCCATTAGCACGACTGTTTCCCAAACAGTCACGCCAACTACGAAAACCTTTTTAAGCTCACAATGCAAGTAAGCAGATCCAATTTTCACAAATTCAAAGCTTTCAATCTAGCTAATGAAGTTCATATGAACATGTTTGCAGGTGTAAAGCAGCGAAATGGTTATCAAATGGAAAGAATGGGAACACAGTGAAGAAGACGAGCTTGCCATGGACAATGAGAAATGCATGGAAGCTCTTAGAGACTGTGGACTAAAAAAATTCTTCATGACACTATGCCTCAGAGCTCAACCAGAGTTGCTGCAATACTTGATCAGTATCTGGGATGAGGATCAGGAAAAATTCATTCTTTCTGATCAGGAACTCGAAATTGATGTTTCAGACATTTATCTCATAACAAGACTATTGTTGAGGGGGACAATAACAGTCCTTATCAGCACCTGGCCCACCATGGAAAACATGAGCATGGTGATTGACAGGGTATGTCCAGGGGCACGGAAAGGATCAGGGAGCGGGAAAGTGGATATCCAAACTATCCCAGACTTGGCACTAAAAGTAGTGCTACACACCATCACGTGAGCTGCAGGATCACAAGCACCACACGAAGCAACAAAAATACAACTCCTTCTTGTAGTAGACTGTCTAACACCGACCCTCTACAGTTGGGCAGAGGCAATGACGATCAATATGAAACGTCAACTGATGAAATGCAAGAAGACCAAACTAAATCAGTTCGGATATAGATCCATCCTGGTATCATTATTCTTGGAACGACTACCAATTTTCCAACGATAGGATGTGATAGTCCCAACACCACCAGCACAGGAGCCATGGTAGCTCGTTGGGTAGCACCGATGCCAAGGTCAGGGGGCATCCAACAGATGTCCTGGAGACAGGATTTATTTGATTAGCTCCACCGACAGCTGATTGTTTTGGAGGAATAGCCCTACTCTGGCACAGATTTCACTGGTGATTCGGACCTCCCACTCCCAGAAGGAGAGGATTGGAATGAAGCACTTGGTAAGAATCATTTTTTATTTTTATGAGTATTATGATTTTTTTTTTTGTGATGTATGTTATGGCATTAAATCCATGTGTTATGCAGATGTTGGACCAGAAATACCTACAGGCATGTCTCCGATAGCAAGGTGAGTCTCTTGCAACTTTGATATTACCCCTCATGGTGAGGGAGGTGAGGAAGAGGAAATCATGCGCAACTTGGAGGGAATATCTTGTGGAGTCCTAGACTATGCGCGATTCGACGATGTTCCTCGTGCATACCAGAGACACACTGTAGGGGTGTCAAACCGAGTTCACCGCTTGCTGAGGCGGCTTGTATGAGCAGTGACATGCTATCATGATCATCATGCTGATTAGACACCTAGGATTTACTTCTGCATATTTTTTAGAGACATGGTGTCTCAGGATGTAATAGAAACAAAAATATTTTGTACCTATAACTCACATTGATGCAAACATTCGATCTATATATATATATATATATATATATATATATATATATATATATATATATTTTTTATTTTTATTTTTTTTTTTCTTATATGGATCTTATTCATGTGATGATGATTTTACAAATTACGTAAATGTATATCTGACACAAAGTTAGCCACTATATCAGTTAATGCATTCATTCGCCTAGGAATATGTTGATATGTGATATAATCAAAATGTCTTTCCAACAAACGAACACATAAATACAACCTTAAAATATGAGGGTTTCAAACTGAATAATGTCCATTAAGTTGAATAACAACAAGTTGTAAGTCAATATTTACAACCAATGCATGAATGCTGTTTGTAATCACCTCGGTTAATAGTTAAATGACAACACTATACTCAGCAACATTGTTTGTAGTTTTCCCTAGACAAATACCTTGTAGATCTATCAACTCACCAGCAGGATCATAAATCACCTAGGCTGCCGAAGACAAGTTCTAGGTACTGCGGGAAGCACCATCCGCGAAAACGACATAAGGGGTAATAGACATCTTCACAATAAGAAATGACCCAATAAGCAGGAAAATGCTCGCAAAGAACACCAAGCCAAAAATGTACAAAAATGAAAAGAACACTTATGTACACAAAACATGCACAAATGACTCATGCATAATATTTTTTGAGATACAGCCCATTTCTGGGGCTGTTCTAGAGGATGACCTTTGTAATCAATGAGCTCATAGGCCCCATTTCATAAGACACATTTAACAATGTAGGGCCCATGCCACATGGATTGAAATTTGCCTACCCCCATCTTATCATGAGCTTGGTCGTACAGGAGGATGAGGTCTCCTTCTACGAAAGAGCGAGGGGAAACTGACGGGTCAAAATGAGCTTTGACCCACTTCTTCTGTGCTTCGATGACCAAATCAGCCAAGAAACGAGTTTCATCCAGCCTTTCTAAGTAGGGAATATGCTCTTCTTCTGGAAAAGTGTTTGGTAGTAATTCAAAATCCAACTTGAGCTAAGGTATTTCACACTCAATCGGAAGGGTAGCTTCTATATCGTAAACAAGCTGAAATGGAGTGAATCTAATCGCATCCCTAACTTAGGTTTGGTAAGCCCAAAGAGCCAAAAATAACATGAGATTCCAGTTTGATTTGTGCATCCCAATCATACGTTGAAGCATGGTGACAAGTACTTTATTCATAGCTTCAACCTGGCCATTGGCCTGAGGATAGTACGAAGTTGAGCTGTCGTGATGCAGACCCAACCTAGAAGTCAACTCCACCACCATATAATGCCGAAAATGGGAACCATGATTGGTAATGATGGCTTGAGGGACACAAAACCTAGAAATGATGTGATTGAATATGAACTGAGCTGCTATCTTATCGTCGGCGGCAAGTGTAGGCATTGCTTCGGCCCATTTGGTGAAGTAGTCAACGGTTATGATAATATAAGCATGCCCCTCGGCCGAGTGAGGGTTACACGTCATAAAATCGATGCCCCACTTCGTAAAGAGACCAACGGTAATGATAGGCTGGAGATGTGAAGGTGGTACGCACATCTTGCGTTGATAGATCTGGCATTCATGAAATTTTCGAACAGCAATAATGCGGTCCTTGAAGATGGAGGGCCAGAAATACCCAACACGAAGAATCTTCTGTGCAGTGGCATAACCAGACATGTGACCGCCACAGGTGCCACTGTGACAATCATTCAGGGCTTTCTCAACCTCCTTGAGAGTCAAACACCAACGAAGAATGGAATATACTCCGATGCGGTAGAGTGTATCTCTGACTATACGATAAGGCTGTGATTGATGGCAAATGCGTCGGCGAGCATCCTTCGTCAACTCAGATCTAAAAGTAGAAGTCTGAAGGTATATGATGATATCACCGTACCAAGGATCAAGGGCGCTAATCCAAAAAAACAAATCGTCTGGAATGCATTCCTTAGAACCAGACAGAGTGGAGTCAGAGGGGAGGGAACAGATCAGACCGGCAAAGACTAGTGATTTCTTCGACTTGGCAGTAGTAAAATCCAAATCCAACTCTTGGAGGATGAAAATCCACTTCGAGTACTTTCCCCCCAGCAATTTTCGAGACAATATATAAGTCATAGGGTTGCAATAAAAAATCACATTCACAGTACACAACATAATGTAATGATGAAAACGCTGAACTTCTTGAACTGTAGCCAACGCTAACTTCTCGACATGAGCGTAGCGTGTTTCTGTATTGATAAGGTTACGAGAAAGGTAGTAAATAACATGCTCATCACCGTCATCATTGTCTTGCACCAAATCCATGGAAATCGTGCTAAAAGTGATGGCTAAATAGAGGGAAAAATCGCGATGATAGTTCGGAGGACGTAACAGAGGAGCGTTGACAAGCAACGTCTTGAGAGCATCAAAATAATTCTAGATGATCTCATCCCAAAGGAACGGGACGCCCTGCTTTAGTAATCGCGTGAATCCTTTAGCCACTTCAGCATAATTAGGTATTAAATGGCGTAAAAAATTAGCCTTCCCCTACAGGCTTTGTAGTTGATGTAATGAGGATGGAGAGGGGAGATTGATGATAGCCTCAACTTTGAGCGGATCGAGGCAAATCCCGTCTTTGGAAACGATAAACCCTAAGAGTCTACCGGAATCTACACAGAAGACACACTTATGCGGATTTAACTGAATGTTATAACGTCGAAAACGAAGAAATATCTGATGAAGATGGTCATGGTGGTCCTTACGTTTGGTTGAATGAGCTGGAAGGTCATCTAGATAAGGCTAAACGGTGTGCTTAATATCGTGAAAAGCATATGACATCGCTCGCTGAAACGTGGCCCGACCATTCTTCAAGCCAAAAGGGAGCTTCTTGTACATGAAAGTACCCCAAGGACAGATGAAGGCAGTCTTATGTTGATCGGTCAGGGGAATGTTAATCTGGTTATAGCTAGAAAAGCCGTCCATGAGGGAAAATATCTCACTCCCAGCGCAGTGATCAATGATCTGATCGATAAAGGGAGTAGGATATTTATCCTTAGGACAGGCCAGATTTATGTCATGATAATCAACACAGACCCAAATGATACCCTGTTTCTTATCGATAGGGACAATGTTGGACACCCATTCTGTGAAGGGAATCAGATAGATGAAACCGACATTGAGAAGTTTTTCAACTTCACCCTTAATGGCGAGGGCCTTTCTAGGGTGCATAGGATGAAGGTGCTAACGAAAGGCTTCGAACCAGGGTAGGTAGGAATCTCATGCACCACTATACTAGGATCGATGTTGGTCATCTCTTCGTAGGACCATGCAAAGACATCGCAGAACTCACAGAAAAGGCTAGTATAAACCTGAACTTCATCCGAAGAAGAAGTGACCCCGATATGGATGTTGTAATATTCCTAATTTAGCTTCAGCTAATAGGAATATTAATTTTGCTTCTAAAATTTAGATGGATGAATAAATGGGCAAGGAGGCTCATAATTTGCTCAAGTATGAATAAAAATCCCTTCCTAGTGTGAAAAGGGATCATGAAATAACTAGATCAAGCATCCACATGTGTGAACAAGATCTAAAATATGTGGACAAGGTTAAGTTTGACCAAGTCAACATGATTTATTCTCAAAGAAGTGGATCTTAAATAAAACCAGTTCAATGTGAATGGAGATCAATCCAGCTTGTCAGAATGAAGTCACCTTGAGTGTGAACAAGGACAGGGCATGAAGATTCAATCAAGGTTGACTAAGTCAACAAATATGTCTAGAGACATTGAACCATCTAGATAGATAGTGCAGTTTTAGTGGAGGAGCCTTTGCATGGAAGTAACCTCATAGTGGGTGGGACCCTTGGTGAGGAAGCTCATCAATTATATAATGAAGGAGATGGCAAGCATATGGACATATCGAAGAATATATTTTCATGTGTTCTGCTTAGAATTCTGCATACTTTAGCTGTTTAGCTAAGTTTGCTGCACTACTTAGTGCAAGGGTTTTCCCGGGCGGGGATTCCCTACTCTTTCTTGAGGATCTTGTTCAAGAGATCTAAGAGGAGACTTCAGAGCTTCATTTTCCACTACCTAGTGTTAGAACAAGCATTTACCTTCAGTAAGAACATATTCCCTTCAAGAAACTGCGTTATTCCTTAAGGTGTGCAGTGGAAGGGGTCAAGACCCCATTTTTGTGAGCTAGTTTCCCAAGAGAAGGATCAGCCTTTTCTCCAGAAAGCTAGAGGAAGAGTCTACAACCATTTCTTTTTATGTTCAACCATTTTTTTGCAGAGCTTCAGCTATACAATGTTATTCCAGTGACAAATCTGCAGCAACTATTCTTATATATATTTTCTGTCAAGAAACCCTTGCCAGGTCTTCTTGGATCTGTATAAAAGAGATTAGATCTTTGTTTTTATGCCTCATTGAGTATTATAATAATATTATCAGATATATTTCTCTATATACTGAGTTAACCTCTATTTAGACTGTACAGTCTTTGATGTAGCAACTCCGACATTTTGCAGTCTTGGGGTTTTGGCAATTTTTAGCTGTCTTGAGCATGGGAGGCCTGTTTAACTAAGATAAACGCATTTGTTTCTGAAAATATTTTGCATTCACGTCCTATATTTCCCATTCTAAGGGAAAAAACCGTTATTTTCCACTGTTTTAACTCAATATTAAGAAAATAACGTTTTTGAGGCAAAATTAGATGCTTTTCCCCACTTGGTGAATTGTATAAAGGCATAGTTTGTTGCTGTGTTTGTTATATGGAAGAAATGTGTTTAAATACACTATATGAGTTGATTACTTTCTGATCTCCAACTTTGGAATACCTTAAGGTATTCTTATTGTTGTAGAAAATCCCGATTTTGGGATATTACAGTGGTATCAGAGGAAGAATCTTGGCTCAGCCTGTGAGCTCAAGAATTATGGAGTCTTCTCATGGGTAGAAGGAGAATTGCAGAAGAAATTAGAGAAAACCCTTGTTTTCTGGAGAAAATAGGTTCTCAAAACTTCTCTTTTCAAATCTGCAAGGAAAAAGCAAGGGCATCAAAAAAATGAGGAGGGAAACACATGAAAATCCCTCAACAAAATATATACAAGAGGAGGATTCTAAGTCCTCATCTTTTGGATATGAGCACTCAGCCATATCATCATATCTACCACATTCTATCAGCAATTTCTTCATGAAGAGGAAGAAATGAGAAATGCCAAAGAGAGACACTCTTGGTGATTATTTGCAGGAATATGAAGATCAATCCGAGGAGTTCAAAGATCACTTCAATTTCCAAGAGTTTTTCCAAATTAAGGAAAAGAGCAAAAGGAGCAAGAAGCAAGGTGAGGTTATATTCTTTCTATCCACTTTTGATGGATCACCTCTATGTCCAGCTAGGGCTTGGGTGAAGAAGCTAGACACCTTTGTGTAGCAACATCAAGTTTCAAAATTTGAAGCCATCAAAGTCGTAGTGCTGCATTTTGAGGGTAAGGCCTATGCTTGGTGGTTATTTGAATAATTTTCCTTAAAGAATGAAAATACATCTACTTATGCAAGGTTCATTAAAATATTAGTAGAGAGGTTTGATGGAATTCCATATGAAACATCTTCTATTGAAACTATCAAACCATATAAAACAAAGCTTTTGCATGAGTTGGGAGAGTCTATAAATCCAAATCCGTTTCTGAAAACCAATAAAGAGGAGGTGAGCTTGTTTGATACTTTTCCAAGGGCAAGATCTCCTTTGGATGAAGAGCTTTCTTCTCAAAAGGAAGACATGAAGATTCCTTCTTCAAAAGAGGACCAAGATCTAAGGTCTCTTGTTGAAGGTAAGGCAACTTCAACTAGTGAAGAGGAGAAAGGGGAGACAGGAGAGGATAACGCAGTCATGAAAAGGGCACCTCAAACACATCATGAAGAAGAGGATGGAGCACTTTCTCCAAGAAAATAAACTCTTGCACTCTTGTAAGAAGTTCCAAAAGGTCTCACACATAGAGCTCTTGGCATAATACATGAGCAGCATGTACCTTCATTGCCAAATGATGAGATCTTGAGGATAGGAGGAGGAAAAGAGGAGGAATGGAATCAAAAAATGAAGAGGATTCCACCCTTCTCTATTTAAGAGTTTGAAAGAACAAAGAATGCAAGAGGACCTATGCAACAAAGGTAGGGGAAAATCTGTCCACCTACATTCACATCCTACTCTATGCCTTGATGCCTCTTTGCAAGGAGGAAATTCAAAAGGAAGACCTCCTGATTGGAGGAAGACTAAAGTGTTCTCTCAACTATATGCAACAGCAACATATTTTTCTAAAGAGGGAACCTTGGAAGGAGCCAGTACAATGCTAAGAATCATTGATGGAAGGCTAGGCAAATTTCTGAAATTAATGTTGCTTTCTTCCATTCATCTATTTGCGTTGGAGGGAATAGATTCATAAATCTGTGTTGATATGAGCATAGTATCAAGAGGCTACTCCATAGCTTTGGGGCAGAAAAGGATACTCCAATATATAATGAGGATTTCTGAACATAACAAAAATATAATTTCATTTTTGTATGCAGGAGCAAAATTGTGGAAGTTTTTGAGAAAGAGAACCTTTCAAAGGGAGGGTGATTCTCCTAAAATTCAATCTTGTCTTGAGCAAGATCAGCTGCAAGAGGGGCAGCAAAAGAAAGTTGGGAATACTCCAACATGTGACTTTGACATCAAGCATGTCAAGGAGGAGAGCCATCATATGACAAATGCATCATTTCATACTTCTACAACGCTGTCAATGTTGGGAAGCCTAGACCCTTATTGGGAGTCCCAACTCTTGATGGAATATTATAAGGACCTATTCACATGTAAGGTTCTTGATGGGCAAGCAATGGATGGAAAGTATAAAGTGGTTAATGGAATCATTTATGGTCATGATCAGATCTACTTAACTAAAGATTCCAAGCTCAAGAAAAAACTACTTAACACAACCTATGAGGTCTTGCTTTCAAATCCCACTAGTTTCATTAAAACATGTCATACTATCTTAGATGGATTCATGTGGGAAAATTTCAAAGAGGAGATGCACTCTCATATGAGTAAGTGCATGGATTATTTGTTGGTTGAGGAGGAACATAGCTCTTGGGAGAAGCTATCATTATCACCTCCTTATTCATTGAGTGTGAGAGGGAGCTCATCCATGAGCTACCTTGCTGATTTGAAACAAGTGTATGATAAACATTGTACTGCTGAACCTCATGATGTATTTATTATATACTTGCATTTTCTTAACACTCATGTGTAGTTCTTGGCTCCAAGAGGGGGCACTTTTTTGATGGGCTTCATGAGCCACTTTGGGCCATGAACAATGGTGATGTTGGCCATTCCTTGGGAGATCTTGGAGATATGATGTACTCTTCATGGTGTGATTCCTCAACACCAACCATCATACACATTCTCCAAGCATGCAAGAAGGATGGAGCAGCAAAAAAGTGTTGGGGAAAACACTTGTCATATCATATCCTATGGCAGTTAGGAGTGGAACTGCGCTAGTTGCACATAAGGGACCATTGTCCTCCTCCCTTATTGTATATGGCAGCTAGCATGATCTTACTTATGATCCCACATGCTGAAGATGTTCTTATTTTTGTTGGGAACATGGTTGGAGGAGAGACACATTTATTGGGTGTGTCTTTTGGGGGAAGAGAGTCCCTACTTTTTCTGCACTACATGTTCCAAGGGGAGTATGAGAAACTATATGGTCACCATTGCATACCACTTGTTTCTTTATAATGTGGACTGTTAGTCATCAGTATTTTTTACTTGTTAGTGATGACTAGTTGTAAAAACCTAGTTTTCCAATAGCAGATCTAAAATTTGTCAAATTTTCCATTTGGGAAAACACCCATAAATTTTTTTTGCCCTCCTACCTTCCAGTCCGCCCATGACGAGATGAAACCTCATTATCAAATCTTACCTAGCCTCAGCCATACTAGTCTGCCCACCAGCTCTAAAAAGACAATCCAAATCTGTTCAAAAAACCTCTCCTAAGTTAGGATGTGGCGCTTTAAGGCATTTCACCCTTGGCAACCATCAAAGAGCCAAAAAACCTCCATCTGCTATAGACCAGTCATAACAGACCTCCCACTCTGCTAATGAAGTTAGTCACAGCCCTAAGTCGCGCCACTTATACACCCTTAAGACTCAAAAATATATAGACCATAATCTCAAGCTGATTTTAGGTGTTTTACACTGTTTGATGGATTTTACAAGGACAAGAAACATGTCAGCATCTCGGAAGACAATTCTTGGCTCCACATGAGAAGACAGCTGCTTCTAAATGTGATCAGGAGCCTGAGATGCATCTATAGGGAAAAGATTTATTCATCAAACTCTTGTGACCTCATTCACAGCCTGAAAGGATAGCAGAAGAAAAAGCAACACTGTCAAGAGGCTGTTGATAAGTCATGGCTAAAAAACCTCCTTCATTTATAAGCAGAGGGTTAAAGCCAAAGCTTGACTTGAAAAGTTGCAACTGACTGTAAGACAGATTTGTTTTAATGAACAGTGACACAGTGACACAGTTTTTCTAAAGCAAAGTAATGATTGCAGGCAGAGGTAAAAGCATTAATGTTTTCAAGTTTTTTTGCTTACCATCATATATAAGAGGAACCCTTGTCAAGCATGCTTATCAAACAATCTTCAGACATTTCGCCAAGTAAAGGGCCTCCTTCATTCACAAGCAGAGGGCCAGGGAATTGAATATTTTCAAAGTTTGATTGATCAAAGATGAAGTGGTAAGAGACCAAGAAGGAAATCATGGGTACCACTGCAATCCAAGGAGGTCAAGCTTATCTCTTAAACAGACGTTCTCTCAAAAGACAGTTTGCAGTAAAAAAAAAAAACCAAATTGAAGAATGGTTGACAAGTTGTGTCATTACATAGGCAAAGAACTAATGATGATTATGTTTTAAGGTATACTGGTCTCTCTACTCATAAAAGGATGTCTTTCAAATATGCTTATCATGGTTGACAAAGGAAATCTGAGCTTATTTCCCCCCAAGAGGCAATATAACTAAACACAATTGTTCAAAATATGCAAGAAGGATGTTGGTATACTTTCAGATTCTGGAGAAAAACTTCAAACAAATATAGGAATGTTCATTATAAAAAGGTCAATGGTACCATATCAGTACATTTTGAGTAAGGGAGAGGTGTTAGAAAAAGCACCCTTTTTAGACAGAGAATGATAAAACATAGCTGGATGCAACTGCAGTTTTGCACCTATAATCAAGATTAGTTTCACAGTGGGCATCATTAACTCCAGAGCATTAAGAGCAAGGTATGTATGCCACTGTCACAAAGGTGGACACTTTCCCTTTGAAAACAAGTCAAAGCACCCTGCTATTGCAAATTTGTTAGAGGTGAAGCAGTAGGTTCCAAAAGGTCTAACAATGGCAGAAATCACCTCCCAGACATATAAGCACAGTGAAATAAAGTTCAACCTTTTGAATGTTTTTATAAAGTGAATAGGCCAATACCTATTAATAGCTCTTTAAATGCAGGCACATTCTTTACTAACAGTTAAAATCATTCGGGTTGTTAAAGCAAAACAAGACATTATTTTAAAGAGCAACACTTTCAAAGTCATCATAAGTCAAAAATAAGGGGTTTTTTGACTTATTGTATTTCAAGGAGCCAAAGGACCGTTGCAAACTTCATTGTGAAAACTCCAAAGCCCGAGCAGAAGATCCCTCTTGCTACCCTCGAGACCAGAGAAGGAGGTTTGAACAAAAAAGCAGAGTTTTCAAAGGTCGTAGTTTGCGCGACGCGCCTGTAAGTGTGCGCGGCGTGCTCAGGCGTGTTTTTTGCACTGTGATACAAGGCTGCGCGACGCACCTGTAGGTGCGCGCGACGCGCCTGTAGCCTTGGGTCCTGTCGGCCCGACAGGTGACCCGACACCAAATTTCGCGCGACACTCTTTCTTTCAAGCACGTCGCGCATATGATTAGCCCCCAACATGCCTTCCAATCGCCTCCGAAGCTGCTCAAGATCTTCAAAAGGCCTTTCATCAAGTTGTAGAGGTATTTTTATGTGCCCCCTTAGTTTTTCAAAATTGCTAAGTGCTGGGAGGGTTAAAAGTCACAGTTTAAACCATAAGTTTTGAATTTTGTGTGAAGAACAAGATTTTTTGTGGCTGGTGAAACATCAAAAGTTTGTGAGTTGTATTGATATGAAAAAACCCTTTAAACTACCCTCAAAATAATGATGAGAGATGAGGGCCCTATTTTAAAGGTGGAAATTTTAGCATTTGAAGAGTGAAAAATTGCTCCTAATTTCAACCATCGGGATCATACATGTACTACTTAGCCAGTGTTCGAAATCTGCCCCGGTATGATAAAAAATAAGGTCATGGTTGACCTTTCACCATAAACTGACCTTAGTGACAAAAGCAGTGTAAATCAGTTGGAGGTTTTTCTGTCAAACTTTGTGTGGGGGACAATAGAGTTTAAAGGGTGCAGTGTTCTGTTTGAGGAGGGTTTTATTGCTGTTTAAATCCTACATGATTCTCTTTGACCATATCAAAAGAAAAATAAGCTCTGTCACCTATTACACAGTAAACCTTGGACCGAGTATTGCCTTCTTTGACCAACTGTCTTCATATTGTTGAAAATATTTGTTGAAAGGCACACCAAAAGGAGCAGGGTTTGGTTGAAGGGGAGTTTATATTGTTGAATGCTACATGCCTCTGTTACTACATCATAAAAAACACCATAAGCCCTGTTAACTTATCTTATAAACAGTGAATTTGACTGTGTGTATACACTCTGGTTGGCCGTGTTTATGGTGTGGGATTGATTGGTTGAGTTGCATACCAAGAAGAGAGAAGGATTTTGAAATTAAGGAGATTGTGGTTTTACCTTGGTAAAAAATACAAGAATATATTGTTGTCCTCAAAACATCAAAAGGCAGAGTGACCTTATCACAACACACAGCAAATTCACTTTGACTGTCTATCTCTATTTGACTGTGTTTTTGTTCTTCAAGTTTATTTGTTGAGTTGTATATCCAGGGGAAAGACATCATTCTGAAGGAATAGGGGTCTTATATAAAAAAAGGGACATTTTACACAGCATCCAAAATCATTGTTGCCTAATCAAACAGTGAGTTGACAGGCTGAGACAGATTTGGTTTAAAGAAGGCATTTCAAAAACTTTGAAGCATTTTGTTGTTGCAGGAGTGCATCCAAGTCAATATGCCTCCTAGGCAAGATAGCAGAAGTGGGTTGCACAAGAGATATGAGCCAATTTCTACTGAGGAAGTCAATGCACACCCATCTATCCTATTCAATTTTCATGAGGTGGGGTGCTTGGATTTCTGCCAGAGGGTACAAGAAGTCCAAAGTTTCTCACCTTTAACACATTTGTGCGCCTTGAGGTTCAAAAACAAACATTTTCAAGTGGCAGGCCTTGATTTCAAGTTCTCCCCGAGGTCTGTATCCAAGGCCACTGAAATCCCATACATTGGCGAGAAATGGTTCAAGCAAGCCTATTTAGACTTGGATGACTAGAAACCCTTCCTCAAGCCTGAGCATAGAGAAGCATGCCCTACTATTTTCCCTTTTTCTTATCTTCTAGCCAGCTATGCTCCCCTTATGAAGATTATAATGAAGTATTTCACTTGTGAATGGAGATTCTCCCGACTTTATGCATACCACATCCGACTGTTGATGCACTTCACAAGAACCAAGCAGCTCAATATTCCTTTCTTCTTGTGCAAAAGCATTGAGAAAATGGCCTCCTCTGTCCAGAAGAAGCCTCCATCACAGCAAGTAGCCTCTCTATTCCATCACTCCCTCATTAAAATCATCATCCTTCACCAGCTTGAGAAGAAAGAGTTTTCTTGGGATGTTTTCATCAGTCACCCGGATTTCTCCACTGTCCCTCCAGTCCATACATCCCCCACATCGCCTACTCATCGCCCCTCGCCTTCCTCTAGAAGACTACTCCTAGAAGGCTTAGATTCACCACAGAACAGTCAAAAGAGCATGGAGAAGGAGGGGGAAGTGGAAAGCAAGAAGAGGAAGGGCATAAGCATGAGCAAAGGGATGAAGAACAACAAACTGAAGATGAGGGGCAGCAACATGACAGTGGTGAAGGAGAACAGCAGCAAGAGCAAGAGGAGGAGAGTGCTGGACATCAGCAACTCACTGATGATGAAGAACAGGAACAAGAGGAAGAGCAGCAAGTTGAGCAGTAGCTTGGACAACAAAGTGAGCATGAAATTGATGATCAAAGGCAGCAGGAGTTTGAAGCACAACAGCAGCATGGTATTGATGACCAAGGGAAGCATGAAAGTGAGGTAGAACAACAACAAGACATTGAGGAGTAGGGGCAGCCTAAAGAAGATACATAGCAACCTCCTCAAGATACAGAGCAACCTCAAGAAGAAAAACAAATTCAAGGGGATGACAAGCAAGATGACAAAGGTAAAGGAATCATGTTTTCCTCTCCTAAAAAGACAAAGTCCCGAACAACTAGGAAAAGAATACCAAGGGTGGTCACTCCAAATGTGACAAGTGCTCTCCGTAGCAAAGGAAAGTTTCCAAAGAAGCCTATCATTGATTTACCTAGGAGGAAGAGCGCAAGATTAGCCTTCAAGGGCAAAGGGAAAGGCAAGGTAGGAGAAGGACATGAGCATGGAGGTGCATTGGGTGTCATCCCAATCCAAAGTGATGACAGTGATAACGAGGCCCGGATTTTAGAAAACCTTCTAATCCATAGAGAGGGCCAAATTGATGCATTGGAGAATGATCTTCATTGGGCAAGGAATTTCAATCAATTCTTGCAGATCCAAAACAACCAAATGAGTGCCCATATGGCTGTTTGTGAGACACGAGCGATCAAGTGCAAGAAATAGGCTGCCAAAGCCCAAGCAAGGATAGAGGAGCTCATAGGTGATTTTGATGAAAGTGAGGAAGAAGACCAGCCTAGGCGAAAAAGGCCTAGAACCATAGGGCTTAAAAGAGCCCTTGAAAAGCAAAAGGAAGAAGAGCAAGCCTTTCTTCAATCCACTCCCCTCACTGCACTACTTGAGAAAGAGATTGAAAACAATAATTAGGCATGGCTTGAAAGAGACAATGAGCATTTGGAGAGGAATCTTGAAAAGGCAAACAGAGATTTAGAGCTGCAAAGGAGGATGACAAATCATTACCAAAAGCTAAATCAGTTTGCCCGGTGCAAGTTGAAGGCTGCCCAAGAGAAGCTAAGGGAGGGAAAAGGGAAGCGCCCGACACGGAAAGTAAAGAGAGACATATCAGGACTTCATATTTTGGCTTTTTCTTCATATCATGTTGCTAAGGACCATTGAGGGTCATGCTCACCGATTTTGGGCGCATTTTGACATGTTTTGGTTTTTTGGCATTTTTGAGTTTTTTGTCAAAACTCATGAAATTCTCCATTTCATTTTGGGGATTCGTCAAAGGAGGAGAATGGTATCATTGGATGCCATAAATTCAGGAGCACACCCTCAGTGATTTTCAGAACATTTGGAGATCATTTTCTTCCCCGAAATGGCGAAAAACGCTCGCTTTTTGCACATTCTGCCCGGTCTATCAGCAGACTGTAATTTTTTGGTTTTTTACACACAGGTGCAGTTTTGGACGACTTCTAGGCATCAGATTGGGAAAATTTTAGTTGTTCTGGAAAGTAGACATTCAGTTCTTTCCAACGAGCTATCATGAGCCTCGTTGCGACACCGGGAAGGCTGCCAAATGTTTCTGGCAAGTCTGGGGACCTTTTGCTGATGTAAAATTGAAATATTTTTGTAATTTTTGAACCTCTAAAATCTGTTTTTTCCAAATGTGCGTTTATCTATTTTTGCACATGAAAAATGATGCAAAGTCAATTTAATTCCATTTTTAAGCATTTTTTAGATATTTTATGGGATATTTTGTGCCTTGGGCTTTGCAAAGCCTCAAGAACAAGTTTAGATATTTTGATTAGGCCAATAGGATGGCAAGTTGAACCATGAGGTTTTCCTCACTTAAGCCTATATATTCCAAAGGCTTTCATTGTAAAACAAGGTTGAACTTGAGAAGAGAAGCAATATATGGTCATATAAGCTTTGGAAGAAATACTTGTCTTATGCTTTTGGATTGCCTCTTGGATGCTCTTGGATGAATGAGGAAGGATTGTTGTTGGATTCCATGACTTGGTAGAATGGTATAGTGTCTCTTGCTTTGTTGTTGTCTTCTAGTTTTCATTCATGAATACATGTTTCTTGCTTGCTATAGATCAGTAGAGAACAAATTTGAGATATTTCCATGGAGGCACCTCAAATTTCATGAATCTTCATAGCTTTCATGTTTTCTTCTTCCTTAGTTACATTAAAGAATTCTTAACTGCTCTTTAATAACTTGAGGATATTGTTGCTTGTTTCATTCATAGTTCTATGCATGCTAAGTATGATTTACGGTACACCCTGCTTACCTATGGCTAGTTATAGTTCCATCCATGAAATTTCTCTTTGACTGATTAGATTATCATTTTGTTGAACCAAGGAGGCCTAGTTCCGATCAAGCCCTTTGCCTAAAACTATGCAAATATTGTTGTTCAAAGTGCCCAATAACTTGAAGTACTGTGTTTAGGCGTTCCGGCATAGTAAGTTAAGTTGTTTTTCTGTCTTAAGTGTTTTCCCCAAAGTCTGATAGCCATTTCCCAAAGTTAGAGGGTCATATACTTCTATGCATAGCTTGAATGTTTATTTCTATGTATTGATTAGCTTGTAGTTAAATTTTGCATGATTAATGGTTTGCCCTACCATGTTCATGTTATCTATTGAACTAGTTATGCTTGAAACAATTTGTTGTTCACAAACTTGATGTCCATTTACTCCATTTTGCCCAAAGATCCTTTCTACCTCGAATCAAATCGACCCTTCAACAGCCTTGTATCACCGTCTGATAGCTTTCTTGACCTTTTCGACCCCATAGCCCAGTTGATCTGACATATTTTTATATATCTCGTATCTTTGATCAGTTTCATCCCTCAAAACTTAAAAAAACCAAAACCAAAAAACTTACTTCATAACTAGCCTAAAATCAGAACACAATAAGCAAACACACAGATATCCCTTACACATATAGAGAGAGCCCTCTCCTAGTCCAGGAAGGCTAGGTCCTTGGGCTCCAAAGCTTGGTTTGATGTTACACTATCATTTGGCTTGCCAATCAGCCAAATCACGGGACACTAACATAATGGCGATCACGGTGGGACTCTGAGTATTAAACAAACTTAGATTCCCTAGACCTTAAGCAGCCTTAAGAATACTATCTGATTGACTTATCCCACCGCTCACTAACATAATGGCGATCACGGTGGGACTTTTCTGAGTTCATTTTAATCTGAATATCTTGCAAGACTCACTGAAAGCCCCTTTTTGAACTAAGCACACCTACTATTAAGCCACCTCATCGCCACACTAACATAATGGCGATCACGGTGGGACCTTCTGAGTTAGTGACAATCTAAGTACTCCTTAGTAACTCTCGAAGTCTCATTCAAACTTAGAAAACTTAAGTGTTGTCCGAAGAGTAGAAAATAGCCCCTTCACCATCTTAGCAAAATGATGAGTCAGTCATAGGAAACTCTTCCAAACCTCGTAGGCACATAAAAGCTCAGAAAACCCCAAAAAAACTCCCTTAGATTGGTTTTTGTCAGTACTGGTGGTGGACCATACACATATACCTCAAAACAGTTAAAAATCCACCTGGCGACTCCACTAGCCTCTAGTAGGCCTTACTATTTTACCGAACTCTAGGTTACTATCTGATCAACCTATCCCATCGCTCACTAACATAGTGGGAGATGGTGGGACATTGAGTACATGACAGTCTAGCAACTCTTATAAACTCTTTGGTCCTTTAGATACTTAAACAAGCAAGCAATCCATAAAATCATTTTGAGTAAACTCTTTTGTTCTCGCCACCCTAGCAAAGTGCCGAAGCAAGTTTAGAATACTTTAGACAAACCATAGGCTGCACATAAACTCAGAAAAACCCCAAAACATTTCCAGATTGGCTTTACCTTAGTTATCAGCGGTGGACCATAGTTTTCATAAAATCCACCTGGCGACTCCACTAGTTCATCCTTTTGGTGTTGACCATCCTTCACTTTAGTATAACCTTAGAGAGGTCATCCATCCGAAGCTTTCACAAATACCATCCTCTCTAAAACTCTAGACTCAAAATCTGGCTTCACGAAGAATTTACACCAGATCTCACCCAGACCCAAATCCCCCTATCATAGTAGATTACCCAGAGAAGATTTTGTGGCAAGTTTCTGAAACTGAAAATCTAGCTACCGATAGGTCCATCCGTAAAACAAGATCAGTACCTAAAAATCTCACTATCTTACTAGATTCACCTTCTGAATTAGAGTCAGCAAAAACTCTTTTTAGAAGAAAATCACATAGTAAGATAAACTCTGTCGATATTGAACCCCTAGACCAACCACAGAGTCCTAGTAGAGAAGCCTCACCTTCCACACCCCCCAACTTTCAGCTTCTCCATCACTTTGGCTCATACCATCCCAGATCTGCTCAAAACCAGGTCATTAGTCCAAGTACATCCGCCACACCTATCTGAACCACTATTGTTCAAACCACCTCAACCCATCCCACAAGCCCTCATCTTGTACATCATCCATTAGCTCCCGTCATGGCAGCCTGGTACACACCTTTGGTGTTGCCACTACCTTTGGCTCCTCTCCCAAATAAATATCAAGACAAAATCCCACACTTTACCGGAGAAGACACTGCCACAGCTCAAAAACATATAAGTAGGATTAGCGATGCTTTTGAATACCTGGAAGTACAAGACGAGACCGTCAGAATGAGAATATTCGCCCAAAGCCTGGGTGGGGAACCCAAAACATGGTTCAAAAGCTTGCCTCCAAACAGCATCCACAACATCCCAGAACTATGTCAAGTCTTCAGAAACAGGTGGGAAGTTCGAAAGAACCCTATTCAAATCCTGTCAGAATATAACAACCTAAAACGGGAAAATGGGGAAAGTGTCCAGGCATACTGCACTAGGTTCAACAGTGTGTATAACGCCCTCCCACCTCACTTCAAACCCCCACTTGGTTTAGCCTTAGCGAAATTCCCCGAGGGTTTTGATCCAGACATGACATATCATCTGAGAGACAAGGATCCCCCTACCTTAGAGGAAATGCAACAAATAGCCATAAAAGAAGAAGCCAACTTAGCAGAAAAAAGAGCTAGGACTAGATTTTTTGTGTAACCAGCTCCAAAAAGAGAAGAAAAGAGATATCCACTCCTTAGAAATAAGCCACTTCGAGGGGGAAACCTCCAATACATTACATGAATGAACAATTCTTTGATGATACAATTTACAAAACCTCCTTTCTATATATAGGAGTCCATGGGGCCATAATGTAATCCTAGTGGGCCACAATGTAATCCTAGCCGACCTAACAATAATAATTTAAGGGCACAATAATAACAAAATGGGGGTTACAAGGGTACAATAATAACAATAAGGGGTTACACTAACAATAATAAGGGACTATACTAGTGATATAGGGACCTAACATGCCCCTCTCCTTCAAAAAAGTGTTGTCCTCAACGCTTGAGTAGCTCCAGGTGCTTTTGTATAAAATTCTCATCCTCCCATGTAGAATCTTCAGTGGGTAAGTTCTTCCACTTGATGAGATACTCTGAAATTGATCGATTCCGTAGTTGTCGAGTTCTTGTTTCCATGACCGCTTCTGGTTCCCATATGATTTTTCCTTCCTCATCAAGTTCTGGCAATATTGTTTGAACTGGAAGATTTTCACCTATAACCTTCTTTAAGCATGAAACATGGAAAACTGGATGTACTCGCGAAGACGCAGGAAGCTCCAATTTGTATGCCATAGAACCAATCTTTTGCAACACCTTGTAAGGACCATAGTACTTTGGTGATAATTTGTTATCCTTCTTAGCTTGCTTGAGGGACATTTGTTTGTATGGTTGTAGCCGTAAAAATACCCAATCTCCTACATCAAAACTTCTCTCGCTGCGATGTTGATCTGCCTGTTGTTTCATTCGATTTTGTGCCAAATTCAGGTTATCCTTTAATAGTTGGAGAACTTCTTGCTGATGCTCGATGTGATCTTCCACTGCTTGAACCTTCAAATTTTCCCTTAAAGATGATGTGATCGAATGGTGGATGATATCCATAAAGTGCCATAAATGGGGTCATTTTTGCTGCAGTATGGAAGGAAGTGTTATACCACCATTCGGCGAGAGGTAACCACTTGACCCATTGTGTTTGTTTATCAGATACAAAACAACGAAGATATCCTTCCAAACATTTATTTACTATCTCTGTTTGACCATCAGATTGAGGATGATAAGATGAGCTATGAGCTAATTGAGTACCTAAACAAGAAAATAACTCCGTCCAAAAATTTCTCGTAAAAATGGGATCTCTGTCGCTCACAATAACCCTTGGGCTTCCATGTAGCTTTTGAATTCTATCCACAAATGTAGTAGCAACTGTACTTGCATTAAATGGATGAGATAATGCACAAAAGTGTGCATACTTGGTAAGTCTATCAACTACTACCATGATGACATTCTTGCCTTCGGACTTTAGTAAACCTGTGATAAAATCCATTGAAATCTCCTCCCAACGTTGACTTGGAATGGATAAAGGTTGTAGAAGTCCCAGGGTCTTAATTGTCTCCACTTTATTCTGCTGGAAAACCAAACATTCTGCCACAAAATTTTGAATATCAGATTTAAGGCCATCCCAAAAAAATTCTTTCTTCACCCTGTGGTAAGTTTTTAAAAATCCTGAGTGTCCTCCTAAAGGAGAAGTGTGCAATTCCGGAAGAATATTTTGTTTTAGTTGGGAATTCTTACAAAGATATAAGCGATCTTTGTACCATAAGGAATCATTTTTCCAACTAAATGTATCGGATGTACTAGGATCTTGCTGCAACTTTTGAATGAGTGTCCATACATCTTTGTCCTTCTTCCATTCATCTCTTGCTTCGGTTATCCAATCTGGTTGGATAATAGAAATGGCACAAAGCAATGCTTCCACCTCTTCATTTTTTCTTGAGAGTGCATCTGCAACAACATTTAGCTTCCCTTTTTTTGTAGATTATTTCAAAGTCATAACCCAACATCTTTGTGACCCATTTTTGCTGCTCTTCTGAAGATAGTCTTTGTTCCAAAAAGTGTTTAAGACTATCATGATCAGTTTTTACCTTGAAGTGTCTTCCCATTAGGTAAGTTCGCCATTTCTTTAGGGCATGCAATATTGCTAACATTTCCTTCTCATAAATAGGTTTCTGTAAATACTTTCCTTTGATTGGACGACTTTCAAAAGCAATGGGTCTTCCTTCCTGCATTAAAACTGCACCAATTCCATTTCCTGAGGCATCACATTCCACAATAAAGGTTTTTGTGAAGTCTGGTGTAGCTAAGACCGATGCTAGGCACATTTCCTCTTTAAGATGTTCAAAGGCCTTAGTTGCTTCAGGAGTCCATGAAAATGCATATTTCTTCAATAATGTTGTTAGAGGTGCTGCTATTCTCCCATAATTCTTAACAAACTTGCGATAATAGCCTCTTAACCCAAGAAATCATTGCAACTGCTTTATTGTCTTGGGGACTTTCCATTCCTTAATGGCTTTAATTTTGTTAGGGTCTACTTTAACACCTTCGTGAGATATAATATGACCCAGATATTCCACCTCTTGTACTCCAAAGAAAAATTTGGATGTTTTTGCATATAATTGTTTCTCTTGCAATGAGCACCCTGTCAACATGTTCGACATGATCCTTCCAAGACCTGCTGTAGATTAGTATATCATCAAAAAATACTAGCACAAATTTTCTAAGGAAGGGTTTGAAAATGGAATTCATCAACCCTTGAAATGTAGAGGGTGCATTGGTAAGGCCAAAAGGCATGACCAAAAATTCATAATGACCCTCATGAGTTCGAAATGTTGTTTTTGGAATATCTTCAGTCTTCATTCTAATTTGATGATATCCTGAACGAAGATCCAACTTGGTAAAATAAGTTGCTCCATGTAATTCATCCAATAATTCATCAATCACAGGAATGGGAAATTTGTCTTTAATGGTGAGCTTATTGAGCTCCCTATAATCCAGACACATTCGCCATGATCCATCCTTCTTGTGTACCAATACTACAGGAGTAGAGAAGGAACTTTGACTAGGTTGAATTATACCCGCCTCTAACATTTCTGCAATCATACGTTCAATTTCGCTCTTTTGGAAGTAAGGATATCTATAAGGCCTGATGTTTGGAGGAACACTTCCTGGAATCAAATGAATAGCATGATCATGGTCACGAATAGGTGGGAGTCCTTTCGGAGTTTCAAACACCTTGGAATGATTGTCCAAGACTTGTTGGAGATCTACAGAAATAGATGATTTTGATGTCGGAACTTCTAGTGAGCATAATTGTGCAATTACGCCTCGTTGTTCTTTCTTTAGAAGCTTTGTCATGACATTAGAGCTTATTATCCTTCCCGACTTCCCTTCAATACCCCGTAATTCGACTTCCTTTCCTTCTGAAAAAAATTTCAAGAAAAGTTCTTGAAAATTAAAAGCTACCGTCCCCAAGATTGTAACCATTGTACTCCTAGTACAACATCAGCACCTCCCATAGGAATGGAAAGCATTGGACTAGTCAATACATATTCCCCCATGGTTAGCTTGATATTATGGCATTTTCCCGAGCAATTTATAGTTCCTCCATTTGCAACCATCACTTGACATTCTGGTGCTGGGTATAGGAAACAATTTAATTCCTTGGCTACCTTACAATGAATAAAATTATGGGTGCTACCTGAATCAATCAACACTATTACCTTTTTCTTCTTGATTTGTCCTTTTATCTTGAGAGTTTGAGAAGTGGTAATTCCCGCCAAAGGTATTGCACAATATGGTCGGATTCATTTCTTCCTCTTCTGGCCGGTTCTTGGTGTATATCCTCTTCTTTGTTCATTTATTCTTCCCTTCACAATCTATGTAAAAGGATTTCTTCTCAAAGACACTTTATGACCTTTAATGTATTTGTTATCACAAATGTAGCAAAGCCCTTTTGCTCCTTTTTCTTCCAATTTTTGTGGTGTCAACCTTGTAGGTTGTTGAAATCTAGGAGTAGCAACACGTCCCTCTTTATAGAAGTGAGTGGTAGGCTTCCTTGTCACCATAATTTTACATTCAATTTTTCTTGCCAACCTGAATGCCTTCTACAATGAATCAGGTTCCAAAACATGAACTTCATGTTGGATGTTATCCTTTAAAGTACCTATGAAGAGATCAATCCTGTGTTCCTCTAGAATATTAGTTACCCTTATATTCAATTTTTGGAAGTCCTCAATGTGCCCCCCCATTAAACCCTTTTGTTTGAGATTTATCAGTTGGCTAAAGAAGGTGTTGCTCTTTGTATCCTCATAATGTGTTATCATTTCCTCTGTAAAATTGACCAAGTGACAATTTTTTTACAGGAGAAAATCCATCGATACCATACAAATGTATTTTTTTCTAAATGTAAAGTTGCAATGCGTACCGTTTGTGTGTTTTGTACATTATTGAGATCAAAATATTGCTCCATCTGTAGTATCCATGTGATGGGATCCTTGCCATCAAACTTCCTCATATCCATATTTTGATTATGGTGGTTCTTCCATCCAACATTAGAGTTTACAGAAATCACGGTTAACATTTATTTTGTTCTCATCATGAGGTTCTTCTACTATCTTTTCACCATTAGGAAACATTTCTTATATCAACTTTGTCAAATCTTCGATGTTTGATTTTAGATCATCCATCTTAGCTTCCATGCCAGCTTCCATGCCATCCATCTTAGCTTCCATGCTAGCTTCCACGCCATCCATCTTAGCTTCCATGCTAGCTTCCACGCCATCCATCTTAGCTTCCACGCCTTTCTTCAAACCGTCCATCTTCACTTTGCACGCCATCCATCTTAGCTTCCATGCCTTTCTTCAAACCGTCCATCTTCACTTCCACGCCTTTCTTCAAAACTTCCATTTCATTTTTTATTGCTCTTTGCGAGAGCAAAATTTAGTGCACGTGCTCTTGTAATTTTGATAGATCATGTTGCATTTCTTCATCTTCATGAGTCATAGTAGAGTATTCTGAGGGCTTAATGGGTGTTGAATTCTTTTTTGGAGGCATTTCAGAACCCAATACTGATACCTATTCTTTTACTTGCTTTAAGGAGCTCGATATTGAAATTGAATTATCTCTGTAATTGAAAATATTCAATATCTAAACCTCAGCTCTGTAGTAGCCCTCTCAAGCTTCTTTCAAATGCCACAGGTCCGATCTAATTTGGATTCCCCAAGAAAAATTTGTGTCTGATCTCCCACAATGACCTAATTTTGGACTCGTTCAGTAGAGCAAAATTGTAGGACTTGCCACGTGTCACTGTTTCGTCCTTTGTCTCTGAAATTGATAGCCAAGAAACTACAGTCCGTGTACTTGTGACCAATTTTTATGGCACTCCAATCCGATCCCCAGAGAGAGTTATTGAACTTTTCCCACGATCACCTCTTTGAGATGAAATTCAGGAGCTTGAAAAAGCACTACCTTCCACAAATCATATCTCCAAAAATATTGCGAACCAAGCTCTGAAATTTTTTGAAGAATTTCTCAGGATTTCAGATTCGCACCATATGAATTTCAGATTCTGAAACTTTGTAGAAATTTTTTTATAGTGCAAATTCCACGATGACCTGTTTAGGAGCCTGAAAAACGACCTAACTTCCACAGATCATATCTCCGAAAATATTGCGAACCAAGCTCTGAAATTTTTAGAAAAACTTCCTCAAGATTTCAGCTTTGCACCCTAAAAATTTCAGCTTCTGAAGCTTCGTAGAAAAAAAACGTTATAGTGAAAATGCCATGATGACCTGTTTGGAGCAGCGAAACCCTAGAATCCAAAGCTCTGATTCCAAATGTTGTGAAACCAGCTCCAAAAAGAGAAGAAAAGAGATATCAATGCCTTAGAAATAAGCCACTTCGAGGGGGCAACCTCCAATACATTACATGAATGAACAATTCTTGGATGATAAATTTACAAAACCTCCTTTCTATATATAGGAGTCCATGGGGCCATAATGTAATCCTAGTGGGCCACAATGTAATCCTAGCCGACCTAACAATAATAATTTAAGGGCACAATAATAACAAAATGGGGGTTACAAGGGTACAATAATAACAATAAGGGGGTTACACTAACAATAATAAGGGACTATACTAGTAATATAGGGACCTAACAAGATTAGAAAGAAAAGTCACATATAGAGATGAGGTCTCCACTTCATCTCCTTCCCTAGATCCTAGAATAGATGAATTAGTCAAGACCATGGCCAAAATGTGGGAAAGGATAAATGAAAAGGTCCCTGTTAGGGACAATCAGCCAAACCCTCCAATCAGAAATCAGAGCCAAAATTTTAGGAGGGAGCAGCTTCAAAACAGACCAAGGGAAAATGACCAACAAATTAGGCCACCATTCAATGAAAATTATGTGGAAGAAGATGAGAGGGATACAGAACCCATTGATGAAAGTCATTTGAACCTCATAGGGTCTGATAATGAGAGTGAGGTGTATCTCACGGAAGAAGAAAAATCATTCTTCTCTCCAAATCAGGACGAAACCAGCTATGAAGATCCCAACGATCCTGCCATAGACTTCCAGAATGCCATAATAGAAGCTCACAGGCAGTATGACCTTAGAAGCAGGAAAAATCAAGATAACTCCAAGAAAAGTAGCTCGGACACTGCTAAAACCACTGATACCATCCTTAAGAAAGCAGTCAACAACAATAAAATCATAGTTGGGAAAAATAAACAAAACAAGGATAGAATTACCCAAACTAACCCTGATTCAGATACTTCTAGTACTTCCACAAATATTCCCGAAGTGGCTGTGGTGAAAAAAATCCCGAAATAGACCCAGCAAACTCAGAACATAGAGAAGGTCATGGTTGAAAAAGCTGAAACAAACATGTCCAAACTTCAGCTGCCTTTTAGCTTTGAGGGCGAGATCGCCAAGATTAAGATCACCATGCCTCTTACCGAGCTGATCACCCAAAACTCTTACAAGTCCCAAGTGTTGAAAGTCCTAAATATGGGAAGTGATGTCAACACCCTTAATCTAGCTGATGACACCCCTGAAGTGTTGTTTGGTCCGAAAGTAGAAGGAAAATTACAAGAGGGAGCTACTCTTCCCTTTTACATCAGTTTAAATATCCACGACCAAATCTTTCACAATGCCATGCTAGACTCCGGTGCCTCGCATAATCTTATGCCGAAGGTTGTAATGGAAAGACTAGGCCTGGAAATCACAAGACCATACAAAGACTTGTATTCATGCAATTCAAGTAGAGTCAAATGCCTAGGTTTGATCAAAGACCTTTGTTTTAGTCTGGCCCAAATACCTGCGAAACATCTAATCATGGACATAGTAGTGGCAGACATTCCCCCCAAGTACGGAATGCTTCTATCCAGATCTTGGGGAGCCAAGCTCCAAGGGAACATTCAACTGGATATGTCTTTCGCCACCATTCCTGTGTTTGACCAAACGAGAATACTCTATCGAGAGTCACACATGAAATACATGATCAAAAGCTAAGAGAGACCAGATAACATTCCAATGTATTCCGTGCATTTCGACCTGAACTCTTTTATTCTCTATACTGATCAGGACATTGAAGAACAGTCAGAAGAAACTGAGGCAATCTTAGACCCACCACATCAGCTGCCCCTAGTTCTCTATGATGAACTAGATACTCAAAATTACCATGATCATAGGCAGCTGTGTCTTGAGGAAAGTAGGTATGTTCCTTCTGAAATAGGAATTGAGCAAGAAGCACAAACCCTCATGTACTATCAAGCGAATTGCTTAAACCTCAGTCAAACATCAGCAGTGACCTTCATAAAATTTTTTAGGGTAAAGGCATTAGAAGACTTACACATCACAAACTTGTTTGGAACTCAGGAGTAGGGAAGTTTAATGTTTCTATCATACCTCAAAGACTTACCACCACATGACTCTTCCACTGCAAATGAAACTTTGACCGTAGCCATAATAGCTCAAAATCCAGAAAAACTGCTTGATAAACTTCTTATGAGCAAAGATGATAGCTGCAATCCAAATGTACCCGAGTTACTTGAATTGGCTCATATTCTGTCTTTTCACCAAAAACTTAGAAATGCTAGAATTAACAATCTCATACTGAATACCATTTCATACCGGGAAAACAGGGGAAAACACTGTGCCACTACTATTCCTTTAAGAAAAAACTTTGACAAGAGAAATATAACAATCTGAACCAATCAGTAATAATCAGAGATAAAATAACTGGTCATAGGGTCTGTTTTGATTTTATAAAAACTAATGCACATCCCTATAACATAAATTTTGTCTTTTCTACCCAAGATCATTGTATACCGATGAAATGTGCTTTTAATCATATGTTTTTACAAGATGATGTTTCAGGTTATAGTCAAAAGTTTCCCTTGCAAAGTAGACAGCTTAAAGACTTTTTTCAGTATGCTGGAGGTAGTCCTAGTTTCAGACTCAGAATTGCAAAGTCACCTGATATCAAAAATATGCTCATGAAAGCCATGTTTCCAGTCCTGAATTTCTGCATTTTTGCCTACCTTGATGATGTCATTATTTATTTCAAAAATGACCAAGAGTATATGCATTACTTAAGGAAGATGTACAGTAAAGAAAGAAGTGGATATCCGAGATACAAAGAGGTATAGCGGGAAGACACGGGTTTGTTTAGAGATTCGTGTGTGAATCCCTATGTCATGTTAGAGAGAGAAAACTTTCCAAATTTCTCTTTTCAGGAGTTGAGTGGGCCGAGAATGAGAGGAGATCCTTACGAGGATAAGATGCTTAAATTTTGTCATTTCCAAGATTTCTGAGTTTGAAACACTTTCATTCATTGTATATACCACTGTTTAAAAAATAGACAAAACAGAAAAGACAAAAAACAATAGAAAAATAGAAAAGAGGGCGGTTGAAAAATAGAAAAAGGTCCCATGTTCCAAAAATAGTCTTTCGGAAAGCGCGCAAGTCTAAATGCTGCTACTAGTACTCAAATGTCTTGTTCAGCTATCTAGCCTAATCATAGCTGAGCATGTTTAAATTTATTTGCTGATAAGTTAGTGAGTGAAAAGATGGTCAACATTGTGTAAGATTGACTTATCACAGAGAGTAGATTAGGAAAAGGTACTGGTTCCACATGCCTAAAACATAGCCAAAGAGAGAAGCGAGGGATGAAAAATACATTGTAACTCTTAGCCCCGTTTTTCTAGATTTCCTTTTTGCAAAATAATATTTTTGTGCAGTTTGTGCTTTCATGCCGCAAATTCATGACAAATCAGACTGTTTAACCCTGATTTGATCATTTTGAATTTCATGTTTTAGATTAGAGAACAAAATCCTGTCAAACAGTTTAATCTTGACAGTTGATCTAGTTTAGGTAGAGTAATGAAGGAGTTCATCAGTTTAATATGAACTCCCGACAGATATAAGTGTAGAAATAGATAGGTTCATTTTACAAAAAGAAAAAATATGTTGGCAAAAGGCTGCTAGTTCAAATGCGCCAAAAAAGGAGAAAAAATGTTAGGAAAGATAGTGGGGTAGGTAGAAATATCATCGATGCTAATTATGCTTTCTCTTTTTAGAAGTAGCATCAAAGAAGAGTGAACCGCCAATGGGTAAGGCATTGGTCTTCATAAGCCAAAGATATGAAATTCTAGACACCTCCTGAAAAGGAGCTGCCCTCCCCAAATGGAGCTACTATTAGTCATCAGTATTTTTTACTTGTTAGTGATGACTAGTTGTAACAACCTAGTTTTCCAACAACAGATCTAAAATTTGTCAAATTTTCTAGCTGGGAAAACACCCATAAATTTTTTTTTCCCTCCTACCTTCCAGTCCGCCCATGACGAGATGAAACCTCATTATCAAATCCTACCTAGCCTTAGCCATACTAGTCTTCCCACCAGCTCTAAAAAGACAATCTGAATCTGTTCAAAAAACTTCCCCTATGTTAGGATGTGGCGCTTTAAGGCATTTCACCCTTGGCAACCATCAAAGAGCCAAAAAACCTCCATCTGATATAGACCAGTCATAACAGACCTCCCACTCTGCTAATGAAGTTAGTCACAGCCCTAAGTCGCGCCACTTATACACCCTTAAGACTCAGCAATACATAGACCATAATCTCAAGCTGATTTTAGGTGTTTTACATTGTTTGATGGATTTTACAAGGACAAGAAACATTTTAGCATCTTGGAAGACAATTCTTGGCTCCACATGAGAAGACAGCTGCTTCTAAATGTGATCAGGAGCCTGAGATGCATCTACAGGGCAAAGAGTTATTCATCAAACTCTTGCGACCTCATTCACAGCCTGAAAGGACAGCAGAAGAAAAAGCAACACTGTCAAGAGGCTGTTGATAAGTCATGGCTAAAAAACCTCCATTTATAAGAAGAGGGTTAAAGCCAAAGCTTGACTTGAAAAGTTGCAACTAACTATAAGACAGATTTGTTTTAATGAACAGTGACACAGTGACAAAGTTTTTCTAAAGCAAAGTAATGATTCCAGGCAGAGGTAAAAGCATTAATGTTTTCAATTTTGTTTGCTTACCATCATATATAAGAGGAACCCTTTTCAAGCATGCTTATCAAACAATCTTCAGACATTTTGCCAAGTAAAGGGCCTCCTTCATTCAAAAGCAGAGGGCCAGGGCATTGACTATTTTCAAAGTTTGATTGATCAAAGATGAAGTGGTAAGAGAGCAAGAAGGAAAGAAGGGGTACCACTGCAATCCAAGGAGGTCAAGCTTATCTCTTAAACAGTTGTTCTCTCAAAAGACAGTTTGCAGTCAAAACAAAACCAAATTGAAGAATGGTTTACAAGTTGTGTCATTACACAGGCAAAGAACTAATGATGATTATGTTTTAAGGAATACTGGTCTCTCTACTCATAAAAGGATGTCTTTCAAATATGCTTATCATGGTTGAAAAAGGAAATCTGAGCTTATTCCCCCCCAAGAGGCAATATAACTAAACACAGTTGTTCAAAATATGCAAGAAGGATGTTGGTATACTTTCAGATTCTAGAGAAAAACTTCAAACAAATATAGGCATGTTCATTATAAAAAGGTCAATGGTACCATATCAGTACATTTTGAGTAAGGGAGAGGTGTTAGAAAAAAGCACCCTTTTTAGACAGAGAATGATAAAACATAGGTGGATGCAACTGCAGTTTTGCACCTATAATCAAGATTAGTTTCACAGTGGGCATCATTAACTCCAGAGCATTAAGAGAAAGCTATGTATGCCACTATCACAAAGGTGGACACTTTCCCTTTGAAAACAAGTCAAAGCACCCTGCTATTGCAAATTTGTTAGAGTTGAAGCAGTAGGTTCCAAAAGGTCTAACAGTGGCAGAAATCACCTCCCAGACATATAAGCACAGTGAAATAAAGTTCAGCCTTTTGAATGTTTTTATAAAGTGAATAGGCCAATACCTATTAAGAGCTCTTTAAATGCAGACACTTTCTTTACTAACAGTTAAAATCATTCGGGTTGTTAAAGCAAAACAAGACATTATTTTAAAGAGCAACACTTTCAAAGTCATCATAAGTCAAAAATAAGGGGTTTTTCGACTTATTGCATTTCAAGGAGCCAAAGGACCGTTGCAAACTTCATTGTGAAAACTCCAAAGCTCGAGAAGAAGATCCCTCTTGCTACCCTCGAGAGCAGAGAAGGAGGTTTGAACGAAAAAGTAGAGTTTTCAAAGGTCGGAGTTTGCGCGACGCGCCTGTAAGTGTGCGCGACGCGCTCAAGTGTGTTTTTTGCATTGTGATACAAGGCTGCGCAGCGTGCCTGTAGGTGTGCACGGCGCACCTGTAGCCTTGGGTCCTGTCAGCCCTACAGGTGACCCGACACCAAATTTCGCGCGACACTCTTTCTGTCAAGCGCGTCGCGCATATGATTAGCCCCCAAAACGCCTTCAAATAACCTCTAAAGCTGCTCAAGCTCTTCAAAAGGCCTTTCATCGAGTTGTAGAGGTATTTTTATGTGCCCCCTTGGTTTTTCAAAATTACTAAGTGTTGGGAGGGTTAAAAGTCATAGTTTAAACCATAATTTTTGAATTTTGTGTGAAGAACAAGATTTGTTGTGGCTGGTGAAACATCAAAAGTTTGTGAGTTGTATTGATATGAAAAAACCCTTTAAACTACCCTCAAAAGAATGATGAGAGATGAGGGCCCTGTTTTAAAGGTGGAAAGTTTAGCATTTGAAGAGTGAAACATTGCTCCTAATTTCAACCATCGGGATCATACATGTACTACTTAGCCAGTGTTCGAAATCTGCCCCGGTATGATAAAAAATAAGGTCATGGTTTCCCTTTCACCATAAACCGACCTTAGTGACAAAAGAAGTGTAACTCAGTTGGAGGTTTTTCTGTCAAAATTTGTGTGGGGGACATTAGAGTTTAAAGAGGGCAGTGTTCTGTTTGAGGAGGGTTTTATTGCTGTTTAAATCCTACAGGATTCTCTTTGACCATATCAGAAGAAAAATAAGCTCTGTCACCTATTACACAGTAAACCTTGGACTGAGTATTGCCTTCTTTGACCAACTGTCTTCATATTGTTGAAAATATTTGTTGAAAGGCACACCAAAAGGAGCAGGGTTTGGTTGAAGGGGAGTTTATATTGTTTAATGCTACATGCCTCTGTTACTACATCATAAAAAACACCATAAGCCCTGTTAACTTATCTTATAAACAGTGACTTTGACTGTGTGTATACACTCTGGTTGGCCGTGTTTATGGTGTGGGATTGATTGGTTGAGTTGCATACCAAGAAGAGAGCAGGATTTTGAAATTAAGGAGATTGTGGTTTTACCTTGGTCAAAAATACAAGAATATATTGTTGTCCTCAAAACATCAAAAGGCAGAGTGACCTTATCACAACACACAACAAATTCACTTTGACTGTCTATCTCTATTTGACTGTGTTTTTGTTCTTCAAGTTTATTTGTTGAGTTGTATATCCAGGGGAAAGACATCATTCTGAAGGAACAGGGGTCTTATATCAAAAAAGGGACATTTTACACAGCATCCAAAATCATTGTTGCCTAATCAAACAATGAGTTGACAGGCTGAGACAGATTTTGTTTAAAGAAGGCATTTCAAAAACTTTGAAGCATTTTGTTGTTGCAGGAGCGCATCCAAGTCAATATGCCTCCTAGGCAAGATAGCAGAAGTGGGTTGCACAAGATATATGAGCCAATTTCTACTGAGGAAGTCAATGCAAACCCATCTATCCTATTCAATTTTCATGAGGTGGGGTGCTTGGATTTCTGCCAGAGGGTACAAGAAGTCCAAAGTGTCTCACCTTTAACACATTTGTGCGCCTTGAGGTTCAAAGACAAACATTTTCAAGTGGCAGGCCTTGATTTCAAGTTCTCCCTGAGGTCTGTATCCAAGGCCACTGAAATCCCATACAGTGGCGAGAAATGGTTCAAGCAAGCGTATTTAGACTTGGATGACTACAAACCCTTCCTCAAGCCTGAGCATAGAGAAGCATGCCCTGCTATTTTTCCTTTTTCTTATTTTCTAGCCAGCTATGCTCCCCTTATGAAGATTATAATGAAGTATTTCACTTGTGAAGGGAGATTCTCCCAAGTTTATGCATACCACATCCGACTGTTGATGCACTTCACAAGAACCAAGAAGCTCAATCTTCCTTTCTTCTTGTGCAAAAGCATTGAGAAAATGGCCTCCTCTGTCCAGAAGAAGCCTCCATCACAGCAAGTAGCCTCTCTATTCCATCACTCCCTCATTAAAATCATCATCCTTCACCAGCTTGAGAAGAAAGAGTTTTCTTGGGATGTTTTCATCAGTCACCCGGATTTCTCCACTGTCTCTCCAGTCCATACATCCCCCACATCGCCTACTCATCGCCCCACGCCTTCCTCTAGCAGACCTACTCCTAGAAGGCTCAGATTCACCACAGAACAGTCAAAAGAGCCTGGAGAAGGAGGGGGAAGTGGACAACAAGAAGAGGAAGGGCATAAGCATGAGCAAAGGGATGAAGAACAAAAAACTGAAGATGAGGGGTAGCAACATGACAGTGGTGAAGGAGAACAACAGCAAGAGCAAGAGGAGGAGAGTGCTGGACAGCAGCAACTCACTGATGATGAACAGCAGGAACAAGAGGAAGAGCAGCAAGTTGAGAAGTAGCTTGGACAACAAAGTGAGCATGACATTGATGATCAAAGGCAGCAGGAGTTTGAAGCATAACAAAAACATGGTATTGATGACCAAGGGCAGCATGAAAGTGAGGCAGAAGAACAACAAGACATTGAGGAGCAGGGGCAGCCTAAAGAAGATACACAACAGCCTCCTCAAGATACACAACAGCCTCAAGAAGAAAAACAAATTCAAGGGGATGACAAGTAAGATGACAAAGGTAAAGGAATCATGTTTTCCTCTCCTAAAAAGACAAATTCCCAGATAGCTAGGAAAAGAATACCAAGGGTGGTCACTCCAAATGTGACAAGAGCTCTCCGTAGCAAAGGAAAATTGCCAGAGAAGCCTATCATTCATTTACCTAGGAGGAAGAGCGCAAGATTAGCCTTCAAGGGAAAAGGGAAAGGCAAGGTAGGAGAAGGACATGAGCATGGAGGTGCATTGGGTGTCATCCCAATCCAAAGTGACGACAGTGATAACGAGGCCCGGATTTTAGAAAACCTTCTAATCCATAGAGAGGGCCAAATTGATGCATTTGAGAATTATCTTCATCGGGCAAGGAATTTCAATCAATTCTTGCAGATCCAAAATAGCCAAATGAGTGCCCATATGGCTGTTTATGAGACACGAGCGATCAAGTGCAAGAAAAAGGCTGCCAAAGCCCAAGCAAGGATAGAGGAGCTCATAGGTGATTTTGATGAAAGTGAGGAAGAATACCAGCCTAGGCAAAAAAGGCCTAGAAGCATAGGGCTTAAAAGAGCCCTTGGAAAGCAAAAGGAAGAAGAGAAAGCCTTTCTTCAATCCACTCCCCTCACTGCACTACTTGAGCAAGAGATTGAAAAAAATAAGGAGGCATGGCTTGAAATAGCCATTGAAAATTTGGAGAGGAAGCTTGAAAAGGAAAACAAAGATTTAGAGCTGCAAAGGAGGATGACAAAGCATTACCAAAAGCTAAATCAGTTTGCCCGACGCAAGTTGAAGGCTGCCCAAGAGAAGCTAAGGGAGGCAAAAGGGAAGCGCCCGACACGGAAAGTGATGAGAGACGTATCAGGACTTCATATTTTGGCTTCTGCTTCAGAGCGTGTTGCTAAGGACCCTTGAGGGTCGTGCTCACCGATTTTGGGCGCATTTTGACATGTTTTGGTTTTTTGGCATTTTTGAGTTTTTTGTCAAAACTCATGAAATTCGCCATTTCATTTTGGGGATTCGTCAAAGGAGGAGAATGGTATCATTGGATGCCATAAATTCAGGAGCACACCCTCAGCGATTTTCAAAACATTTGGAGATCATTTTCTTCCCCGAAATGGTGAAAAAGGCTCGCTTTTTGCACACTCTGCCCAGTCTATCAGCAGACTGTAATTTTTTGGTTTTTTACACACAGGTGCAGTTTTGGAGGACTTATTGGCATCAGATTGGGAACATTTCAGTTTTTTTGGAAATTAGACATTCAGAGCTTTCGAACGAGCTATCATGAGCCTCGTTTCGACACCGGGAAGGCTGCCAAATGTTTCCGGCAAGTCAGGGGACCTTTTGTTGATGTAAATTTGAAATATTTTTGTAATTTTTGAACGTCTAAAATCTGTTTTTTCCAAATGTGCGTTTAGCTATTTTTGCACATGAAAAATGATGCAAAGTAAATTTAATTCCATTTTTTAGGATTTTTTAGATATTTTATGGGATATTTTGTGCCTTGGGCTTTGCAAAGCCTCAAGGACAAGTTTAGATATTTTGATTAGGCCAATAGGATGGCAAGTTGAACCATGAGGTTTTCCTCACTTAAGCCTATATATTCCAAAGGCTTTCATTGTAAACAAGGATGAACTTGAGAAGAGAAGAAATATATGGTCATATAAGCTTTGGAAGAAATACTTGTCTTATGCTTTTGGATTGCCTCTTGGATGCTCTTGGATGAATGAAGAAGGATTGTTGTTGGATTCCATGACTTGGTAGAATGGTATAGTGTCTCTTGCTTTGTTGTTGTCTTCTAGTTTTCATTCATGAATACATGTTTATTTCTTGCTATAGATCAGTAGAGAACAAATTTGAGATATGTCCATGGAGGCACCTCAAATTTCCTGAATCTTCATAGCTTTCATGTTTTCTTCTTCCTTAGTTACATTAAAGAATTCTTAACTGCTCTTTAATAACTTGAGGATATTGTTGCTTGTTTCATTCATAGTTCTATGCATGCTAAGTATGATTTACGGTATGCCCTGCTTACCTATGGCTAGTTATAGTTCCATCCATGAAATTTCTCTTTGACTGATTAGATTATCATTTTGTTGAACCAAGGAGGCCTAGTTTCGATCTAGCCCTTTGCCTAAAAATATGCAAATCTTGTTGTTCAAAGTGCCCAATAACTTGAAGTACTGTGTTTAGGCGTTCCGGCATAGTAAGTTAAGTTGTTTGTCCGTCTTAAGTGTTTTCCCCAAAGTCTGATAGCCATTTCCCAAAGTTAGAGGGTCATATACTTCTATGCATGGCTTGAATGTTTATTTCTATGTATTGATTAGCTTGTAGTTACATTTTGCATGATTAATGGTTTTCCCTACCATGTTTATGTTATCTATTGAACTAGTTATGCTTGAAACTCTTTGTTGTTCACAAAATTGATGTCCATTTACTCCATTTTGCCTAAAGATCCTTTCTACCTTGAATCAAATCGGCCCTTCAACAGCCTTGTATCACCGTCTGATAGCTTTCTTGACCTTTTTGACCCCATAGCCCAGTTGATCTGACATATTTTTACCTATCTTATATCTTTGATCAGTTTCATCCCTCACAACTTAAAAAACCAAAACCAAAAAACTTACTTCATAACTAGCCTAAAATCAGAACACAATAAGCAAACACACAGATATCCCTTACACATATAGAGAGAGCCCTCTCTGAGTCCAGGAAGGCCAGGTCCTTGGGCTCCAAAGCTTGGTTTGATGTTACACTGTCATTTGGCTTGCCAATCAGCCAAATCATGGGACACTAACATGGACCATATGTTTGGTTGGAGCACTTGGGGCATGCCTCTCATGAGCCATTGGGAGGAGCTTTTCTATGAATTATCAAGCTGGGAGGTAGTTCATTTTCTTTGGATGATAGCATGGAGGTGGAAGGCCTTCATTGATTATGAAATTCCCCATGTTTGTCTTGAGGAGGCCACAATGAGAAGAGGGGAGATTTTGCAGCACCCTTGCAGTTGCTTGAGGACAAGCAACATTTGGGAGGGGGAGACTGTAATATTCCTAATTTAGCTTCAGCTAATAGGAATATTAATTTTTCTTCTAAAATTTAGATGGATGAATAAATGGGCAAGGAGGCTCATAATTTGCTCAAGTATGAATAAAAATCCCTTCCTAGTGTGAAAAGGGATCATGAAATAACCAGATCAAGCATCCACATGTGTGAACAAGATCTAAACTATGTGGACAAGGTTAAGTTTGACCAAGTCAACATGATTCATTCTCAAAGAAATGGATCTTAAATAAAACCAGTTCAATGTGAATGGAGATCAATCCAGATACTCAAAATGAAGTCACCTTGAGTGTGAACAAGGACAGGGCATGAAGATTCAATCAAGATTGATTAATTCAACAAATATTTCTAGATACATTGAACCATCTAGATGGACAACGCAGTTTTAGTGGAGGAGCCTTTGCATGGAAGCAACCTCATAGTGGGTGGGACCCTTTGTGAGGAAGCTCATCAATTATATAATGAAGGAGATGGAAAGCATATGGAAATATCAGAGAATATATTTTTATGTGGTATGCTTAGACTTTTGCATACTTTAGTTATTTAGCTAAGTTTGTTGCACTGCTTAGTGCAAGGGTTTTCCCGGGCGGGGATTCCTTACTCTTTCCTTAGGATCTTGTTCAAGAGATCTAAGAGGAGACTTCAGAGTTTCATTTTCCACTACCTGGTGTTAGACCAAGAATTTAAATTCAGTAAGAACATAGTCCTTCAAGAAACTGCGTTATTCCTTAAGGTGTGCAGTGGAAGGGGTCAAGACCCCATTTTTGTGAGCTAGTTTCCCAAGAGAAGGATCAGCCTTTTCTCCAGAAAGCTAGAGGAAGAGTCTACAGCCATTTATTTGTATTTTCAACCATTTTGATGCAGAGCTTCAGCTATACAATGTTATTCCAGTGAAAAATCTGTAGCAACTATTCTTATATATCTGTTCTGTCAAGAAACCCTTGCCAAGTCTTCTTGGATATGTATAAAAGAGATTAGATCTCTGTTTTTATGCCTCATTGAGTATTATAATAAGATTATCAGATATATTTCTCTATATACTGAGTTAACCTCTATTTAGACTGTGCAGTCTTTTATGCAGCAACTCCGGCATTTTGCAGTCTTGGGGTTTTGGCAATTTTTAGCTGTCTTGAGCATGGGAGGCCTGTTTAACTAAGCTAAACGAATTTGTTTCTAAAAATATTTTGCATGCACGTCCTATATTTCCCATTCTAAGGGACACAACCATTATTTTCCACTGTTTTAACTCAATATTCAAAAAATAACGTTTTTGAGGCAAAATTAGCTGCTTTTCCCCACTTGGTGAATTGTATAAAGGCATAGTTTGTTGCTGTGTTTTTTATATGGAAGATATGTGTTTAAATACACTATATGAGTTGATTACTTTCTGATCTAAAACTTTTAAATACCTTAAGGTATTCTTATTGTTGTAGAAAATATCGATTTTGGGATATTACAGATATTCTCGACAATTCCCGATTTCACGGAAATGTTGATAGACATAATTTGCCTGATGTTACTCAATTTTTCCTCCGTAAAAACTTCATGTGTTAGAATAGGCATCTGAAGTGGAGGAGAAGGAACCTGATATGCAAACCTCTCAAGACACGTAGACATGGCCTCGAGACCAGGCATGAATGAGGAACCATGATGACTATCATCCCATGGAAGATCCTCGAGAGGCATAGTTTCCATGATGGCTTCATCGAAGGGAAATATCTCTTTCAAGGGATCGGGCGAATCTGAATCGCCGAGGCAAGGGTATTGAGAATAAGTGTCGAGAGACATGCTCAAAGGATCATGATCAGAAGGCAGAGGCTTCAAAGTCGAAATGAGTTTACAATAGTCAATCTCGATCGAACTCAACGACATCGAATCTCCGAAAGAATTGATCTTCTCAGGTGAAGGGATGATCCATGGGTCATCAGACCGAGAGATCATATTAATCTGAATAGTATGGGGTGGAGGAAGAGGAAAAATACACATGAGAGCAGGATCTTTGAAGAGACCCAGCCCTACACTCTCGTAGGGAGTAGGAATATGATCCACATACGAAACGTTGTTCTTAGAAGAAGAAGTGAAGAATGACAACTGATCAACAGTAACAATATTTCCTTCATGCGGAATTTCAGAACACGAAAGAGAGTGGACAGAATGCACAACATGGCGTGAGTTCAACTGTGACTGAGGAGAAGATTGTAATTAAGCTTGGCGTCAACTACTTAAACCTCGACATTGATTGTCTTCCCTTCTAATGTAATCGGAAAACTAGCGAGAACACCAAGAGGTTTTGATTCTCTTACATCAAATTATTCAAGGGCATTTGGTGATGAATTTAGAGTTGGAGAACTGATGGCTTTCCAGCAGGAAGATGACAGGACGCACGTAGACACACCCTCATCCAAAACCGCCCAATGGATATTCAGACCATTAATACCAACTTGTATGATGAGTGCAATTTGGTGCGGGAGTCATGGGACAAAATTATCCAAGTCAAAAGAGAGAAGGCTAGTATCAGTAGGATCAACCCCGCCAATCACAGATAACAAAGCCTTTCGTTGAGACAGAAAACTCTGAAGTACTTCTAATGTAGACATTGCAGATGGCGCCTAAGCCAGATCTTCAACAATTCTGTAATGTTGAGCAGCACGGGTGTTGGGATTGTAAGAAGACTTGCGGAGTACACCTTTGGAAGGTCACCGTACAACGGGCTCAGTACTGGGCCTTTCAATCTGAAGAGGGCCAGAAGCAGCGGAGGAGGAGGACCATCAACGATCTCTTTCCCCGCTGCCTGACGTGATTCGGTATAATCTTTCAATCGAGTAGCGATAGATACGGATGCAGAACCGTTCATCATGAAAACCTAAGAGCCAAATGGGGCAGAGGGTTGAGGTTCCTCTACCATCTAGGTCTACAGTGATGGAAAAGGTTCTTTGAGAACCATCGTAGTTCCCTGGGTGCATTTGAGTAATCTAATTTCTTCGGCCCATTGAGGACAGTCCTTGGTGTAGTGCTCTTCATCACAAATCAAACAAGGGCACTTCAACTTACACTATGAACCATCATCAGCACTAGATTTAGACAAATATGGTTTTGGGGTATCAGCTTTGGCCTTACCTTTACCCTTATTTTTTCCTTTGGAAGTCTTATCCTCTGGATTGGCCTGAATGACGTTGACTTCTGTGGTTTTACTAGGATTCAGGTTAGACTGAGAAGCAGTATCATTGGAAGGATTATACTTTTGCTTCCCAGGATTCGAAGGAGAAGACTTCCGAGAAGTATGAGACATGGAACCGATGATACCGTCGACGGATGGTGTCGCCAGTGCTTTGGAAGCTCCAGGTCGAGGAGCATCAGGCAAGATATCATACAACATACCAGACTGGGAGTACATAAGATCAAGGTACTGGGCATGAGCAATGGCTTGTTCTTTGGCTACACATTCCCCCATAGCTATGTCTTTAGTGATTTGACTGAAAAACGAGGTAGTGAACCAATCAGTTAGAAGCTGGTCAGGAATATCAAACTTGATCAAGCGACAACGATGCCTCCATTCATGAATATGATCCGAGATATGAGTAGCTCGGTCTTGTTTCAAGGATGCAAGGAGATGCTTCCTGGTCTCATAACGAACCAGTAGCTAAAAATGGGTAAGAAATGCCATGGATAAAGAGTTGAAATCTTGAAAAATTCCACGAGATAATTTGATGTACCACTTTGTAGCGGCACCAGTGAGAGTCCATTGGAAAAGATGGATTTGGATGGAATCGTCGACCCAAGAGTTAGAGGAACACCACAAGTGGTATGTCATAACATGCGCCTGGGGGTCTTCTCCAGACTTACCCTCAAACTTAGGACAATCACCAGGAATCTTAGTTGGAACTGGAGGCCAATATGGGTTATGAAGAATCAGATCGTTCGTAAGCTTTGACACATATGGCAGTTCCAACGTAGCGAGAAACGGTAATTGAGGATTGAAAGGCATATGAGGCCTTTGATAAGGAACCATGTTAACATTCCACCCTATCTGGGAGAAATTCGGCCGCCATATGTTTTTTCCCAGAGGATTCTGACCATAGGGGTTATAAGCCTGATAATTTTTCCCATACTAGGGTTGAGGACCAGGATACTGATTTTGAGCATACCATTGAGGTCCTTGCTGAGCAACGTATGGATTATGATGCGAAATGTAAGCATTGCCTTGAGGTGGGTAATTAGTGCCTTGAGGTTGAGCAGGTGGACCCTGCTAAGCAGGTTGAATGGGCTGCTGAGCTGGTTGAACAAGTTGAACCGACTTTTGGGTTGGTTGAACAAGTTGAACCCGCTGCTGAGCAGGTTGAATCGGCTACTGAGGCTGGGTAGGCTATCCCTGCTAAGCAGGTTGGCCTGGATACTGAGAGCCACCAGGTTGCCCTTGTGGAAGAGGTTGGCCCGATGGTTACGATGGACCAGGCTGTGCCTAATAACCAGGTTGACCCGGAGGAGGACCGTAGGGTTTTCCATGTTGACAAAGTTTCGGCCTTGCTGGATGTAAGGCTACTGCTATTGTACAAAAGGTTGTCCCTATGGTGGATACATTTGCCACCGAGGAACATAAGATGCTCCTATTAGATATTGATATTGAGGTTGACCGGAAGGACCGTGGGGTTGTTGGATCGAAGGTTGACCCTGTAAGGGTTTTCCTTGCGGACCATAAGGCTGTCCCTACTAGATCGAATGTTGTCCCTGTGGGGGTTGTCCTTGTAGACCAGAGGGTTGTCCTTCTATCACCGGCCCCCAATGAGGTACGGCCCGATAAGGATCAGCCGAAGGCAGATAAATAGCCTGATTTGGATCAATAGGAGGCAAATAAACGAGGTTACTGTAGAAATCATAGTGATGCGGAGGATTGATAGGAGCTTGGGGCTGCTGAGAACATTGAGAGTTCTGCTACTGAATAGCTAATAGATACTCTTCAAAATTAAGGCCACGAGGAATCATAGGGGTAGAGGAAGTTGTAGCCACACTAGAAGCAGGCGTAGCCTCCGCGGCATGAGGTTGTGATTTTCCCAGGCCGGGATTTATAGGTCACATAGGATTAAGAAAGATGGACCTGCGAGTGTGAAAAGATCTTGACGATTGATGCATAATGACCAGTGTAGACAAAGCCACACAAATGGTAGGTTGGACTAGGACAGACATAATGACGACCGATGAACTAGGTGTCGACGGTGACAGTCCTAATGAAGGAATTGGAGGAGTCAAAGTACTGGAATGTGCTATGGACGCAACACCAGAAATAATATGACTCAAATTACGATAACCGGGTGGAAGTGACACCGATCGAGGGGAATATTAATTAGAGACACGCGGGAGATATTCAGGGAAAAGCTGATATTCCCGTTTGGACATAGGAATTTCTTCACTGCTAACAAGACTTGAAGAATCCATGTCCGATGAAGCTGTAAGATCTTTGAAAAGACGACGAGGACTAGAAGGTATAGTAGCAGCTATAAAAGGTGATCCCGAAGTAAGAGGGAATTCTTCCTCACTCCCAAAACCAGACCAAGCACCCTGAGGAGGCCAATTTAACTCAACTGATTCTTCAAGAGGAGATCAGGTAGCGAGAGGTTGAAAACTCAGGAGAATAGGCTGCGGAAGCTCTACACACCTAGTAGACTGAGGGGTTTCGAAAGAAACGTCACGAAAATAACTACCACTAGGAGGCAAAAAAGAAGATGACGAAACTGGTGGTTTTGCCACTGTGATATTGTTTCAACACAGGAAAGAAAAATGAGAAAAGCCAATTCAAGGCTTCAAGACCAAACTCTAAGGAATAAAAAAAACAAGCCAAGTAAAGAGCTTTTAACGGGCATGTGATCGCAGGTAATTAATTTTACAACACTGGAATAAAAATTTGTTGTTTCATGTTTTAGGAGTCGAGAAACAGACAAAAGATGACTCTAGTCACTTTCAATTTTAAATGAGCATGAAAGGACAAGTGCTTGATGATCTCTTCTCTTTTTAAGGAGTCACAAAAAGATCGAAATGGCTATTCAAGTAATCTAAGCAAGAGGGTGTACCAAGTTTCCATGAACTACCATATACACATTGGTGATCAAATGAAAGAGAAATAACCAAGGACTTAACGTATGTGCAGGTAGTCTCCCCGAATGTTGTTTTTGGTGTTTCACAGTTACAGGGTGACAGACTCGGCTTCCTATGGATAAAAGGATTTCAACCTATGAGGGTCTCCCTTTATATATGCGACGGTATGGGGAGCACATGTCCGTACTAGCGCTGTCTAAAGCCAGGTGGCGAACGACAACTACTAGGTTTAATGACGCTGGAACACGTCACTAACCTAGACCTCTAAAAAATTTTGTGTTAGGTTCCAATGCTTCCTTAAGTTAATTGAATAAATTTTACAGTTGATCTTGAATTACTGTTTCAATTCCAAGGCCCTACCGAATTTGATCTCAAATTTCCTAAATGCAAACTACATGCAATAGAACACCGTTTTCCATTTGATGAATGCTAGCTAAGAGAAGGATAGAGATATTTCATAAAGCGGAAAATAATGAAAACATACGAAGAAGTCCCCTAATGCATTAATACAATCGAAATGAGAAACGAAAAACTCTTTCCTAGATGCAAGCACTAGTTATGCAAAAGACCTTTTCATTTCCAATGCAAGCAAAAGGATGCAATTTTTTTTTTTTGAATGATTGAAGCACACAATGCACTAATTACATAAAAAATCAAAGCAAACACTAGTTCAGAGTAATATGAATGTTGAGATTTAAAAATGAATGATTCAAAAGCAATACAAACACAAATGTACTCAAACCAATGATTCACTCTTTCAAACAAAGTGAAAGCCTTCTAAAATTACCGAAACCAGCAATGTAATCTATGCTCGAAAATGAAGAGATGGAGAATCAAACAAACACAAAATTAATCATTCAACAAACCAAAAACTCAAAGGATCAAGAAAGACTCAAGCAACTGATTAGGGAATCGAACTGATAAGAAACTAAAAGACCCAAACTTCAATAAGAAGGCTCAGTGAGCGAAAGACACCTAGAACCCGAGAGCTATGTACTGCACTGATAAGAAAATAAATAAACAGATGAGAAGAACAAGCCTAAAGCAGTAAAAACAACTCCAAAAAAACCAATTACAAATCACGAAACAAACTAAAGTCAAGCACAACTGACCAAAAACTCAGCAAAAGGGTCAAATCAAATCCTACAGGATTCGGTGCGATTGTGAGTGTGGTAGTGAGCAGAGGTCAATCATGACACTCTGGAGCTGAACAAGATGATTACAGACACTCAAAAAATCCAAGAAATATATACAAGCAAGCAAATGACCGAAGTCGACCTGACAGGACAAACTCCTAAAAGGAAACCAAACGACAAACTCACACTGATCCCCAATGGAGTCGCCAATTTGTTGGGAAGGTAAATCCTCTATGTGGACAGAGACGATCCCTCTAGCCCTAGAGTGGGTCTAGCAAAAAAGGGACAAGCTAAAGTGTAGGTTCCTTAATTAATGAATGAAAAGGACTGGGTAGATTGACCTACCTGGAGTCCAACGTTGTCGTCACTGTAGTGGTGGTGGCCTCTTGATCTCTACTCCGACAGGTCACAATCCTTCCGCAACAATGCTCAGATACCTGCACAAATATCAGCAAACAGGAGAAGCATACAAAACCATGATTTCATTCATAATCAACTAACCAGTTACTGAGGGTTAATCATATTGCATCAAATAAAACACATTAATGCAAGATGGGAACCAGACAATAGTCATGTATATGTATAAATAGAAGAAAGAGTTACAACCAGAGCCTTGACATTGCAACCTCCTTCAGTGGGGTTTAGTTGAAGCACGTATCGATGGATCATCGGGGAATTTAGATGGGATGAGGACACAAGCCTAAGCTCTCTCAACAAAGGTCTCTTTCGTTCTATCTTTCTAGCAAAATGTTCAGGAACTCTCTTCAGTGTTTCAACTATAATATGCTCAGTTCAGATAGCTCATCAATGGAAGATGGCTTTATTTATAGAGGGAGAGGAGGAGGTTGGGATCCCTACAATGGTGGAAGGGAGGCCTTATCCCTTGGGATGTTTCCCCAAAAGGTGGAAACAAGAGGCCAAAGGAGGGAGGCCGTGGTTATTCAGTCGAACCACTCCAAATGACTCGCCCACGAAGTTGTTATGATGGAAAATTCACCTCTATTTTTAAAAAACATTCCATAAAAAAGTTGGCGTGGGTAGCTCACTGGGCCAGAGCGCTAATGGGCATGGGGCCCAGTGTTAATATTCCTCATTGGCACGAGAGCATAACGGTCTACTAGCGCCAAGGAAAAAACATGTGTTTTTGATGATCTGCTCAGGAAATTTTCAATAGAAGGAGTGTTGCCCTCATAGCAAGGGATGAAATGATGGTCTTTGCAATGCATGACACTTTGTTTTAGTCACAGAAATGATCCTGCAATGTGTGGGATGGGAATTTTAGGGACAGTGAAAAAATGTTGTGTAACACACGTTGCCTTGGGAAAAAAGGTGCAAATCGGGGTGAATTGCACATGAAAATCCCTTGATGTCACAGCATCTAGAGAGCCTGCAGATCAAGAGGCGATCTGCATCAAGAGCCGATTTGAAACCTCAACCCTAAATATTGGTGCAAGTGCACTCAAATCCAGGTTGCATTGGTGGCTTTTGGTTCAGATTTTGCTGTGTGGCATAGAAGCCACGGTTTGCACCACAAGCTTCTACGGTTGAAGAGCTACCAAAGGGAGAAGTTTCCCGTCTGCGTAGTAACAGGTTGTTGAAGCTCTTTAGAGGACCAAGGTGAGTTAGAAAGAAATCTGGAAGCGAGATAAGCTGGACCTTTCTTCAATATAGCTGCACTCTTAGACATATTTGACCCTGATGATATTTTCTTCATGAGGCTTGGTGGTTTTGTTAATGATCACGATTATCGAGAGATACTATATGTTCTGCAACAGCATGAGATTGAAGACTCGCGAGTTTTTCTTTAGGAAGGATGTAAAGGGGAACATATGATTGAAGATCAAGAAGACCCACTAGTCATTCTTGAGGAAGGAAGTAAAGAGGAACATATTGTTGAAGATCAATTGGACTAGCCACATGAAGTTGATCGCAAAGACTTGGCAGAAGAAGACAAGGCTAGAAAGAATTCAAATTATGATGGTCTCATGAATGTTTCTATGTCTGCATATGTTAGCAACAACAACAAGGAAGAAGAAACAAAATTTGAAGAGGAATTAAAGTTTCTTGAAGCATGGCTTGAAACACCATGTCTTTATGAAGTCAACATGGAAGTTGCATCGATGAATGTTGAAGACAATATGTGATTCGGAAGGACCTTCGCACATGAAAAGAGCTTGGTGCCATGATGATTTGAAGTTGGTGACATGTATTTAAGTGGGTGAAATTATGCTTATGCATTTTATTAAACCCATGCATTATTGATATAAATTAATAATTGTGAGAGAAATTTGCCTCACATTATTCATTAATGTAATTAGGGAAATTGGTTTTATGTGAGAAACCACCTCACACCAATTCTCTATTTTTTTCAATTATAGGTTGAGAGAATCAAGGGAATGGTTGGAAAGTCTTTAGGTGGTTTTGAGACTTTTCCCAATTATGGGCCTGAGATAGTTGGAGGTCCCAGTTTCATGGATTTTTTTTTCTTCCTTGTAGTTAGGCCCTACAATTGTGGGTCTTGTAATTAATGCTCTTTGTTGGAGAGTGGGTGAGGAAAACTATATATATTCCTTATGTAAGCCATGAGGATAGGAGAAGACAGGAGAGAATAATTAGCCATTGAGAGCCATAGTGCTTGGCTAATGCTCAGCCAAAGAGCTTGAATGTAAGAAAGCTTAATTTGACGAAGGAATATAGAGGATTTGCATTTCAATTGAAGCAGATCCGGAGATGTAGCCCTAGAGAGATGGAGGGGTTAACTCTGTTACCAATTGGTTGTCTCTCTCTTACGTGCGTGTTTATGCTTCTTGATATGTTAAGTTTAGTTAGTTAGGTTTACATGTTTATGCACTCTAATCGATGGACTAACATGCTCATTTAAGCCTGTATAAGCCATAGTCAATCAAAATATCTTAATACCATACACAATGGTTAGGGTAGTACTCGACCTGTGATCAGATCAAGTGGTATCAGAGTAGGTGATTGCTTTGCAGGATGGGTGGAGGAGTGAAGCACACTAAAATACTACATGAGTTGCAAGAGATAAATGAAAGCCTTCAAGCCGAAAATGCATAATTGCGAAGACTGTTGCTCGATAAGTAGGAGCTTTAAGAGATTCTACGAGCCAAAGAGGAGATATTGTCTAAATTACAGAAGGTTGAGACAATGGATGTGACATCTCAAACCGAGGTATATGATGTCACTTCATGTTCTGTTCTCACTCGATATGAAACTAATGTTGGCATGAAATTCCTCACGAAGATGGGGTATAGCAGAGGTGGACTTGGCATAAATGGCCAAGGAATCACCCAGCCATTGGAGGTTGTACCAAGACAACCATTTGCAGGTTTGGGTTATGGACAGGAAGAGAAAGGAGAATGCTCGAAGATAGCTGAATCAAAAGCCATCTCTTCATCACCTGATTCCAAGAAGGGATTCAAGCCACATAGTCTCAATCAGTTCAAGGACAAGTCAGGAAGGTATAACAGTCATTCAAATTAATCTCTTCATAAGAGAAATGATCGCTTCTATAGATCTTCTAATCGTGATGTAGTTAGGCATCATACAAAGAAAGAGTGGGTTAAGGAGACATATGTGCCCACAAGAAGGGAGACCAAGAAGAATGAGAACCTTCTGAATCCTCCTATCATGAAGACACAGTTGAAAGGGAAACGACATAGTTTTCGCATTTTCTGCAAGATCAGTGGCCATTGGGAGAAGAAGTGTTGGAAGTTTCACCCTGAAATTCACCACAAATCAAGCAGACAGCTTGTAAGAGAGCCCGTGAACGAGGCTCCATTCACCATTCTAAAGGCACACTTACAAGAAGAAAGTTCTTGGTGTCGGTTTGGTAAGCAGTTCATGATGTTTCTGCAAGTTATATTTCTTCTCTTTTGCAAAATTTTGAGTTTTATGGGGGAAAGTATCTCTCTTTTGATGGGAAATGCTCAATATTTTTTTGACTCAGAATAAAAAAAATATGGCACCATCGCGAAGAGCTCAACAAGAGGAATCTGCCGGTGCTTGAATTGCGTCAAACGACCTCTGGATGGAAAATTTATTGCAACCTGAAGTATCACATGCATCTGCACTCAGATTGGTGTGCCAGTTCTTTAAGAACTGAATCACTCCGAGTGACTGCGATGATCAAGCATGTCAACAAAGGCGTGGTTGATTAATAAAAGCAGATTTTGATTCTCACCGTAGTTTTTCCAATTAGTATTCTAATGAATAAGGTATGAGTTTTGGGTTCAAAATTTGTTATCAGAGATCCTTCGAGGTTCTCCTGTTGTTCGATATCGTGAAGAAAACATTTTTTTCTTGATCCTCCACATCGTGGTAAACAATGCAAGGATTCTGAACCACAGTTTTCACACTATCGCATAGATATCTGAGAACATCTGAAGAAAAATTTTAGATATCCATGTCACTGATGGGAACCAAAGCCAAGGTTCAATTCTTGGAGACTTCCTAGCAACAAAAGAATCCAGAGACATAATATCTTGCTTGGAGTTCACGACTATTTGGTGCGTGGAGATCCAAAGAGGAAAAAAAAATCAACCTTCTTGAATGGGATGAGACAACCTTATTTCTAGCCTCAGGTATGTGTGCTACCACAACCGTGATTTTGGCATTGGTTCCAGTGGGGGGCACATAATTACTACCACCAATTTCTATCAGTGAACTGGGCAGTTTATCTAAACAGTATTGCCAAAAATGGGAATCAAAGCCATGGTAATTGACCCCACTGACATAGATTCTCTCGAAATAGATTTGGAGCAAAACAATGTTTCTCTGCTCTTCTCCGAGTCTCCCACAAACCCTTATCTTCGATGTATTGACATTGAGTTGGTCTCCAAGCTTTGTCATAAAAAGGGTGTGTTGGTTTGTATAGGTTGTACTTTTGCAACACCTGTTAACTAGAAAGTGTTAGCACTTGGCGCAGACATTGTATTGCATTCAAAAACTAAATATTGCAGGTCATAATGATGTTCTTACAGGCAGTTTGCGTGGTTCAGACAAGGTTATTGGCGCAGTACACGCTTTGCACAATACCTTGGGAGGTCTATTAAGTCCAAATGCTACCTACTTGATTCTTCGCGGCATAAAGACCCTACACCTTAGTGTACAACAACAAAACTCAACAGCCTTAAGGATTGCCCACACTAAAGGCACATCCAAAGGTTTCCCGTATCCACTATTCTGGCCTTGAAAGTCATCCAGAGCATCCCATTTCCAAATGAACGGATATAATGGTGTTGTCAAATTTGAGATTGCTGGAGACTTGCAGGCTACGTCCCATATTATTGATTCATTAAAAATTCTTCACATGATCACCTATGAAGGTCCTCATGCCACTCTTTCCCCTCAACGAAATCACAGCTAGCTTCCTAAAGACTCGCCCGACGTTGGGAGAGATTTGGTGGCACCGTTCCTCTATTTCATCACCAGAATGCAGATTTGGTGCACGCTATGGATGGGATATTTTCAATCGAATAAAAAGGCTTGAACTCAGTTTTTGATAAATATTGCATCTTGAGAAGCCTCAGGGACATTTTCTAGTCGCCGGTGACGCAGACCCAAGCGGTTTTAATGGAGGTTATTTGGTTGGCAAAGACCGCATGAAAAAAGTTATGTTTAAGGATTTTTAGGTTCAAATCTGGGAAGTCGACATAGGCAGGATCCGATGAAATCCTCCCCCCCCTGCTTCGATTGCTTATGTGGAGACACATTAAGCATCAACATTTCAAGATCGATCTCTCTTCACACGTAGTGTTTCTCCGCAAATCTGACTTTTGGGCCTTTATTTATGCAAAACACTTTTGTATATTCAAGCGCTTGCGCCAATATATTGCAAAGGATATCTTATGGATGCCATAAAGATTTCGGTCGTGCAGTGTCTAATGGATTCATCTTTGATCGCTCAGAAACCGGTTCGAAAATGGCAGAATTATTGCAATTTATCCCTCTGAACGAACTTAGTTAAAAATTTCCTTGGTATTTGCAGTTCACAAATCTAAGGTTCCTGATGATTCGCGAAAATGTCGCGGATGTCTTATCTAATTCATGGAGATTAAAAATCTTATGCTATTGTGGAGAAAGGACTCATGAAACTACTATCATCGCTACAACAAGAAGGAAACGGACAGGGGAGCCATTTTTTATTAGGGTTGATGGGTTGTTCTCACCACTAAAAGGTGAATTTCATCAGTTCCCAGTTCCCTGCATTTAAATGATCACATTCAATGGAATTCACAAGGATTTCGGCTTCTTTAGTGTTTATTTTGTGCAATCTTGTCGAGTACGCTTCAGCCAACAATTCTGATATCATAAAGAATGGATTTCTGAGTGTCTCGGGATTCAATATCTCATACTTTTGTGGAACCACGATTCGATGTGACACCATCCGAGAAATTAAATTAAATTCTTGGAACCTGTCAGGAGCTGTGAACTAGCGAGTGCTATTGCAGTTAGCCCATATGAAAACCCTAGATCTCTCAAAAAATTCCCTCTCTGGGAATATAAAGTAGGACCTATGGACGATGAGCAATTTGATAGACTTGAATTTGGTGAAGAATGTATTCGGAGAAATTACTTTTATTTGCCAAGACATATCCAAAACCATTTCAGTGGTTACTTTAGAAATAATAAGGTGATAGATCCATGTGGGAATACCCATTTTCCATAGCTGGTGTAAACATAACATTCATGCGTATTCAAATGCTTGATATTCGATCGGCCAAGCCAAGCACTATTGCAGGAGTTGTATTCTTGAAGATGCTAGCTGGAGATGAGTGGGCATTTGATTTACTTTACTGTATTGCATTTGAAGTGATGGATGCACAATGGCTTGCAATGCATGCTTCTTATATGGACTTCAATGTTGTTTTAAAGTCCACTCGTGCTCAGCTAGAGAAATATTTTTTGATAGAGGGAATTTCACGGGTGAAAACTTCGTATTTTTTTTTCCTTTGTGCACATGTTTGGCACATTAAATTTGTTGTAATTGTCATCATATTTTGGGCATCAAAAAATTGGCACGTAAATTGTTAAATGCCATCATTGCCATGAAAGTCGTTATGTGAAGCTGATTATGAAGCATTGTAAAAGGCTTGTTGTAGCCACTCTTATGTGAGGGAGGGTGAGAGGCGTACTTTTATGCATTAAGCCTTGTTGGCTTCTTTGTAATCAGGTTGAATGAGGCGATTGCCTAAGCCATTTTGGCATTTAAACTTGACCAATGAACTCTTGGAAAGTGTTCTAAAGGATGTAAATAGGTATGATCAGCTACAGGTTGCAACTTTCGACAAATGTGGGATTTTGCATTCCAATTATGAAGGACCGCAGAGAAGGAATCTTGAAGCGATGTGCCTTTTCAGGCATTTGCGTTGCAACAATTGTAGGTGTTGGAATTATGTTCCAATTCTGAAGTATATCAGGTGAAGGAGTCATGATGGAGTGTGCATTTCAGAAACATTTTCATACAGTTGATTTGATTGAAGCTGATACTTTTGGAGACCAAAAGTTTTTTTGTGGGGAGGTGTGATCCAGAAGGACCTTCACACATGAAAAGAGCTTGGCACCATGATGATTTGAAGTTGGTGACAATTATTTAAGTGGGTGAAATTATGCTTATGCATTTTATTAAACCCATGAATTATTGATATAAATTAATAATTGTGAGAGAAATTTGCCTCACATTATTCATTAATGTAATTAGGGAAATTGGTTTTATGTGAGAAACCACCTCACACCAATTCTCTATTTTTTTCAATTATAGGTTGAGAGAATCAAGGGCATGGTTGGAAATTATTTAGGTGGTTTTGAGACTTTTCCCAATTATTGGCCTGAGATAGTTGGAGGTCCTACTTTCATGGAATTTGTTTTTCCTTCCTTGTAGTTAGGCCCTACAATTGTGGGTCTTGTAATTAATGCTCTTTGTTGGAGAGTGGGTGAGGAAAAATATATATATTCCTTATGTAATCCATGAGGGGAGGGGAAGACAGGAGATAATACTTATCCATTGAGAGCCATAGTGCTTGGCTAATGCTTGACTGGAGAGCTTGAATGTAAGAAAGCTTACTTTCACGAAGGAATATAGAGGATCTGCATTCCAATTGAAGAAGATTAGGAGATGTAGCCCCAGAGAGATGGAGGGGTGAACTCCGTTACCAATTGGTTGACTCTCTCTTACGTGCGTGTTTGTGCTGCTTGATATGTTAAGCTCATTTAGTTATGTTTACGTGTTCATTCACTCTAATCGATGGACTAACATGCTCATTTAAGCCTGTATAAGCCATAGTCAATTAAAGATCTTAATATCATACACAATGGTTAGGGTATTACTCGACGCGTGATTATATCAACATGGCTGACATTCAGATGTTGGACACTGGAAATAGTGAGAGGAAAAATTCTCCTATCAAGCTTGTACCCTTTAAAGTGTTATCAATTACTAGCAATCAAGATATAAAGAAATACAGCCTACAATCAAGATCGAGGAGGATAATAGTTCAAGAATTTACTCTTTTGGGAAGAAAATGTAAAAAGGAGGTGAAGATCTATCACTACCTCATGGAAAGAAAGGTAAAGATGAAGAATCGCTTATCAATGAATAAGCATGGACTCTCAATCAAGAAGACTAAAATGAAAACTATGTTACCAAGTTTTTTACGTACCATTGTAAGCCTAGCTGAGACTAGATCAGTAGGCATATGCTATTTTTTCAGTACCTTTTCTCCATTAAGGGGGAGTGTTGGAATTAATAGAGAAAGCTAAACTTAGATGTTTATTGTGATGATGATATGATTGAGACTCTAAGATTAGATCTCAGATCCTACTATCTAGGAAGTGGGTCAAACCACCGTTTTAGTATATGTACGAGGTTCTTCTGACTGAAGAGTCAGTTCATTATGAGGAGTTCTTGGGCACTCTCCAGGCATCTCACTCGGAGAGCCATTTAGTTAATAGAATATTTGTTTTTAACTTTAATATCACCCTCTAAGCATTGATATCTAGAGGTATCTTTGTCATTACTTATGGATATGTATAGGGATATTTGTCATTAATATCACCCTCTAAGCATTTGCTCTAGGAACATTTTCGAGGGAGCCCGCTCAGGAAACCCTGACCTAGACTTTGTATCCATTGCAGATTTAGAAAAATAAATACGAGAAAAGTTTAAATTCTTATTTTTTTTTTCTTTTTTTTTTTAATCTTCATATTCAAAATATTTACTGAATTTGCAATCCAATTAAAAATACAGTTAAATTCTATATGCTCAAGTTTCATAAAGGTGCATGACGTAGTTAACAGGAACTGTGTACGCCCAAGACCCTCAACGGGCATGGGTTAGTCGAAATTGAAGTCATATGTCTACTCTGATTTCTCTACGCATGAAATTGTCAGCGAATCTATGAATTTATATAGAAAATGGAAGGAGCCCAGCAATATCCCCGAAAATCGCATAAAATTGTCAACGAATCTATGAATTTATATAAAAAAGGGAAGGAGCCTAGCAATATCCTGAAAACCAACCAAAGAAACTAGTTGTTGGAATTTTTAGAATTTTTTTGTTTAATTTTTTTTTAAATCCGGTAGGAATTATTGAAATGAAATCACAAGTTTGATAAGTAAGTTCTATGCAATAGAAGTGCCTTATAAATTTTTCAAAATGCTAAATTTATATACAATAAGAAAACCAATTTAAATAACACAACTCAAAATTTCACCTTAATTTTTCCTTATTCCAATTATATAAACCAAAAACCTTCAAAAAACATGGAACTACTAGAAATCGAAGTTATGTGCTCCTGTAATTTCTTTTTCTCTCCAATCATATGGGGTGTATCGAGTGTTGTTACATGGTTACATGTGGCCAACGTTTGCCCCGTTTCTCTGACCATTCAACGTTAGAGAGGAGAGTGGGAATATCTATGTAGTCATTCACCTTTCCTTGTTTAGAGGAGAGAGTGGGCTATTCAATAAATCACTTTCACCTTAGTTTGCTTTTGAAGAAAAACAATTTTTTTGAGTTAGTTCTCTCATGCAACCATGAGTGTCTTGAAATAGACAAGGACTTTTGTTGGTGATACTTGAATAAGGGTTGCAGGCACTTGTAGCAGATATTTGACATTCCTTAATCGTTTTTAAGGACATTTGTGATATATTTCTTTTTTGACAAGGATGAATCTGCACAACCTCTTCCAATTTAAATATTAGCAATGGGATGCCCTTGTTTTTTTTTTTTTTTTTTCTAAGTAAGACTAATTATATTAATATAACATATGGTACAAGGAGTGTTTGGCCTCTGGAATCGCTGAAATAGCCAATTCCAAAGGCATTATAAGTCAAAAAATCAAAATAGTGACTACCCCAGATGGGGAAACCAGTCAAACCAGTCTTACTGCAGTTGCCCACATAGGGGAAACCAGCTTCATACAAAAAATAGTTGAGAATTATGAAAATATTCAAAAGAGACATAGTGACCCAAAAAATTAACTGAACTGAGTAAAACAACCTTTTCAAGCTAGGTGTCATTGTGCAGAGGCAGTGGTTCCTCCACAATGAGGCACTTGTACTCATCGGAGGATTCATTTGCGTTCTTCATTTGTGGCACTGCTGGTTCAGGAGTTATGGCGGTGCATGCACTATCCTTGCAACCCTCTTCTCTAGACCAATCTAATCTATCGCTGCCACTGCTGCTACCTTTTCCGTTACTGCTGGAGGAGAGGGTGCCCTGAATGACTGGAAGGGCGGAAGAGGGGCCAAGTCAATGGTGGATTTTCTGAGCTTTTTTCTAGGGTTGTGGCTAGCAGCAAGGGAAGCTTCCTCCTTGAATATGATGGAGATGGTGGCTGTGATGCGAGGGTGGTCCACAGCGCAGGTGTAGTGGAATTGGGAAGAGTGCGCAGTAGGCGGAGAGGGCAATGTCTCCAAATGAGTCAGAGGCAGGGAGGAGCGATTGGTGGGGAGGCGCAATGTCGAAATGCCAACCGGAGAGACAGAGTGAGATCGTATTGACTCATGACCTTGTCCTCTGCCACTGCGAGTTGCAGGATAGTGGCCCAAAACCTCACCAAGAGATGGAGAGGAAGACTCAGAGCGGATGAAATGCGAAGGACGAGTCGCCTGCCCCTGCCCATGCCCACTGCCTCGGCGACAGTGCATTCGGTGTTGCCTGGGCATAATGGAGTTGTTGGAGGCGTTGGAGATGAAAATGGGTGCAGAGGGCTTAGCAGAGGGAGCAAAAGGCTGAGGAATCAAGGGCCCTGGAACACAATTGAGGCTGCAATGGAGGCTATGGGAGAAGTGGTGACCAGGGGCGAAAACAATGCAATGGTAGAGGCTGCACCGCCTCCCTGTGGGCGTTTGAGAGCTCGGCTCTGAGACCACAGAGGGGCAAATGCAGCTTGAGGGAGATGGAGGAATGCTTCAGCGCGGAGGCATTTTGAAAGGGTGGTGGCCGTACTGACGTTCGAGCAAGTTAATGTTGCAGCGTTGAGAGCAGTTGGCAGATATAAATGCCCACGGCTTGAGCCCATATGTGACCATGTGGTTGAGCTATGTGTCACGTGCTGGGCTCGCTGTCCACCTGTTGCTAATGTTCACCTGCATCCGAGAATGGGATGCCCTTGATATATTTCATAAAAGTAGAAATTTATTTGATAAATTCAGTACATATCTATATACACATATTTATATGATTATATTCTTTGAAAAAAAATATGGAAAATTACAACACGTTCAAATATTTATATGGGAATTGTGTAGATATTGTTATGACTAATCTCTTTAATTTTTATTTAAATTAAATTTAAATGTATTATAATTGAATTGAAGTAGAAAAGACTTGTTTATGTTTTTGGTTTTTTTTTTTCATTGTTATTTTTAATGTTGCTATTCAGGTTTTTTTTTTATATTTTATGGTTTGAATTTAATTTTATTAATCAAAATTGAGTGAAAATGGACAATTTAATCTTAAAAAATCATATATACAAATTTTATTTTTTTTATAAAATATATATTTGTTCTTATCATCTACGATCTATCATTTCAAATATCTAAAAATAAGTGGTTTTCCTAAAAATTTTAAATATTGTAAAAAGAATTGTATTGAAACAACACCTATCTGCAGAGCTGTCAGATGGCACTATCACTTTGACTAGTGGTCGTGAAGCAGTCAAATGGCACAATTACTTTGAATAGGTGTGGTATAATCTAGGGTGAATAAAGTTATTAAGTGATGGGATCAAGTATATATTATCAAGCCTGTAGTGTAAGTTCAACTTGTAATGTGAAAATTGAGAGAAAATAGCTATAAAACTTTTTTTTGTTTTCGTTTGAAATTTGAAAAGAAATTAGAAAGATCAAAAAAAAAAAAAAAAAAAAACCTAGCCTCTCCATAGCTATCTTCGAAACAAATTTTGCTCCATGGTGGTTTATGTAGTGGTCAATAATTATTATATACCTAAGATCAATTATTTCTTCCATTCCAAAATATGGTTATAGAGTGTTGAAAGCAAAGTATGGTTTCAAGTAGTAGAGAAATAGTAGTGGTTTCAAGCATGAGGAAAAGTATGGTTTCAAGTAGTAGGCAAATAGTAGTTGAGACTAATTTTCATCAGTTGTTCAAGTGGCATTCATGTGGCATTCTCAAACCTTGTAGGAGTAGTTTTTTCAAATGCAAGTGCTATTTTGAGTGCATGCATGGTTGTATAACTTATTTGTGAGTGCATGCATGGTTGTAAAACTTATTTGGGTCCTTTCCTATGTAATAATCTAGAGATAGATAATGTCTCAAATATCTAAAAATTACAGGGGGCTATGAAATGCATGGTAGCTAATGTCTCAAATATCTAAAATTACAAAGGGCTATGAAGTGATGCATTTCAAACCATTATAAAAACAAATCCTCTTGGTTGGCCTTCTACTACATGACACAACCAATGGTGTGTACAGGCCTTGGTTGGTGTCGGATTTCAAAGCCCTTGTCTGATGTCGGCTTTCAAAGCCCTGGTCGGTGTTCAAAGAATGGTTCCAACTATGGTAAGATGAGTGTCTGCCACTATTACCACTTTGGATAGCATCAACTCTATTACAACTACTCAAAGGTAAGGAAAATTGTCAACCTACTGTTTTCTTTTACATCAATGAAGTAAAATTAGAAACATTAGTTTGTCAAATTCTAGGAAAAGGTTAATGAACTGAAAAAAAAAAAACTCATAATCTATGATCCTTTAGAAAATCATTGATCCAACTATAAAAAAAAACATAAAACATCTACAATGAAGTAAAAGTTTGAACCTCTATTTTTTCAAATTTTGAATAATGTTAACTAGATAACAAAATCATAACTTCTGATCAAATTATGTTAACTAAATAACAAAATATTGTTAATTAAATAACAAAATCATAACCTCTGGTCAATTTTTTCATCAATCTAGATGTAAAAAACACAAAAACCATAAAACTGATGCAAGAGCATCTCATGTTTAATTTTTATGTAATTATTTAATTAAAGAATCTATTGTTTTCTAGAATTAGTGAGTCATTCTAGAATTAATTAGGAGATAGGGAAGTTAGGATAGAATCCTAAAATTGAGAGAATAAATCTGAAATTCCTCCAAATATCTAATAGGAAATTTCTCTTCAAGAGATTGGAGAGACTTCTCTCCTTTAAATAAATAGCCATGTAAAAATAATGTTCATGTTTTGGAGTGTGATTTTGATCAAAAAAAATCTGTGTGCTTTAGTTGTTAATCCTATGTGTGTGTTGTGTTTGTTTTAGTTGTTAATCCTCTGCACCATTTTTGATATCAGAACAAAAATGAATCATGTCAAGTAAGTCTAGTGTGGTAAGAAGAATCGTTGGTATAAGCCACAGATGTTTCTTTTGTGCGTTAAAAGAGAGCGATTGTGAAGGAGCGGTGTTCAAAGGTTGAGAGCCTGCATTTGAAAAGCAGGTCGAAAGCGTATGAGAGCAGATTGCGCGATTGGAGACTATGTGGAGACTGAAGGCTGCATGGGAAACTATGTGAAACATTCTTAAGTCCGGTGTTTAGGTAGGAGCTTATTGGTGTGAGAAGTTCCTTAATTGATCGTTGAATCTATTAGGTCCCTGTAATTTGTCAGATTGGCAAGACTGGATAGACAAGGGTAACATCAAACCAACTTTGGAGTCCTAGGACCTAGCCTTCCTGGACTCAGAGAGGGCTCTCTCTATATTTGTAGAAAAGATATGACTTGTTTGATTTAGGATGTTGATTTTAGGCTAGTTATAATGATAGGGTTTGTTTGTTTTGTTTTTTTTGGTTGGGTTGCTTGTTAAGAAGAACAGATAGAGTAAGAGAGATTCAATCCATTGGGCTATGGGGTCTGCAAAAGGTTTGAAGAGTACAACAATAAATCAAGGGTGTTTTATAGGGAAAGTTAGCAGATCCAAATGGATCTTAATAGCTTATGTGAGTGTGAAATGAACATTAAATTGTGAACATAGTAGGTTTAAAGGGAAATTAAAAATCCTTTAACATATAATATAACAAGAAGAGTCTTTAAGAGCACTATGCTTAAGAAAGAATCAAAGGACAGGGCGCACCATAAACTTCTTTGACCTAGCTTTATCAAGTAAAATTTGAGACAACAATCCAGCAAACCCTAAAGAGCAGGGAACTCCTAAGTTCTCTAGCTATTTACCTTCAGAGAAAGAAAAAATTCAAGAGGGAACTTCTAAATCTCTTCAATAAGACTATAACGAACTTTTAAATGACTTTTCAAGATAGACCAAAGGATAGGGAAAATCATAAACTTATTTAGCATAAACCCTAATAAGCAATACTTCAAAGAAAGATCTCAAAAAAAATGTTTCAAGCTACACCAAAGGACATGGCATACCATAAAATTCTTTGGCTTGACTCCATTAAATCATTTTCAAGACAACAAGCTAAGTGGAACCAGAGAGCAACTAAGAATTCTCTAATTAGACTTAGCAGAGGAAAACATTTGAACAATAGAAGGCAGACAGGCTTAAGGTGCCTCTAGCAGCATATCTTAACCTAAATTTTTTGTTCTATTGCAAGAGAAAAGATGAAACAATATGAAAACAAAAGGAAACAATTACTAAATTAGAATAACATCACCATTAATCGGGTTCATGAATCCTATGAATGTGTTTTCTTCATTTACATTCAATCGAAAACAATTACAAAGATCCAAAGCTAATTTCTTCACAATTCCAAGTCTATGTAATATTCATCTCAATAATCAACCAACAAAATTATGAAGAATTACATGCAGTATTTATCTGCAAAATGAGGAGGTGGAAACCCTAGCTAGGGTTTAGAAGTCATTTATTACATATTTAAGGCATTTTGAACTTTGAGACCATGTAATGCCCAAGGCAAAAATATCTAAAAGATATTCATGACAAAAATAACTTCTAACATAACTCCTCAACTAATTTTAGAGATATATGTCCTTAAGGCCTTCAAAATATCTTTTTCAATAACTTCAGATGCCTTTTGTTGAATTTTGTGGTGGATTTGACACACGGGTGTACGAAATCACACTAGTTTAAGGGGTGTGGTCTACCCCTATAAACTATTGGTAACAGACAGAAAGTGGTGGAGCTCAAAAGCATACAATCTAGAGGAAAAAGTATGCAAATGTATGCTAAAATTAAACTAAAACTAAAACAAAAATATACAGAAGCTATTGAAGAGAGTCAAAATGATAATAATGCAAACGATGGCTCTAGGTCTCTTATTAAACATTTGATATGGAGAAGAAATTTTACCCACTTGCCAAAGGGCCCCTAGACAATGGTTCTAGGTCCTGATGCAAGGATGTTGTTTTCCAAGCTCTACCTCTATGCAGTATCCCTCTCTCTTTGCTGTGATGGACTAAGATTTTTGGGTGGCCAACAATCGAGTACCCTCTATCTCTAGCTCTGGGTCACACACTACTGGTATTGCTTGGGAAATTTTGGCTAGCATAACAATGTGATCACTCATTCTTCATCTCATGGTGGATTTATATAGGGGATTTCAAATCCTCCTTCCTTCCCTTGGTACATGGTGGATGGTGACCCAAGGGAGAGGTATGATTCCATTGTGTGCTCCAAATATTCCTTTCTATGCTCACATAGTGTCTAAGGAGGTGCTGGTGGCTGTCCTTAGGTGGCTTCATGTAAGGAGAAACTTGTCCTTTGCTTTGTGTGGTCCCAGAAAGTGAAATTTTGCCACTTTCAGGAATGTGCGCTTATCGGGAAAAAAGGCGAATAGAAGGCACTCTTCTCGAAGGATAATGCGTGCAATCAGCATTTAAGACTAGTTCAAATTTGATTTTCTCAAAACCTTAGAGATTTTAAATACTTTCTTGATTCCATAATGTCTTCCTACCCTGTAAATCCTTTGGCTTGACATTAATTAATGTCATCTTCTACTATACAATTTTCCAGTGTTAACAGTTGCCCCCTAATGTGTGAGGTCTAGGAAGGATAGTATAGCTGAAATACATTATAGTTTCTTTTCTCTATCGTGCGTAGAGAGAGAGAGGGAGACCTACGTGAATATTGGAATTAACAACACCCTGCAATGTTTCCAAGATGACCATGGCCTAAGGGATCCCTACAAGAAAATACAATTTAAAACATATATACAAAATTTCAATGAGGTGGGCATGTCCCATGCTCGTGATGCTATGGCTAGTTAAACAAAATTGACAGTTACATGTGCTGTCTGTGTCACTACTATGGTAGTGATGCTGGCGGTTGTTGACGATGACTGCTGACGCCCTCTAGGGAATTTTTCTGTGATGATAGGTGGAATGTGGTACCAATATGCGTAAACTTGGTATGGCACATAGTTTCGCAATGTATGCATAGGTGTTGGCTAGGACCTTCCCGTGTAAGCATTGTTGACAGAGACGCTTATGGAGGCACGGGTCTTCGACAGATCTGGTCAAAGTGTAATGGTTGTAAGGTACGATACCATCTTGACATGAAAGCTTTTATCATAGTCAAATGTTAGGAGGATCAATGACATCTATGGAGAATGATGTCTCCCACACTGCCACCCGAGGATACCCCTTTGCATGGGGAGAGGTGATCCAAGGAACTGCTTCCTTTTTGGAAAATAGGTGTCGAGGTCAACAAAAAGGAAGCCTTAACCAAACCATAGGTCGCTGACCTTAGGGGTCAGGGACCTGGATGTGATGGGTTTAACATAGGCATGTTGGTGAGAGGTGACTGAAAACTAATGATGGGGATTTAGTGGCCCGAGGTCGGAGTATACTTTAGCAGCTTGGCGACAATCATAGTTATTTCTGAAGGGAAAATCCCTGCAGTCAGTAGCACTTCCAGGGCAGGTGTAAACCTGCCTATCAATGTCATGATGGTGCGTTCGTGGGGGTGAAATACTTCGACCAAGGGGAATGAGGGACTGCTGCCATTGGAGAAAAGATGAAATATGAGGGTGAAGGGGCGAAGTGCACCATTTGCGGTCTTTGTACACTTACCAAAAGAATAAAATAATGAGGTTTGGTTTGTACAAAACACAGAGACGGGTACCCCAAAACATGAAAGTGTTTAGTCACTGAAGGTGTGAGGAAGGTGTTTTTTTGGGGGTGGGGGTCCCATTGGTTGGTCTCATGTGCAGGGTTGATGAAGCAGATGAAACAGTGTCGTAGATGGGCTTATGCTGGTGGAGGTACGGTGGGCCAGATGCGATGTGCAGAGGTGAGCGTTTTACCTGCTTGTACAACCTGGTCATCCGGGAAGGGGGTTTCAGTTTGCATGGTAAAATTGACCTTATGCATGATGAATGGATGGGCACGAGGTGCTTCCAAGATTGAAGTGGTATGGCCATGGCGTCACTTTTGCTGTGATATATGGTCTACTTTGGGTGACAAGCGCCATGGAGGGAAGGCTCTACCAACCAACATGGATGTTTATCATGTGCAGGGTGAGGTAATGATAAACACGGCCGGATATGAGGACCCTGTGGTTCATTTCTGATGGAGAAATGATGTCAGGATATGCAATGTTTTCTGGGACTCTATCATGCTGGGGGTAGAATGATACCTGCTCCGGAACCTTCAGTAGATGGTCTTGTAAATGGTTTGTAGGTTCTTCCTGCAAAAAAAACTACCTCAAGTGAAAGAATATTCTTTTCATCAAATATTATTGAAAGGTATGAGCTTTAGAAAGGAAGATGAGAGAGGGAATACCTGTTGGTGCTGAAAATTTATTTTTTCTGGAAAGCGAATTTGTGGCATCGCTTTCGTTCATCATGGTGTACTGATGATGGTGCAACTTACAGTTCGCATAATGGACCTTCTGATCTCTTGTTATGGACCTCCGAATTTTTTGAAAAGGGAAATAAATAGGTGATTATGGCCCTAATCCTATTCATTTGTACTTGCTGAGTTTTGAGAGATCAGAGGAGTTTGCAGATCATTTCTGGCCATTGCGGTCAGCTCGTGTACTAGGGACTAGCGATACTATGCCGAGGTAACTTCCATGACGTCTTGCATTTTAATATTTTCAGTTTGATGGTGCCAGGGGCCGTACAAATTGGGTTTGTATAGCCTCAAAGTGAATTTTTCCCTAGATTGCGCGGGCAATCTGGGCAAAAGCGCGCCTTCCTTGTGCGCAATTTTGAGGGGTAGGCATACGAGGGCGCATTTTTCCCTAATTTTAGTGCACGAAGGTGCGCTTGTGAAAAATACAGGCATGCAAAGGACAAGGTGACAAAAATTTTGGTTTTTGTCTGTTTTTTAGGTTTTTCTCTATACTGTTGGGTACCTGTGTTGATGAAAGGTTGGTGTGGAGGGAGCGGGACTAGCCCGAGATCCAGATCGCTCTAGCTGCTGATGTTGGGGTGCGATGTCAGTTGGCCGCATGGGGCCTTATAAAATTTGCTGAAAATGAGTTTCTGCGGTCGCAGGACTGCTTACTACGCTACATTATACAGCACTGGCGTAGGAGGTGCAACATGTTCATGTTGCGGGGGACGAACTCGGTGATCCGTCCCGAGACGGATATCTACTTTGTGACCGGGTTACTGCCTCAGGGTAAGGTGCTGAGGTACCCACTCCCCTCTGGGAGAGTGAACCTGGATAGATTCTGGAGGCGTCATTGTGGTGGGGCGCCTCTTACCGAGGGATCCATCAACATTGCATCAGTTACAGATGTGGCAGAGTGGTGTGCTCTGGCAGTGATCATAAAATTGTCGGGGTCGTTTGCTCCGCATCGAGCGTCTGGCCCGCAGGTTTGAGTTTTGCGCTGGTTGAGGTCCAGGCATTTCTTTGAATTTGTCCGCTTTTGTTTTGATTGTATGGTGTCGCAATTGAACAAGGTCCAACGTGGATCGAAGTCTTTTACATATGCCATTATCCTATGTAGCATCATGTACGAGAGGGTGGTGCTGCTAAGGCCAGTGGTGGCGGTGCCTATTGGGGGGCCACGGGAGTCACGTATGAGGAGGTGGGCGCTGGTGATGTCACGAGGTGGTGGTGGCATGGTGGAGCGTTATTGGAACACCATGACAGAGGCTTGGTTCGAGGCCAACCCACAGATGTTCTTGCGATACCCGTATGCGAGGATGGACTTTCAGGGTCACCCAGACATGGGTCTCCCTTTTGGTTATGTTTGGGGACCTGCAAGTATGATTTATATGTTTTTTCTGCATTTTTTTGAGTATATATATACTTATGTGTTTTTCTAGTGACACTAACATTATTTTGGTTACTCGTTTAGATGTTGGTGAGGTGGGTCGCCTCGTGGCCTGACTGGTGGGTTACGATCCTCCGCGATGACCTCGAGGTGGTTAGGGAGGAGGTGATGCAGGTGGACCAGGCGGTGGTGCCGGTGGACCTGGAAAAGATGGTGCTGGTGATCCAGGTGGATATCGGTGGCCACCGACCTATTCCATTTGGACACGTAGCATCAATTCTTTCAGTTTTTCAACTTCAGCACAGCTTACTATTTTTAGCAGGTTTTCAGGTCCTGCACTCCCGGAGCTATTTTGGGGACTTAATGATCTATGTGGATATTAGTGGCCACCCACCAAGTCCATTTGAACCCCCACCATCAGTTATTTCAGTTTGTAAGTTTCAGCACAACTTACTATTTATAGCAGTTTTTTAGGTCCTGGACTTCTGGAGATGTTTTGAGGCCCTAGACGATGCTTTTTGGGAAAATGGGGAGCAACATGGGTTATAGAACGATTTTTCTCACTAAAACGTTGTAGTCCTCGGATAGATATTTCTAACGAGCTATTGAGCACGTCAAACGGAGACCGGATGCCAAGGTTACGTCCCCGGGAAGTTGAAACACCAACTTACCCAAATAGGGCCCATAGTTTTGGCGCTTCATCTCCTAGGGTTAGGTTTTTGGACGTTTCAGATTCTACATTGTTTCTAAACAATAAATAGACCCTCGAGCCTCATTGTAACACAGTTCAGGGGCTGGTAGCTGACACATCTCTTCTCAGGGATACGCTGCCAGTACCCTTGCTCATCTATTTTCATTATGTTTGGAATAGGCCTTGGAGCCTCAGTGTAACACAGTGGAGAGGCCTGTAGCAATCACATCTCTTCTCCGGGATATGTTACTAGTGCCCTCACCTTCTCATTTCTATTATTCCTATAAGCATGTTTCAGTCAGTTGTTTTGTAACACATTCCATAGGCCTGTAGCTGCCATATCCCTTCTCAGAGTTAAGCCTACTAGCGCCCTCGCTGTTTATTTACACTTTGTCTGTAAACAACTTCCAATTGTGTAACACAGTTAAGAGGCCTATAGCCGCCACATCTCTTCTCAAAGATACGCTACCAACGCGCTAGTTATTCTTATTTCAATCATTTGATTATAATAAAATGAAGCATTATTTCCACTGCATCTCTGTATCTATGGCTATATGTGTATTCTGTTGCGTTCCTGCATAAAATCCAGATCAGTGGTATCTGTTGGGCCAGAATTGTGAATTACGGATAAAAAACGATTCCCTAGACATGTGCTATTCTAGAACAATAGGTGAAAGACTATACAACTATTTCTCCTAACTCAGAACAGATACATAGAGAGGATTGGAGGCTTACTTGTTCAGTCACTTCCAAATGGCTCCTTCTTTCGCTTCTGTTGCAGCTTCAAATTCAAGCGGTTTGTGAGCTCAATGCTTCCTACAAGAAAGAACACTGAAACAGAAGAAGATGCAATAACATAGATATCTATTCAAGCTAGTTAGCTAAATCAGTAAAGCATAAACCATACACATCAACTAAGATCTTGCAATATGGAAAATCAAAGCCATTACAGATGCATATAGGGAAAAATAAGCAGTACTCTTTATTGATGATAGAAGGAGAGGTTACAACCTAGTGAATGATTTGAAGTGACCTTCCAGCAACGATCCCAAGCCTCATCATAGTATAAATTTCTCTAGCAGCAGCTACACAAATCAAGCTCTCAATTGAAATTTCTCCAGCATTTCTCTACTCAAATTCTTCCTCTCAAAGCACTTAGATCTGTGCTCAATTTATAGATGAAATGTAGGTTGTTTTGCAATCAATTATTTCCAATAATAAGCAAGACATGTTTCCAATCATGTAGATGTCAAATGGACACTTGGATCTAAAGTTTGACACATGTGAACTCTTCTAGAGGGCACTAGCCAAGTGGAGATTCTGGAACAATGAGAATTTCGCTCCCAATGTGACCAACGCACTTGTGAATGTCAGGAAGTGCTTTGCAGAGCAGCCTTGCATGGGGCTACCTGAATATGCAACTCACTTAGGCCCCATAGAGCCTGCGTTGATGAGCTCTCATATGCTATATAATAAGCTTCAAACCATGGAAACCTTTGCTTGATGAAATTCTTGCTTGATTTGTCATGTTTCTTGTCTTAGGGCATGTAGCAACTGAAATGATAGGGAATGATAAACCCTTGATCATTGGTCCTAGAGATGATGTCAAGTTAACCAGGTCATTGGGAATGGTAACCAATTTGACCTATAACAATTGCCCCCTAAAGCATGAGATCCAAATAATAAGAACATTTGATTGAGATGCTTTACACTATGATGAGCCTGGAAACGAAGTGGAGTGGTCACCTGCATTAATCTTACAATACATTACATCATGATATATCCTCTTTGATCATAATTGCTGAGGGTAGGCATTCCCATATTCAACACATAAAACAATCTAATAACATGTACATATTTTAGAAAGTCGTCTACATTGGAATGTTGCCCAAATGCAGACATGCCTACAGATATAGGCCCATGTTCTGACGACAATATGTATGTAAGGTCACCATACAGATGATGTGTACAACAATATTGAAATTTCAGCCCGGATGGATGAAACTAGATCCGAGGTCTTCTTATCTTGTTCACTCGATCATTCGGGTACAAGTCTAGCCATGTGAATATATGATTTGTAGTTGAACATGGAGAGACATCATTTGATTACCAGCCAATGATGTGAGCTGTTAACAAACGTGAGAGAACCACCATTAATGTTAATTGCCCTCAAGGTACTGCAATACATTTTTTGAGGCGTGAATAGATGATTTGATGTCGAACACCAAACAAAATCTTTCGGTCAAAGGTCTAGAAGTGAGGATCTTGTCGATGCTGTAACAAGCCTCATGGTACTGGAATCTGATGTTTCTAAGTGAAATTCCTGAATATTGATTTGTCGTCGACAGGAAGTCACCTTATTGCAAAACAGGAGTTACTGATTTCGGAGACAAGGGTATGACTTGATATAGCTATTTTCAGGGATGACGATCATGAAAATGAAGGTTTACGAGTATTGCATAAGGATGAGTTTTTAATCACTAGATGAATTCTCTTGAACATATTGGCGACAGTGTGATGAGTTGGCAACATTTACCCAAAATAGAAGTGAAGGTACGATGAACCATAGGTGTGAATGAACCATCAAGATGATTACCCAACCCAACCAGTCACGGACATGGAGTGAAAGAAGCGTCATGTTCAAGAGCGACTTGCTACCAAAAAGAAACTTTGCTTACTTTTCCCAAATTTTCCCCGGTCATTTGTCGACCAGTACCTCTTTATTTTTTAACAAGCTTGAGGAGGATAACATTTTCTTGATCTATAATCCGTTCTTGGTCATATCGTGCTTATTAACAATTTAACGAATGATAGTGATAAAATGAATGAAACTTTATTTCGTTAGAAGATCGATGAAGTCTGCTGATCATTTGTTAAAGTTTTATAATTCAGCTAACGCAATAAAGATAACTCCGGTTCTTCACAGTCATAGAGTTTGAAAAAGAGGATGAAAGAGAAATCCAAAAGTAATTTTTCGTAAATTTGTCTCTCAGATCCGAAAAAGTGTAAAATAATATTTGAAAGAGCCTCTTTGGTCATGTTTAACCAAGGTATTCCTTTTTTGTGAATAAACCATCTTAGTCTGGAAAAGGGTTAAACTTATACTGAGTATATATCGATTCATTTACTTTAACGAGCTCGAAAAGAAAAGTGCTCGGAAATATTTTCACATTATCAGAGTCTGAAAAGAGCTGAAAGAAGACTCCAGGGGTTCCTTTTTCGCTGTTATGGAATCTCGAAAAAGAGATAAAAGTGCGCTTCAAATCCTTTTTAGTTTTTAACAAAACTCGAAAAATAAGGAGAAAAAGTATGCTTTGTGGTCAAGTCATTCTTTGAAATAGATCTGCACGACTAATCTGTTCATTAGTTGTATTTCCTGTTCAGAACAACATCAAATGGATTAAAAATACCTATTTCATGATAAAAACATAATAAAACTATAGTCATAGCAATAAATTTATCTTGCAAACAATTAAATGACTATTTAAAAGTAGTTTCACTATTCATTTTTACCATTCCATAGTTACCATTTTCATTTTGGAGTTTTGAACTTGATTTTGCCCTCGAACTTCAGTCATTGATTGCGGTCATTTCTGTGGACGGATTTCGTTGCCTTTTGATCTAGGCTAGTGCCATGAACCTCCTCTTCCTTTCAGTATTCATTTCATTCCCATTCTTTGCAGTTTTTTAGGGTTTTGAGGCCCCTAGGATAAATTCTGCCCAAAACGAGGGCAACGCACCCCTGAATGTCGAAACCTGTGTTGCATAGCAGGTACAGTGAATGGTACCTACATGTGCAATGCACTGTCTCAGCCCAGGGAGTGCGTTGGGCGCAATTCGAGTTTTTGGTTTTCATGTTGTGCCCAAAATTTGCCTAGTTTTTTGCAATGAATGGAATCTAATGGATCTTATGGTTGTATTTCAGGTTTCCATCAGAATATAATGACGATTACTTGGAGAGAAAGAGAACATGAAGAACAATATATGATTGCCTTGAATGATCCGGGTACTGTAAGAGCCCTAAGAGATTGTGGACTACTTAAGTACTTCAAATTGTCGAGAATGAGGCAACAAATAGAACTATTGGAGTTCTTAGTTCGAGCATGGAATGCAGCGATAGAGTCATTTCACATAACAAATCGAGTGTTGCCCATAATAGTTGAGGATGTGTATTTTCTTACAGGTTTTTCAAGGAAAGGTTTGGCCATTTCTCTCACAGGGTCTACTGTTGGAGGAGAGACAGTGAGGGATTATGTTATGCAGTATTGCTATCCAAGGGAAGAACCTGGAAAAGATGGAAAAATAAACATCCGGGATGTCAGGGATTTGCCTTTGAGAACCATCCCTTTTATGATCGCTAAACTTGCTGGCACTATCACACTACATGTAGCAAACATATCGTATATGCAGTATGCACTGGAGTGTTTAGAGCCAACAGTCTTCAACTGGTCTAAAGCTATTCTATCTTAGATAAAGGAACAACTGAATAAAGCAAAGGGAGGAAGGAAGAAAATTTCAGCTATGGTTCTATCCTTATATCCTTAGCCTTGGAACGGATTCCACTGATGTAGCCATAGCATGTAACACTAGATATATCTAATCCTAGAGATCCTTGAATGCAAATATGGGTAGAACTCATGGGTCGGCATGCAAGCCAATCGACCATTGTGTTCTCTACTGCATTCTTCGCCTGGTTCCGGCAACAGATTTTCGCCATCGATAAGTATGCATACATAGGCGTCGACTTCCGAGGAGATCCAGATCTAGTATTACCAAAAGGCGCTTAGTGGGGTGCAATAGGTAAGAATGATTTGACCATGTTTTTTGATTTTTCTAAGGTTTATACAATGTTTTTGTGTTTTGATTTCTTTTCAAGACTAAACTAAATGTTTGATGTAATGCAGATATTGGTCGTGTTCAACCAGTAGAGGAACCAGAGCATGAAGCAGATGCACCAGCAGAGAGGGATGTCAGGAGAGTAGTCTTTCAGGACTTTCATATGGCTAAGAGTCTGGCTGAGCTTCAGCAGCACATAGAGGGGTTGACTTTCGGGATTCCGGATTGCCGGATCGAAGAGCTTCCCATGCGATTGCAGCGGCACACTATTGGGGTTCCTAACTGTTGGATGCAGTTGCTTCGTAGGATTGCTAGATCTATAGCATGTTACCATGAGCACCACTAGTTTACTTATGACATTTTGCATACATTTTTGAGGTCGGATGACCAATGTGTCTTGGGCACAAATTTTGTAAAAACCTATAACTATCTATCTATATGATTTCAAAGTTTTTCCTATGTTTAATGTGCAATCCTATTCAATGATGTGAATGTTTTCTTTACCTATGTCACAAATGTCTGTCTAAAACTTGATTAGCTAATGAATCATTCAAAGTGTTCAAATTTCTGGAAATGTATTGATATTGAATAAAATCAAAATGTCTTTCCAAAAGTCGAACTCTAAGGAACAATCTAAGAAGTGTTGGATTTCTAATAGTATAAACACCAGTAAGTTTTAATACCACAAGTTGTGAGTCTAACCTTATGATTATGCGGTTAATACCAAATGAAATGGCATCAGAGAGAATTTCGATCAACGCGCTATACTCAGCGATATTGTTCGTCGATATTCCAATACAAATCCCTTGAAAACTCACTAACTTGTTGTTCGGAGCGAAAATGGCCCACGCTGCAGAGGATAGATTATGCATACTACGAATAGCACCATTAGCATATCCAACAAATGGTTCCGAAGATTCAGACATCTGCAATGAAACGTAAATCATATTACTAATGTTAAGAAAACTCTAAAAACAAATTAAGATAGTGAATGAAAATCAACAACATATATACAATATAATAAAAAAAATTACTACGCTCATGATTAAGCATAATAACGTTTAAGATACAACCCATTTCTAGGTTGTGCCAATGGAATCCCATTGTAATCAACTAACTCATAGGCACCTTTAGCAAGAACTCTTTTGACAATATAGGGGCCATGCCACAATGTCTCAAATTTCCCTGTACCTATTACATCAACTTCTTGATTGTAAAGAAGGACCAAGTTGCCCTCTGAGTAGATGCGAGGCTGGACATTTTTGTCGTATTATGCCTTTATACTTCTCTTATGTGCTTTGTTGGCCAATTGGGCTTCACGACGCGTTTCATCTAGATGGATGAGGTTAAGGAGACGCGCTTCTTCTTCTGAGGTGTTAGGTAACAAGTCTATCACGAGTTTTAACGATGATATTTCACATTGAATTGGTAAGATAGCTTCCAGAACATACACCAATTGAAAAGGAGTAAATCCAGTTGTGTTTCTCACCGAGGTTTGATACGCCCACAAAGCGGAGTACAGGATCAAGTGCCAGTTCCTTTTATGGACTCCTATCATTCGTTGAAGCATTCGTTTAAGAATTTTGTTAATAGCCTCAACTTGTCCATTTGATTGTGGATAATAAGGAGTAGAATTATCATGTGAAAATCCTAACTTGGTAGTCACTTCAGACATCATATGGTTGCAAAAATGCTTCCCATGATCCATAACTATAGCTTGTGGGACCCCAAACCATGCAATAACATGGTTGAAGAAAAACAATGCAGCTGTTTGTCCCGTGTTATTGAATGTAGGCATCGCTTTGGCCCATTTGGTAAAATAGTCGACTGCAATAATAATATAACCATTCCCCCTGGATGAAGGAGGGTTATAGGTCATGAAGTTAATACCCCATTTTGTAAATGGTCCAACAGAGACAATAAGATGCATTAGCGTTGGTGGTTTGTGGATTTTACAATAAAAAATATGGCATGCATGACAACTTCTGACTGCGATGACGCAATCTCGAAAAATAGTAGGCCAAAAGTAACCAGCGCGAAGTATCTTCTGTGCGGTAGCATATCCAGATAAGTGTCCACCGCAAGCCCCAGCATGACAACCATTTAACACTTTTTTGGCCTCCTCATGAGTGAGGCACCTCCTTAAAATGGTATAGACACCATGACGATAAAGTGTATCACTGACGATCAAATAATCTTTGGCTTGATATCGAATATGTCGTTGTTCAGAGCGAGAGGTATTAGGTCAAAAATTTTGGGTTTGGAGATAAATGATGAAATCCCCATACCAAGGATCAGATGATCTGATCAGAAACAGAGACTCATCTGGAATAGATGGTTCTGACATAGTAGGAGTACTATCAGAGGGAAGGTCACAGAGAAGCTCAGCCAGAACTAAAGACTTCTTTAACTTGGATTTGACGAATTCCAAATCAAATTCCTGCAAAATGACAATCCATTTTGAATATTTGGCCCCCAGCAATTGACGTGATAAGATATAAGTCATGGGCTTGCAATCCGAAATTATTGTTGTTTTTCGGAGCAGGATATAATGGCGAAATCTTTGGACAACTTGAATAGCTGCCAAGGCAAGCTTTTCCACGTACGAGTACGTAACTTCCATATCATTGAGATTATGACTCAAATAATAGATCAGATGTTCAATTCCATTTTCTACTTGGACCAAAACCATAGCGATGGTCGTTTTTGCCGTGGCAATATATAGGAAATAATCATTTTGATAATTTGGAGGATACATTAATGATGCTCGGACAAGAGTGTCCTTGACAGCATCAAAAGAATCTTGCGCAACTTGATCCCAATAGAAGGGAACCCCCTTTTTAATTAATAAAGTAAATCCTTTAGCCATTTCAACGTAGTTTGGAATGAACCTTCTTAGGAAGTTAGCCTTTCCTTGAAGTTTATGTATTTGAAGTAAGTTTGATGGTTCAGGAAAATCAAGAATGGCCTGAACCTTCAATGGTTATATTTGAATTCCTTCTTTTGAGACTAAGAATCCGAGAAATTGACCAGAACCAACACAAAATACACATTTATGTGGATTGAGGCGTATCTTGTAGTGTCGACAGTGTAAGAAGATGGCTCTCAAATGCATCGGGTGATCAATCCGATTTGGTGAATGCGCTGGTAAATCATCTAGATATGGTTGAACAATGTGCTTGATGTCATTGAAAGCATAATCCATTACTCTCTGAAAAGTTTCCCCAACGTTCTTTAAACCAAACGGAAGTTTCCTATATGCGAATGTGCCCCAGGGACAGATGAATGCTATCTTATGTTGGTCATCTGGGCGGATATTGATTTGATTGTAGCCAGAAAATCCATCCATGAATGAGAATATTTTGCATCCAGCACAATAATCAATAATATGGTCCATAAAGGGAGTAGGATAGTTGTCTTTTGGACAAGCATGATTAACATCCCGATAATAGACACACACTCTAATGGTTCCTTTTTTTTTCATGAAAGGAATGATATTGGAAACCCACTCAGTTAACAGAATAGGGTAAATGAAACTAGCACGCAAAAGTTTTTCAACTTCTGTTTTGATGGCAGCATCTTTCTTTGGATGAATGGGAAGAAGCCATTGATGCACTAGTTGGACATCAGAATACATATTAATAGTGTGTTCAACTATACTAGTATCTATGCCTGGCATTTCCTCGTAAGACCAATGGAATACATCACGAAATTCACGAAAAAGAGAGCGATATGAATCGAGTTCTGATGGAGAATAAGATACACCGACATGAATATTTTCTACAACACCATGTTTGGTCGAAATATCGATAGAAATCGTTTCTTCGATATTTGATAAATTTCGCTCAGATTCAATTGCATTAATCGGTAAAGAATTCGAAAAGAAATTTTTGATGGATGGGTGATATAGTTCACTGAGATTGTTTTCTTCATAATCTAGAAGTTGGGAACGATGATAATAATATTCCCATGGTTCTCCTTCTGACATCATAGCTTCCAAAATATTTTCATCTATCAAAAATTTTGAGGAAAATGGATCAGATAGAGTACCAAAATCTAAGGAATGATCAACACAAACACTCGGCGACGTTGATTTCGGATTTGCCACCCAATCCAAATATATTGATTTCTATGCCAGCTCAATAGGGCTAGGTGGTAAAACATCATCCAACGTAGAAATATCAGAATCACCCGTACTCTTTCTTAAGCCATATAGAGTGGAAGAGATCATGTAGCAGGTCTCTATACTTTCAATTTCTGCCGACATCGCTGGTGGCGGTAATGCAAAGGTTCCCATAAGAGTGGAATCCTTTAAAATTCCTACACCAATGTTCTAGATTTCTAGTTGGGTTAAGTGAAAAACGATATGCTTCCAGTTACCTGCGTAGCAGAGGCAAAAAGGGATAATTGATTAATGACTGTGATTGTACCTTTATGTGGCAAGGCAGTCATTGCATATACCCATGGTCTTCCAAGTAAAATATTATAGTCAAGGGGTCCGTCAACAACCTCAACATCAATATTCACTATTTTTCCCCCTAATTCAACATGCAGGTCATTAATAATAACACAAGGTTTATATGTTCTTCCATCAAAAGCCTTAAACATCATTGATGATTGTGATAATCGCAGAGAGGCAAGTGACTTCCAATATTTTAGAGACATAATGAACGTAGATGCTCCCTCATCAACAATAGTGCGATGAACAAGGTGATTGAGAACATTTACTTGTATGGAGAATGCTAATTATGTTGGTAATTGCGGTACATAGCCCGTATGATTAAAGACGACAAGATTAGAATCAGTTGGATCAATTCCACCAATGGCCGACAATAAAGCCTGCTTCTGGGAGGGAAAATTTTGTAATACCTCAAGCGCAGACATAGCTAAAGGGGATTGAGCCAAATCTTCAACTATATTATAATTTTGTGCAGCTCTTGCTCGAGGATTATATGTCGATTTATGAATTACTCCCTTTGGTGGCTTAATTGTCAATTCAGGAATAACAGTAGGTGGTATTGATTCAGTAGATGGATTCGTTGTCGAGGTAGTAGGTTGATTAGTGGCCGAACTACCATAGTATTTATTTCGCATCGACACCAAAATATCTTGTGAAGGTTTTATGGTGGATAACATTAATACTTGGGAACTAGGAGTTGGATCCGTAGCAACCAAATTAGTGTCTGGATTTGGAAATGGGTCTGTCAACATAGCTAATGCATGGGAAGTCTTGATGATTTTTGAGACTTCTACACAGTGAGGACAATCCCTAACAAAATGTTCCTCGTTACAGATTATGCATGGATAACGAGGTTTCTGTGGTCCTGACGGTTGATCAGATGATCTTTCCTGCGGATTAGAGGTTTTCTTTTTCTTTGATTTCCCCTTCATTAGGGGAATTTTTAGGTCTAAAATGGGCCTCCTAAGGAAATTATAAAATAATAGTAGAAAAAATCAAATAAGATTTGATGACATCATCAAATTTTAGAGGGAAAAATGAAAAAACTACTTTTTCAACTCATATTTTAAACTTATCTCCCAAATTTTTCACTCAAATTTCGAGCGGAAGTACTCGTTGGATGCGAAATTTAATTCCCAATCCAAGGAGTACCCATGTTGCATACTTTCGATGGGTCCTACTACATGAAAAATGAGAAATACATAAAAAAACGTGATTACAATCACGTTTTTTTTATGTATTTCTCATTTTTCGTGTAGTAGAGTTCATCGAAAGTATGCGACATGGGTACTCATTGGATGAGGAATTAAATTTTGCATCCAACGAGTACTCCCACTCGAACTTTGAGTAAATATTTTGGGAGATAAGTTGAAAATACGAGTTGAAAAAGTAGTTTTATTATTTTATTATTTTTTAATATTTTTACCCTTTTATTTAAAAAATGGTAAATCATCCCCCATGGTTGACATCATCATCTTGAATCCTATTGGTTGTTATAAAGTTTATTTTTTTTCTACATTTTTCTTAGGAGGCCCATTTTAGACCTCAAAATTCCCCTAATGTTTCTTACTTCCTGGTTGCTTGTCACTTTTTCCTTTGTCAAATGATACGGTGTTAATTTTGGAAGTAGGAGCAGGATCAAATGTAGTAGTGTGTTGTGTGTTTTCAGTGCCTATCAAGCCATTTCCAGCATGAGAGTCCTTTATGTGAGGAGGAACATTGAAATCAGATCGTGGCGCATTAGGGATTTTTTCATAGAGCGTGCCGGACTGAGTATAAATCAAGTCTAAATATTGGGCACGAGCGATAACTTGCTCTTCTATGACGATGCCACCTATAGCCACATCCTCAGTTATAGATGGTAAAAGGGATTTAATGAACCATTCAGCAAGGAGCTGATCGAGAACAAATGTCTTAACCATTCGTCGACGACGACGCCACTCATGAATATGATCAGAAATGTGAGTAGCATTACTCTGTTTGAAATTGGTCAAGAGTTCTGTTCCAGTTTCGTATCTGATTAGTAACTAGAAATGAGTCAAAAATACAGTAGCTAAGGCAGTAAATTTGTCAAAAGAAGCTCTAGGTAACTCAATTTACCATTTAGTAGCTGGACTTGTAAGCGTACGCTGGAAAAGACGTAGTCGAACAGAATCATCATTCAGGGAATTTGATGAACACCATAAATGATAAGTCATGACATGAGTTGACGGATCTTCTCCAGGGTTTCCATTGAAGTTAAGAATATCGGAGGGTAATTTATGAGGTATCACTGGCCACCAAGGAGCATAATTTATAGGATCATTGGTTAATCGGTTTAAATCTGGTAATTCTAAGGTTGCAACAAAAGGCAACTGTCGATTAAGGTCAGGTTGAGCATAGCCAGAGTAAGATGGAATTTCTTGGGCAATAGGTCTTTGAGCACCAGCATATGGAATTTGCTGGTGGTAACCCAGATAGGGGTTGTTTTGCATAGCAAACGCTTGAGAATTCTGTTGACCAAAACCTAGATATGATACTTTTTGAAATGAAGTTTGAGGCATTTGAGCCTGTGGCTGCCAAGGGATCTGTCCACCAATGTTATAACCCAAATTAGTATAAGTTGGATTCGGTTGATATGTATAACCAGGTTGCGTTTGTGACATCCCATAAAATTGTACACCAGCTTGTGAATAAATAATTCCTGATACAGGTTGTTGTAAATTAACCAAAGGATTTTGAGTTTGTGAACCCAACATTTGAGGATATTGAGTTGAAGAACTCGCCTGATAAGGTTGATGTACAATATTTTGATTCTGTAACAGGGGTATAGATGTATTAACAAGTGGTAATGAAGTGGGTGTAACAGGTTGAACTGGTTGATACAAGTGTACAATAGTTTGTGGTTGGATAGGCAGAGTGGGCTGCCATTGACAAACATTCATGTCAACATTAGTTTGACCAAAAAGTGACGGAGTACTGTCATATTGGGTGACCAAAGGTTTCCCTCCAGTATAAGGAGGAGAATAAGATGGAAAATAATTTTCGCCGAATTTTGGGAGTCTAGTTGATATGGTACTTAAAGGAAATGACCCAAAAGGACCGACTTGATATTGCCCTGATGATATATGTAATGAATCAAGTCGTTCAGTACTAACAATAGGACTACCAGTTTAAATACCAGATGATGACATTGGCAAAGACCATGATCATGAAGATGCACCAGAGAAAGTGCCAGATAATGATTTGTAACCTGTTGGGACCGAAGGGCCACCATGAAAATATGACTCTGGTGAAGTTGTGAACATTGGCAGAGTAGCGAGGGTAGGAGATGACGTAATGGGAACAACAAAACCAACCGAAGATGTTGGTTCAGAGATGGTTGTTTGACCAAATGTATTCCCTCGAAAATCAACGGGATATTGAATGGTAATAGGATCAACAAAAGAAGATGGAAACGATTGAGGAAAAGACTCGTACAGGTAAAGGTCCTCCCCAAAATGGGTTGAAGTTAAAGGTGTATAGTCTTGTGGGATTTCTTCAATCGCAATTAAACCAGGAGGAAGAACTTCACCATCAGGCCCAATATATATTTCAGACGGTTGACTGTGTGAAATAGGAGTTTCAATAGCTACAGAACTTTGTGGGATGACCAAGGTAGGAACAACTTCTGGTTGCTCAACTTCAGGATTTAGATGTTATGGCAAAGAAGAGACAGGATCTAGATCAATTTGTGATTGAACAACATCAGGTTCAGGAGTTATGGTCTCAACGATTGAATGGATCGTGACCACAGGTAGTTGTGAAGACTCCGTTTTGACAATAGTAGACGAACCGGGATGTGTGGAAAAAATTTGAGCTAACTCTGGTTTAAAATATGATGTTTCGCCAGAGGTACGAATTGTACTTGATTCGGCAGATCGTGATCGCCTTCGCCTACCAGAAGTAACTTCCAGTGGTAAAGGTCGTTTTAAAGCTAATATACACGAACGACGGGGGATAGGATTTTGTTCTTCCATGATTACTGATTTATTTTAACCAAAAAACAAATAAAAAAAGAGATTGTAATACTAGGAAAAAGGGTTTACCAAGAAACTGTGAACTACATAATACCTCCTAGCGACCAAGAAGTACAGGCAGGTAGTCTCCCTGAATGCTGTTTTCGGTGTATCACAATTTCAAGGCGGCCGACTCGGTTCACTATGGATGGATAGCACCTAAACTTTGTCCTCCCAAATATACCCGAAGGTACGTGGAGGCCCAAGTCCATATTAGCGTTGTCTAATGCGAAAACACACAGTGAGAGCACCCATTTATACTTATCGTACTGTAACACCGCCCGATATACCCGAAAGTACATGGATGAGCTATGATATACTTATGTACGTGGAGTGAGGTATCACACTCAGAATGTAATGTAGACAAGTTAACGACAGTTGCTATGTTTTACGACGCCGGAACACGTCTCTAGCCTAGACCTTCTAAATGTTATCGTTATGGTTCCAATGCGTTGTTAAGTAAATTGAGATTAGTTTTATGTTGATCTTGCTTAACAATTTTCCTTTCAAAGGTTCACCGCGATGATGTGTTTGAAAATTCCTAAAATGCAAGCTAATAATGACAAGAAATCTTTCACTTTTAGCTTTTTCAATGAAGAACCTAGCTACTAAGGGAGGAGAGCAAATAATTTGAGAGCAAACAAATCAATGATCTCAAACTAAATGCAAATTTCCTAATGTTCCTTTTGCAAAACACACATTATTCTACATGCAAATGCAAGTTTTTCTTTTCAGTTTCCTTAATGTTATGAATGCAGAAAAGAAATTAGGTGCACTAAGTCAACAATTCAAATGCTTTTTACTTTCGAGAAACGAAGAATACAAGCAAAAATTTCTCTTTTGAAGGAAAAATGAGGATTTCAACAACAATTTATCCTATAAAGGAAATGAAGATTTTACGACAATTTCCTATTTTGAAAGAAAATGATTCTTAATGCGACCATAAAAATTACTTTGAAATCAACTTGTCAATGATAAAGAAAAACTTTTTAAAACAAAATTGAACAAATTTTCAATCAAAGGAAAAGAAATATATAGAGTTATTGGTCAATTGAGCATCAAAATTTTCAGAACACAGTAGCAAACAAAACTGAAGCAAATTGCAAAGGAAAATTCAAGGGAATTTATGTACTTTCAAGAGTCAACGCAGTCTCCAAGGGGAGACAGTGCTCTGCAACTCAGGCTAGGAAGGGATACAGTGCTTTGCAAAGCAATGTGTCCTGTCTAAGGGTGTGTTGGGCACAGTAAACAAAGAAAAATGCTACTATTTAACTTAGTGTCTTTGCAAATTAAGCTCTGAAAAAATTTAATCTTTATGAGTAACAACTACTGGGTGGATAAACAAAGAAAATCAGAGGCCTAAACACCTAGATCTAAGAGAAATTCTCCCCAGTGGAGTCGCCAATTTGTTGGGCCAGAATTGTGAATTACGAATAAAACATGCTTCCCTAGACAGGTGCTAGTCTAGAACAACAGGTGAAAGACTATAAAACTATTTCTCCTAACTCAGAACAGAAACACAGAGAGGATTGGAGGCTTACTTGTTCAGTCACTTCCAAATGACTCCTTCTGTCGCTTTTGTTGCAACTTCAAATTCAAGCGGTTTGTGAGCTGAATTCTTCCTGCAAGAAAGAACACTGAAACAGCAGAAGATGCAGTAACATAGATATCTATTCAAGCTAGTTAGCTAAATCAGTAAAGCATAAACCATACACATCAAATAAGATCTTGCAATATGGAAAATCAAAGCCATTATAGATGCATATAGGGAGAAATAAGTAGTACTCTTTATTGAAGATAGAAGGAGAGGTTACAACCTAGTGACTGATTTGAAGTGACCTTCCAGCAATGATCCCAAGCCTCATCATAGTATAAATCTCTCCAGCAGTAGCTACACAAATCAAGCTCTCAATTGAAATTTCTCCAGCATTTCTCTACTCAAATTCTTCCTCTCAAAGCACTTAGATATGTGCTCAATTTATAGATGAACTGTAGGTTGTTTTGCAATCAATGACTTTCCAATAATAGGCAAGACATGTTTCCAATCATGTAGATGTCAAATGGACACTTGGATCCAAAGCTTGACACATGTGAACTCTTCTAGAAGGCACTGGCCAAGTGGAGATTCCGAAACAATAAGAATTTCGCTCCCAATGTGACCAACGCACCTGTGAATGTCGGGAAGTGCTTTGCAGAGCAGCCTTGCATGGGGCTACCTGCATATGCAACGCACTTAGGCCCCTTAGAGCCTACGTTGGTGAGCTCTTATATGCTATATAATAAGCTTCAAACCATGGAAACATTTGCTTGATGAAAGTCTTTCTTGATTTGTCTTGTTTCTTGTCTTAGGGCATGTAGCAACTGAAATGATAGGGAATGATAGACCCTTGATCATTGGTCCTGGAGATGATGTCCAGTTAACCATGTCATTGGGAATGGTACCCAATTTGACCTATAACAGTATCAGAGCGGGTCTGCTCTTTCTCTGTTTTTATTTTCATATCCCTAACGCGACTAGGGTATAAGGAGTTCAACCTCGCGAACCCCGACAACCCCCCATGGTAGAAGGAAAGTAAGACGAGGGAGCAGAATATCATATCAAAATCTTATTCGAGGAGGCCCTCAAGAAACGGAGGAACCCGATGATGGATAACTTTTCCCAGATCCTTCAATAGCTGCCCACCTACGGCACATCTACATCCAGCACGTCTGCCAATAGGTCTGTGACATCTTGGACAAATCCAATACCAAGTTCAACAGAATTCCCCCCCCACCCCCTCCCTGGAGGAACTTAATGCAATGGATACCGTTTCTTCCTAAGGAGGGATGAATGATCCAGGTGGATATCGGTGGCCACCCACCTATTCCATTTGGACCTGTAGCATCAATTCTTTCAGTTTTTCAGCTTTAGCACAACTTACTATTTTTAGCAGCTTTTCGGGTCCTGCACAACCAGAGCCGTTTTGGGGACTCAATGATACAGTTGGATATTGGTGGCCACCCACAGAGTCCATTTGAACCCCCACCATCATTTATTTCAGTTTGTAAGTTTCAGCACAACTTACTATTTATAACAGTTTCGGGTCTTGAACTTCTAGAGCCATTTTGAGGCCCTAAACGATGATTTTTGGGAAAACGGGGAGTAACATGGGTTGTAGATTGATGTTTCTCGCTCAAAATTTGTATTCCTCGTATATATATTTCTAACGATCTATTGAGCGCATAAAACAGAGACCGGATTCCAAAGTTACGTCCCTGGGAAGTTGAAACACCAACTTAACCAAACGGGGCCCACAGTTTTGGCACTTCATCTCCTAGGGTTAGGTTTTTGGATGTTTCAGATTCTACATTGTTTCTCAACAAAAAATAGGCCCTCAAGCCTCATTGTAACATAGTTCAGGGGCTGGTAGCTAACACATCTCTTCTTAGGGATACGCTGGCAGTACCCTAGCTCATCTATTTTCATTATGTTTGGAATAGGCCTTGGAGCCTCAATGTAACACAGTGGAGAGGCCTATAGCAATCACATCTCTTCTGAGGGATACGCTACCAGTGCCCTCGCTTGCTCATTTCTATTATTCCTATAAGAATTTTTCATTCAGTTGTTTTTTAACACAGTCCAGAGGCCTGTAGCCGCCACATATCTTCTCAGAGTTAAGCCTACTAGCGCCCTCACTGTTTATTTACATACTGTCTATAAACAACTTCCAGTTATGTAACACAGTTAAGAGGCCTGTAGCCGCCACATATCTTCTCAGAGATATGCTACCAATTCCCTAGCTATTTTATTTCAATCATTTTATTATAATAAAATGAAGCATTATTTCTGCTGCATCTTTGTATCTATGGATATATGTGTATTTAGTTGTGTTCCTACATAAATCTGGATTTTATGCAGGAACGCAATAGAATACACATATAGCCATAGATACAGAGATGCAGTGGAAATAATGCTTCATTTTATTATAATCAAATGATTGAAATAAAATAGCTACAACAAAATTCCTCCCCCCCCCCCAAATGGAGACCGGATGCCAAAGTTACGTCCCCAGGAAGTTGAAACACCAACTTACCCAAACGGGGCCCACAGTTTTGGCGCTTCATCTCCTAGGGTTAGGTTTTTGGACGTTTCGGATCCTACATTTTTTTCTCAACAATAAATAGGTCCTCAAGCTTCATTGTAACATAGTTCAGGGGCTGGTAATGTAAATAAACAACGAGGGCGCTAGTAGACTTAACTCTGAGAAGAGATGTGGTGGCTACAGACCTCTGGACTGTGTTACAAAACAACTGACTGAAACATGCTTATAGGAATAATAGAAATGATCGGGCGAGGGCACTGGTAGAATATCCCTGACAAGAGATGTGATTGCTACAGGCCTCTCCACTGTGTTACATTGAGGCTCCAAGGCCTATTCCAAACATAATGAAAATAGATGACCTAGGGTATTGGCAGTGTATCCCTGAGAAGAGATGTGTCGGCTACTAGCCCCTGAACTATGTTACAATGAGGCTTGAGGGCCTATTTATTGTTGAGAAACAATGTAGAATCCGAAACGTCCAAAAACCTAACCCTAGGAGATGAAGCACCAAAACTGTGGGCCTCGTTTGGGTAAGTTGGTGTTTTGACTTCCCAGGACGTAACTTTGGCATCCGGTCTCCATTTGACACGCTCAATAGCTCGTTAGAAATATCTATCCGAGGACTACAACTTTTGAGTGAGAAAATTCATTCTACGACCGATGTTGCTCCTCGTTTTCCCAAAAAGCATCGTTTAGGGCCTCAAAACGACTCCGGAAGTTTAGGACCCGAAAAACTACTATAAATAGTAAGTTGTGCTGACACTTACAAACTAAAATAACTGATGGTGGGGGTTCAAATGGACTTGGTGGGTGGAAACCAATATCCACCTAGATCATTAAGTCCCCAAAACGGCTCCAGGAGTGCAGGATCTGAAAACTTGCTAAAAATAGTAAGTTGTGCTGAAGCTGAAAAACTAAAAGAATTGATGCTACAGATCCAAATGGAATAGGTGGGTGGCCACCGATATCCACCTAGATCATTCCTCCCTCCTTAGGAAGTAATGGTCTCCATTGCGTTAAGTTCCTCCATGGGGGGGGGGGGGCGGGGGGAATTCTTCTGAACTTGGTATTGGATTTGTCCAGGGAGGGCGCTAGTAGGCTTAAACAGCTAGGGCGCTAGTAGGCTTAACTCTGAGAAGAGATGTGGCGGCTACAGGCCTCTGGATTGTGTTACAAAAAAAATGAATGAAAAATTATTATAGGAATAATATAAATGAGAGGGTGAGGGCACTATTAGTGTATCCCTGAGAAGAGATTTGATTTCTACTGGCCTCTCCACTGTGTTACATTGAGGCTCCAAGGCCTACTCTAGACATAATGAAAATAGATGAGCTAGGGTACTGGCAGCATATCCCTGAGAAGAGATGTGTTGGCTACCAACCCCTGAAATGTGTTATAATGAGGCTCGAGGGCCTATTTATTGTTGAGAAATAATGTAGAATCCAAAACGTCCAAAAACCTAACCCTAGGAGTTGAAGCGCCAAAACTGTGGGCCCCGTTTGGGTAAGTTGGTGTTCCAACTTCCGAGGGACGTAACTTTGGCATTTGGTCTCCGTTTGACGTGCTCAATAGCTTGTTAGAAAGATCTATCTGAGGACTACAACTTTTGAGTGAGCAACATCAGTATACAACCCATGTTTCTCCCCATTTTCCCAAAAAGCATCCTTTAGGGCCTCAAAACGGCTCCGGAAGTTCAGGACCCGAAAAACTGCTATAAATAGTAAGTTGTGCTGAAAATTATAAAATGAAATAACTGATGGTGGGGGTTCAAATGGACTCGGTGGGTGGCCACCAATATCCACCTGGATCATTAAGTCCCCAAAATGGCTCCGGGAGCGCAGGACCCGAAAACCTGCTAAAAATAGTAAGTTGTGCTGAAGCTGAAAAACTGAAAGAATTGATGCTATGGGTCCAAATGGAATGGGTGGGTGGCTACCGATATCCACTTGGATTAGTTGGCCCCTCAGCTGAGGGTAGCAACTCGGCTGCTGCAGAGGTTGCGGTCGAGTGAGCTCATGCTGATGCGGCAGAGGCGCGCATTGCAATACTGACAGCTTAGGTGACTGCTTTTGAGGACTTCCGGGGTCGAGTGGACCGCTTGACCCAGGGTATGCCTGCTCGAGGTTTCATGGATGACCTCAAGGAGTACTGGTTACAGACAGTGATGGCCCGTGAGAGGGATTATCAGCCCACTCTATGTCGGGTGGCCATCGCAGTGGCAACATCAGCTCCGGTGGTGGTACCGGGAGCAGTGGTGGGTCCAAGTGCCCTGCTTGAGGGAGCACCCCCCTAGAGAAGTTTTGTACACAGGGAAAGCACCCGCGAGTGATGCTCTTTTACTATGCCTGATAATTGTCAGGGTTAATAAATAAGAGACACTATTATTTATACTCGGATATATATTTTTTGATATATATATATATATATATATATATATATATATATATATATATATATATATATATATATATATTAGAGATATTTTTTGCGGCTCTACATGATGTATCACTTGCTTCGGTTTATGTGTTCTGTTATGCTGATGGATGCCTATATTTTTGGTTTTATGAATGATGGTTTATTCAAGATGCATTCCAGTTTAGGATATTGTTAGCTATGAAATCAGCTGTTTGGTTTTGACTCCTTGGTACATGTGAAAATGTGATGTAATCAAATTTTCTGCTTCATATTTTGGCACACAAATATTTTCTAAACAGATGTGTATCCCTTGTCTCAAATGCTTGGTTTAACTGTGATACTACTAAATGGGAATCGAGGTAGATATGCATATGGAGAATGCCCCGATGGAGGGCGTCGCACATAAGTCCGATGACGGTGTCATATTCTGCCTGAATGTTTGTTGCTGAACCGATACACACACCGTTTGAACACAAAGGTGATTGGTCAGGGTGGTAAATGACCCAGGAAGCGGTGGCTAAATTTTGGGACCATCTTGATGCTCCATCAGCAAATCCAAAATAGGGTTCGTTTTGGTGATCCATGGTGATACTTTGAGCACTTTTAACTAAGTCTTTAGGTCAAAAATTTTGAGTGGGTGTTTTTTTGTGTACTCTCACTCTAGGGGAAGGGCTATCAGGGCCCTTATGGGTAGAATTTCTTAAGGTAAAGGCCATTGACGGGATTAGTGAGGGAAGTCCTATCCGGTTCCGTTAAGATGTATGCCCCCTATTGCAGGCAATGTTTAACGATGTAGGGTCCTTTCCACAAGGTTTCAAACTTTCCTGGCCCTAAGGCATATTTTTCAGCATCGTAGCGGAGGACTAATTCTCCCTCGGTGAATGAGCGAGGGGTGATGTGGCAGTTGAATGATGCTTTAACTCGTTTCTTGTGGGCCTCATTGTGCTGTAGCGATTGTCATCAATTTTCTTCGACAAGCTCCAGTTGTACTGGGCGCTTCTGTAGAGGCTGTGTGTCATTGAGGAGTTCGATGGCGGCATGCAAATTTGGGATTTTTCAGAAATCTATGCAAAAGCACAAGGTACCTTTGTTTTTTACGACAGGAATATGGTGGAAATCCTAGGATGGGAGGAAGGCAGTAATCTTATCGCCAATATGAGTTGATACAAGTCGTATATGGTGGATTGTATCATCAGCGTTTGGCGGGGGAAGAATCTCTGTAATGGGATTTTGTATGAGCGCAAGGTTGGGTTCCCTGCTAGGATGGTCAATTTCTAGTAGGTGTGTGATTTTGGCCGGTGTAGGTGGTGCACGGTATCATGGAGCCAACGGAGTAGATAGTGTGGGATTCTATGCTACTCGTTGTTCCTGATGTGGATGCTTGGAAAGGGTTGGTTGTAGAAGAGGTTGTCTTCTGCTTCCATTTCTATATTGTTGGCTTAGGTGTGTCTACCTCTTTTGTGGAGTGTAGACTCAATGCAGCTCATGCCGCTCTCAGCTTGGGGAGATGTACACACTTGAATGTATGATGAAAGTGTGAGAAAATCCGGCAATAAGTGCGCGTGATCTTCTCTTAGTTTAAGAGAAGTTTCGGAGGGAGAGAAGAGACTACTCAGAGACTGTTTGCAAGGGGCTTGAGTTCTCTGCATTGGTTGACTCAGTGATCATTCAGATCACATAGGCTGCATGTTATATACTAGGCTTGGCCGAGGTTACGCTTTGGTGGTGTGTTATCTTATCTTTCTTGATACACCATTGTGGGGGTGGGGATATTGACCCGGCGATGTACTTTTTATGCCATTTCCGGAGTTCATCCTGTCTCTTCTCCATGGCATTAATCATATCGATGGTGGGACGAATTTGCGAGGAATAAGTACAATGTCACTCATAATGATTACCCTGATATATTAGGCAAAGAATCCTTGATATGAAGGTTCCGTGGAGTTGAGTTTGAGGTCTGATGGGGAACCAGTGCCGGAAGGCTGCTAAATCAAGGCAATGGACGACTACATGGTCTATATTTTTGCATAACGTACATGTTGTCATCCCTGCGATGAGTGGTTGGGGGTAACTAGGGGTTCCCTGGTGGGCCGTTCTTCGACTGTCAAGAATATGATGGATGCGCTCATCTCATCTGCTTGGGTCATGGAGCTACCTGTGGACTCGGTATCCATGTCATCTTCTTGGGAAAGGCAGACTATGGCTAAGCGGAGGCTAGCAAGGGCTAGCCAGAAGCGAGGTATGTAGTGACAATTCTCCAAAAGGTGATTGTCGGTGCATAACGGGCATGTGAATTGTGTTGCGCGTGTCCCACGTAGTAAACCCTTTCGATTGGATACCACCTGTCAATGAGCTCCAGGGTTGCGCATTCCTTGAGGTAGTTACCACATTCACCGCATAGCATGCAACGTATAATGGGCATGACTGGGGGTATTTTTACAACCCTACGTTCCTCCTACAAGTATAGGATGGTACGAGGCTCATTGCCGGCAGACTGGATGGAGGGATCCTCTTGATAGGATCGCTTGATCATATGTAAGGCATCCCTATATCATGGCATCTCTGGAAAATGGTGGGTATAGTGCCCATAGTTTCCACAGAGAGTGCATGCGTGATTGTTATGCAGTGCTTTGCCTTTACCTTTGGTGGTAGGTTCCATTTTATGGGAACGCGCCGTCGAGATGTCTTTTTCAGAGCCAAGGAGTGGTTTTAATTCGTCCAGCTTCGGACATATATGGGTAGGGTGGCCTATAACGTCGCATATGGCACAAACCTTTGATTCCCTTTGAATGGTGGGGGGTCATCATCTTCTTTCCTCTATTTCGCAATGGGAACTTCCTTTGTGGGGGCGGTCTAGACCGTTTCTTGGGTATGTGGGGGCTCCTCAGGACTGAGAGGCTTTAAACTTGTGGAAGCAACATTGATGGCTCATGTTCCAGAAGGATGAATGAGGTACCAAACTGGGAATGCCAATGATATGTTGGGTAATACTAGTGATGCCAAAACCTGCTGGGAGACGAAGCTAGCTGGGGGTAGAGGAAAGGGGTTTGGGAGGCGGCGTAAGCTAGAGAGGCTATCGTGGCCGATGCCTCGGTGTTGTTACTGCTTGAGACCATGTCCTTACTAGCCTCAGTGCTTTATGTGGACATCATGCACATCAGAGCCCTTGTGACATCGAGCGATGCCTTAGGGATAATGGGAGGATCTCCTAGGAATGACCCTAGAATGGACGACGATTTGAATTGGCCAGGGCCATATTCCTGGTACCGTGAAATACCATCCAAGGTTGTATCTACATAGGGTAGAATTACATCCATGTTGGTTAGGGGACGCTTCTCGCTGTATTTCAGCTGGTCTATAGTAATGATGCAGTCCTTGTGGTGGAACATCATAATGCGTAAGACGGAGGAGGCTATGGCGAACATGGCATACATATAACTATGCTCGAGGAGTATATTGTAATCCAAGTGACCGTCCAAGACTTCAATGTCTATGTGGACCATCTTTCCGGCTAAACATACCAGGACATTTTGGTAAAGGCCGACGGGAGTCGAGGGACGACTTTCGTACGCTCGAAGCATTATGACTGAGGGTTTTAGTTCGGGAGAACCCAATTTCTGCCAAACAGTTTTCGATATGATGCATGTCGATGCACCCTCGTCTATGACACATCGGTGAATAGTGATATTCTATACTGATACTGGTATCTGGAAGGCGGCCATGGAAGGAAGTCGAGGGGTGGCTTTGTATAAGTCAAAATCCATTAGGCGTGTATCAGCAGGGTCGATAATGCCTAATGCAGAAAGTAGGGCTTTCCTTTGTTTTTGGCATGACTATAGTACTTCGAGAGCTGACATGGCAGTGGTTGATTGAGATAAATCATCCACGATGCTATAATTATGGACCGATTTGGAGTAGCTACCTATTTTCCTATTAGGTCCCTTTTCCATCATTGGCAATGGTTCTATAGGCATCTTTGAAATGGTCAAAGGTGCAGTCGGCGCATTGGTACTAGCCCCTGACGTAGTGGTGTTTGGTGGGGTGTCGTAGTTGCGATTCCGTGTTTGGAAAAACATCTCTTCCCCAGTCATGTATATTTCATGGCTGCTTTTCCCGGAATCGCCTGGGTTTTGCTTCTGAGTGCTAATTGTCCCCTTGTGGGGGAAAGGCTCTTGCATCACGACGGGTTGCTGGGAAGGTCCTCCTTGTCCTCGGTTACTCTATATCTTTTTTAGCTCAAGGAGATCAGGACAATGGTGAGTATAGTGCCCGTACTCACCACATATTGAACAAGAATGGTTTGTTCGTATAGGTGGCCTTTTGCGTTGCCGTTGGGCATTGCTAGGCTCCTCGTTCTGATTCCTATTGGAGTTACCTCCAGCCTGGGATCACAGTGGTCACTGTTGGTTGCTGTCCCCCTGTCCAGGGTTCCCTTTTGGCTTGTTTTTGGATTTTTTCCTTACCACGTTAGGAGGATAGTTCTCCTAGTTATACTGGTGTGGTTGGTTTCGGGACGACTGCACAAATTTCACCTATGTGTTGGTTTGCGTAGGTGGATCGTGTGCTGGGGACTGCACATAACGTTGTCCCGTGCTTGCACCTAGCCATTGGAGGGGAGCTCTTCCATCAGTGTTTCTTTCTACATACTGGGTCTCCTCAGCTGGAGGATAAGGTCCTCCTTGGTGATACGCTTGCGCCCTATTAGTCAAATTTTGCTGAGGCATATGATAACTTTGAAATCCAGGTTGAGACATGTTCTAGGTAGAACTATATGCGTAACTAGGGTTTTGACTACTGCTGCCTAGGTAACCTTGGGTCATTGACCCAATTAGTTCATCTACAGATTTCGACACGCCTAGAAATTCTTGATACGTTTGCAGGCATGGGGCGTTAGGCATGATGTTGTAAATGTATCCTGACTATGTATAAATCAATTCAAGATTTTGGGCTTTACTGATTGCATCCTCTTCGAATGTGGGGTTTTGTTGTGCCACATCCTTTGAAATATTTGATGTCAGAGTTTTCAAGAATAAATCTAAGGGACCCGATCGTCGAGTTTAGCTTTACATAAACTACGACGCCGCCTCAATTCATGAAGATGGTCTGTGATATGGACGGCGGGGGTTTGTCTAAAATGAGTTAGTAATTCCATTCATGAATCATGGTGAATGGGTAATTGAAAATATGTGAGGAACGTGGTAGCAAGGGCACTAAAGGTTCCATGTGAAGTAGGAGGTTTTTCCACGTACCACTTCGTGGCTACTCCTGTAAGAGTGCGTTGAAATAGCCTCAATCGAATAGTGTTGTCAATGATACTATTCGATGAGCACCATAGGTGAAAGGTCATTACATGATTACCTGGGTCTTCCTCTTTCTTGCCTTCTTATTTTGGTATATCCGAAGGGAGCTTCGTAAGCATGGGAGGCCATGATAGATCGTGTGCGATGGGGTCATTCGTTAGCTTGGTTAAATCGGGTAGATTCAATGAAGCTAAGAAAGGCGGCTGGGAGGTTGATGCCATTGCAATGTGTGAAGACACAAAGTTTTGGTTAGAACGAGGGTTAGTCTGTGACATACCCTGTTGTGTATTCAGCTAGCTTCTTGAATGGGACATACTCTGTTTCTCCCTAGGGGTCGAGGGGGGAGTGGTGTGTGGTGTGGTGTTGGGAGATCGACTAGGGTTCCCAAATATGGCTGCTCCAATAAAGGACGAAACAATGATGGTGGCAGTGTTCCGTCTTTGACGCCTAAATGACGAAAGACCTGGAACCCCTCCCGATAATGAGGGGAGGTTCAAAAGATGCCTGGATCGACGAGGTTGTGGTGGGACCATTCGAGTGCCAACCAGGTTAGGTCTTGGAAAACTTTGAGAGGATAGAGTCTATGATGAAAGCAAAATTATGGCCATATACATAAAACAAAGCGAAAATAAAATAAATTTTCCCTTTAAATTAATCTATGTGATCAAGCAAGAAAAAAAGTGGTTTTTGTTTGTTTGCGTATGATACTCAAAATCCTAGAAGACCTATGCATCCTCACACTCAAAAGTAACTAGGCCTTGAGAATATTTCTTGCAAATGTTGGCACAACGTCCCGTAAGAGCTGGCAACGCCCCCAGTCAGTTGAAGAGAATCCACCAAGGTAACGGTAGAGGGTCTGGCGCTTTCCTGCACCGTCACCTATAGGGTAAAGGATGCCCTAGATTTTGGCCACTAAGAACCACCGTCCCACGTGAGAATTCGAGTCTTGGTTTTCTTGGTAGTCAGCTAACAGTACAGAGTATCAGCTGGGTCAGGTAGCCCCAATTGATACCGCACGCACTGCGCCTAAGCCTAACCCCCTCTAAATCAGGTCTCTGCTGCGCTCCGGTTTTCTTTGTCATGGGATGCTAGGTGGATTTGAAGCTCCATAAATACACAACTTCTATGTTTCAATATGAAGTATGATCAAGGTGGCTTATTGGATGCCTACCCCCTTGAGTTTGGTTAAGTTAGTTTTAGGTGTCTTTCTTTTCTTAGTGGGTGAGTGTGTGTTAGCATAATGTGAACAAGCACATAGTTTGAACGTGTGGATATCAGTGATCCTTTACGAAAAAACCCCTATTTAAACTATGTTATATTGTTCCTGGCTCAAATGGAAAACATGTGCAGATAATGGGCTGCTTTCAAATTTTCCTAGTTAATCTATGTGACTAACTAAAGGGAGATGACGAATTATGAATATAGAACGTTCATATGCTTACCTAGGATCACCGGAGGGTGCAAAGGTAGTAGATATTACTTGCTCTAATCGACAATTCAATCCTAGTCCCATAATTCCTAATGCAAAAATTGAACTAAACTAGACAATTTCTACACTAGAAAAAAGAAGAAAACTAGCTATGCATGCGTGGTCTTGGGCCACTTACTTGGACTAGTTATCTAGGTGTGAATACCAAAAATTTGCAAAACATAAATTGTTTGGAACGCAAGTTAATGTTCCCCTTACTTAAACTATGTGAAAATTTTGCAAAAATCAACTTGAACCAGAAACTAACTGTAAGCCTACAGAAAGCAGCTAGAAGTGAATTCTAAAAAGTTGTGGGGTATCACAACAAGTGATCGCAGATACATTAGGGGCTACCAAGCACCTTACAAGTAGAAATAAACAAAATATTGGGATGGAAATCTCATTCTGTAAATTGCACGCAAAATGCCTTGACAAGTGCGATTTCCTACGCGCAAGTTAGTACTAAATGTGCACCCTGCGCATCTATGAGGAAAACACGCGAGAAAATTCCAGCAAGTAAAAAAATAAATTAGGAGCTTCTCTTCTTCAGTCTGTCACTCAAAGTGAATCTATGGACTGCAAGATGGATCAGAGGACTATCAACTCCACACTCCAGCATAGACAAAGGTCTCCTACAAAAGATGGCACAACCATATAAACATGTAAAACATTAGTGGATTTGCCAATCCTGTTGTGGTGGATTTGACGCACGGGTGTACGAAATCGCAACAGTTTAAGGGGTGTGGTATACCCCTATAAACTATTGGTAACAGGCAGAAAGTGATGGAGCTCAAAAGCATACAATCTAGAGGAAAAAGTATGCAAATGTATGCTCAAATTAAACTAAAACTAAAACACAAATATATAGAAGGTATTAAAGAGATTCAAAATGATAATAATGCAAACGACGGCTCTAGGCCTCTTCTTATTAAACGTTTGATAGGGAGAAGAAATTTTACCCACTTGCCAAAGAGACCCTAGACAATGGTTCTAGGTCTCGATGCAAGGATGTTATTTTCCAAGCTCTGCCTCTGTGCAGTCTCCCTCTCTCTCTGTTGTGATGGACTAAGATTGTTGGGTGGCCAACAATTGAGTCCCCTCTATCTCCAGCTCCAGGTCACACACTGCTGGTATTTCTTGGGAAATTCTGGCCAGCATAACAATGTGATCACCCATTCTTCATCTCATGGTGGCTTTATATAAGGGATTTCAAATCCTCCTTCCCTCCCTTGGTACATGGTGGATGGTGACCCAAGGGAGAGGTATGATTCCATTGTCTGCTCCAAATATTCCTCTGTGTGCTCACATAGTGTCTAAGGAGGCACTAGTGGTTGTCCTTAGGCGACTTCATGTAAGGAGAAACTTGTCCTTTTCTTTGTGTGGTCTGGGAAAGCGACATTTTTCCACTTTCAGGAATGCATGCTTATCGGTCAAAAAGGCACGCAGGAGGTGCTCTTCTCGAATGATAATGCGTGCAATTAGCATTTAAGACTAATTCAACTTTGATTTTCTCAAAACCTTAGAGATTTTAAATAATTTATTGATTCCATAATGTCTTCCTACCCTGTAAATCCTTTGGCTTGACATTAATTAATGTCATCTTCTGCTGTATGATTTTCTAGTGTTAACATTGACTTTCTGGTAAGGGCGTAACGCCAAGGTACAAGGGCATAGTGCCAAGACTAGAAAAATCACCTGTTTTGCAGCTGAGTTTTGGAGGTCTTCTCGGTGTCCAAATGAGCTCTATGATAGCTCATTGGAAAGACTGTCCTATCTAGTTTTCATATCTGCCTTTATTTTATATATTGGTGTTCATTTTCCTTTACAGAAATCCATTCTCCCAAGACTGCTAAGGGCGTAGCGGCAGTGCTGAAAAGAGGAAAGAAATGTGTTTTTTAGGTGGTTTTTGGCCCTTTTGAGGCACCAGGTTTGCTCCAAATGACCTAAAATTTTCTAAGGATGATTTCCTTAGTATGAGGAACATGAGGATGCAAACCATTTGTTATCTGAGTGCCCCAAAAAATAGCGCAACGCCACTGGCCCTTTTTTCTGCTAGCCAAATAGTCAAAAATCAAAAACTTGCACCAAGTGCCAAAATTTGGAACTTACCTTGTTGATCATGATTTGGATGCTTGGAGTGATATATCAGGAAGGATATATAGTTTTTCCTTATCCTTTTCCTCATTTTGTGCTTGAATCTTTTCAAGGGGTCGACAGAAGAGGGTGTTGCAATTCTGTTCCTCATGGCATAATGTCTTGACATCTTCTTCTGCATGTTAATGTCTCTCTTGGCCTTCTCTAATTAACCCTCTAGGTGAAAATTTGCTCTCTCTAGCCAAGATTCTCTATCATAGCTTATTTCCATGGCAAGCAGCTCACTCGGAGTGAGCTGCTCTACAAATTCTGTCTCTTTCTCTCTTTCTCGGGCTAAAGCCTTCTTCAACCCAATTGTCCTTGGCCTCTTCCTACGAATTTGTTCTTCCTCATCTTCACTGCCATCAAAAGTGCCCAAGGTCTCATCTAGAATAGCCTTGGCCTTTTCGGCCTCCTTCCGAGCTATGATTTCCCTGACCTCACTGATGGCTTGCTTTGTTTCCAACTACTGGTTTTCAAGTTCATAAAAGTTGATTACATTTTTGGCCCTACCAAGATTAGCTTGAAGTTCACTAATCTTGGCATCCTTTCTTTTGAGCAGCATATTGGTAATCCTCCCCTCCTCCTCATCCTCTAGGTCAATGAGTTGAAGATCTTGCTTAGTTTCATGTGTATCCTTCTCTTCAACAATGACCTGCTCTGCACCCTTTTCTTTTCCTTTATCAAGCTGTTTTGTTGATGTATAAGGCATGGCCCCTTTCCTCTTAAGGGCAACAAACACATGCATGTGTCCCCTCCCGTATGTCAAAGGAAGTGGCTCAATGCTACTCATTTCAGTGCCATCTGTCTCAATGTTTCTGTCATTGCTTGATGCTTGGTCATCATGATATGAGGGTGAAGGAATGTGAGTGGATGGTGATGCATGAGTAGTGGGATGTGATGAAGAAGTAGGAATGGGAGGATGAGAAGAGGAAGGAACATCCTGCTGATGATGGCCAGGTGGAGTAGTAAAAATCTCATGAGCAATGAAGGTATCCCATGGAATGTTCTTCTGATGTAGTTGGTGCATAACCACTATCTTGATAAGTGAGTGATGAAACAAGCTCTGCATTTGTTGATTGTGGTCTCTCTTTTGCACTATTTAGGCCATTTTGTCAATGCTTCGATAAAGATAATATGGTATATGTAGCATCCTTACTCTGATAAAATGCATAAGACGCCTGATGTGGTATGAGTAGAGATGGGAAAACCTTCCCTCACATGTGAAATACTTCATGATTATCCTCATCATGGGTGCATATCTATCAAGAAGATGGGAAAAAGGAAATATGGACTTGTGGTGGTCTTTATACCTAGGTTTTAGATATGGCTCAAAGTAACTCATGTCTAGGTTTGCTTGCTTTAACCACTTTTCTCCCACACTTGGTATTCCTGTAGCATTGGAAATGGAATCTGTAGATAACTCAAAGGTGAACTCGGTAAGATTAACTTGTTTGTCATGCAAATTTATAATAAAAAGTCTTGTTAGCTTAGGGTGGTTTTGTACTTGCTGCACCTTCTCACAAAAATCAAAGCAGCCTACATGTTTGAAGTAGGAAATAGTAAGGGGAGATGCCATGAGTTCCTTTGTATTGAGGGGTTCAAATCTATTTATCTTTCATCCTTTATGATCATGCCTCCTTGGCATTTCTGCCTCCATACCACTATCTTCACCCTTATACATTGTAAACTATATTTTGGAAACCCTAGGGCTGATGTGAAATGAGATGAAGGGAGGGTTTGAAATGGAAAATTTTCAAATAAATGGAATGAGTGAGAATGAAGGGAATGGATGTTGTGACAAGCAAGATGAATGGCAACCCTCAAACAATGTAATTTCCCTTTTTATGACTGATACTCTGTCTAGGAGGATGAAATAAGCATATAGACAGTGATTTCAAGCTTAAAACCTAGGGTTTGATTTGGGTTTCATTCCATTGATTAAGAAATCACCAAAATAGCTTGAAGATGAGCTCATGTTATGTAATTACCACTTTAAGATTGCTTGGATGACTGTGGCAAGAGTTTGAAGGCGATTTGGAGTGATTTGAGTGGTTAGAAATTTTGAAACCCTTTATGTCCAAGCGCACAAGGCCAATGCTGAGGGCGCAATGCCAGTTCTGAGCATGCAGTGCCTTTGAAAATGAGTAGAGGGTGTGTCAGGTAAGAGTGTAGCGCCACTCCCAGTATGTAGTGCCAACTCCCAGGCACACAGTGCCTTTTGAAATTTCGTGGAAAAAAATCCCAAGGGTGCAGCGCCCACTCCCAGAAACGCAGCGCCAAGCCAAGGGCACAACGCCAAGGAAATTTGCCCAAATTCAGCTTGCAAACTCACAAATTCTTCTCTCCTGAGTGCTCTTGATCTTTTGAAATGAAATAATGATTCTTTTGAAGTATGAAATGGGCTATTATAGTCTTTATGGATTTAATTTAACTTGCAAAACCCACTTTCTAATGTTTAAAGTCCTTTACCTTTTCTCACTAACAATTTTTGACACTTTTGCTCTGCAGGTGACTGAAGTCATTGAATTGGATTTTCTTTTGATCCTTGAGGCATGACAAGTTTTACTTTGACAACCTTAGGATGATTACACATAGTAGCACCTTCAAAATCTCCTGTTGTTTCCACCTTAAAACTCAACTTTTTCACCTTCTCTGGCCATATTTTCCAAAACCCTAAGTGTTTGTAGTCTTTATAGCAATCATCAGTGTTGTCTTCTAAGTTCTCTATAACCCTTTCAAGCTCATTTATTTCTGTCCAGTTCACCTCACCTTTTTTCCATATTTCTTCAATCTTTTCTAATAAAATTTCTTCATGCTTGGCCTTGTTTTCTTCCTCCATGTCATTTTCTGCAAGTGATCATTTTTTTGGCACTCAACTGGACCATCAAGTTCATAACCCTAGTCCTCTACAAGACCAAGTTGTTTCCCTTTCCTTTGTTGTAAGTTGTTTTTATTTAGGAGTAGATAGTCTACCTCATTAGTACCTTCTTCTCACAATTAATCCGTCAACACTCCTGCAGAAGTGCTAAACTCTTTGCATTTTCTTCATTTGCAGGTTCTTAACTAATAAGACAAACATTCTTTGGAAATTTTAGGTCCTTCTTGAATAACCATGTCTTGACATTCTATTACATCTGAGCCAGATTCTAGTAAAGGAAAAGCAGTGCTTGAAACATCCAATGATGACCTTAAAACATGTAAAAACCCTAATGACCTCGTGGGAGGGTCCTTTGACCTGATTTTGATTGAGGTCGGACCTGGATATTTTCAAGTGAAAACAGAGTATTTGTCAAAATTGTTGTATTGAAGATCCAAAATCCAATGTACTTGATTTATCTAAAGATCCTACATAGATAGTTTTGAGATCATCAATGCTTGAGGAACCTGGGGAACATGGGAAAAAGTTTTTAGGTAGGGAAGAAGATAAAAATGAGAAGTATAAGCCCATAAGGAGTTTTTTAGGGGTAACAGGGTGAATTTGAGAAGACCAAATGAGAAATAGTGAAAATAGGTTTATAGGGATAATGAAGGCAGTGAGATTTCTGAAACTCAAGATATTCAAGGAATATTGTTTTCAAAAATCTATAAACATCCTATAGTCATCTGAAGATAGTGAAAAATATTGATGACTAACAGAATCAAGGAATAAGACGACAATCTTAATAAATAGCGGTTCTTTCAGGAGGCCGAGGTTGGTATGATTGAATTTATTTTCATGTGATGCTTGTAACTAGCGTTGATCGTGTAGGTGAAGTTTTATTTCAAGAAAAAAAAAACGAAATCATCAAAAAATTTCTCCAAAACACATTCCGTAAAAAAAGGTTGAGTGGAAAGCATTAAGGGTAAATATTCATGAAGGATAAATATTTTAACCATTAAGTTAGTGGCTCCATTATCAAAGCCAAAATATATGAATTAAATATATTATTTGATTTTAAAAAATAAAATAAAAAATCCATTTTGTACGTGAAATTGATTTGAAGTGGAGAAGAAATATAATGAGTGGGATGAGTACTCCTTGTGAAATAATTTATATTTTTGTATGCCTATGCTGAAGAGTGGATTGGTAAATTTGGTACAATTATTATTGTATTCCACATTTAATTGATACTAAAAAGTGCGCTTCAATTTACTATTGCTATATTGGAGAAGCCTAGTATGTGTTATTTCATATTTTGTTTTGAATATAAGAAGAATTTGTAAAAGATTTAAAATGGAGAATAATTATTTATAAAGTTGCATAAAGATGACCCATAGAGCTAGAGAAGTTAGAGGACCCATAGAGTTAGAGAAGTTAGAGGAGTTGGAAATGGTGGAGGAAGACCAAATGCAAATGGAGTATTGCTTGATGTGTAAGATATATTAGAACCAGATTGGATGCATTGGAGACAACATTATGGAAAATTTTAAGGATGAAAGTTGATCTTAAAGTTTAGAAACCGTGGGGAATCTTACTAGTGCATAATATTTAAATTGTAAAATTTTTTATAATAATTTTGTAAAAATATTTAGGTTTCTAATTATTTTATATTAGTATATATAAAATTTTGTTGATTTTTAAGGTAAAATAATCTTATACTATAAAATTTGGGTGAATCAATTTTAAAAAAAATGGAAATTGGCGATTTTTTTTTTTTGGAGAAGGCATGGAAAATTAGTCCACCTGCGAATATTAGCCCCTAAAATTTTCCCTGGGTCACAACATGTCAAAGAGATGTCGACATCGGAGATATCAGTGAAGAGGAAGAAAGCTCAGAAGAAGAAGTTGAAGAAGAAACTCCAGAAGAGAAAATGGTCAGGATGGTTGTGTGAACAAGTACCAAGCAAATATTGGACGTGCCTATGTATGAAGGAAATTTAAATCCTGAAGAATTGATCAACTGGATCGGCACAATGGATAAATATTTCGATTATGAAAATGTAACTGACGAGAAGAAAGTTAAGTTCGCAGTGACCAAACTAAAGGGGCGTGCTGCACTATGGTGGGATAACGTGCAAGCTGAAAGGAGAAATAAAAACAAAGGGTGTTGGAACTATTGTCATTGATGGAAAAGGAGCACAAAGGAACAGCACCAGAACTATCATTAAGGGAAAGGAGCATAAAAGTAGCAACAATAAGGAAAATAAGCAGATCAGGTAATAATGCAGTAAGAAAGCATAAAAGAGAGGTAGAGGAGAAGAAGAGAGGCAAGGAGAAACAATAGACCTTCAGCAAAGGAAAAGGAATAAGAAACAAATCACGAATTTTGGATTTAGAGAAGTAATACAGAAGGGTGGTCTGTATTCTGGATTGAAATAGTGAGTAAGGCATGCAACAAGCGTGATAATCCCAAGTCAGAGTGAATAACAAACAGAAGAACAAGCTGAGGAGAGATTAGCGCTTTTAAAAACTGAATAAAGCTCAGGAAGGATAGAGGAGATGAAGAGTAGCAGTGGTCGTAGAAAGCAGAAATCGATTAAGGCAGAAAATAATTAGAATAATTCCAAGGGACGAATCGGACGATGAGGATCGGATCGCAGAATTGAAATTTTAATATTAAACAATAGGGATGTGGACGCATGTCGGGCGGAGAATGAAAGCACACATCGCAAATCGGAAATTACAGTATTTATGTCTAAACAAAATAACTTGTGATGTTGTAAGAATTGAAACTTGCAATGGGATAAAGGGAGGAGCTACGTGTTGGCACAACAATCCAACGCATATCGCACATCGACGGTTTTAAATTTTAGCATTAAGACATCACAAGGTAAAGTATTTTGGTTGTGATGGCATGTGAGACGGTACAACGGGGCCGTTAGATCTGGCAAAGATCTACGGTGGAGATTACAATGAAATTTCTCATTGGCATCTGTATTGTTTATTTTTTAAAGGTATCTGTTATAATTTGCAAACTGCGAAGTGGAGAAACCTACGAAGTGTGATTGCTTCCGATTCGTCACCATGTTGTGGGACCCTACAACCAAAGTTAAGCATGTATGCATGTTGTTTTATTTAAAGTGTCGATAAAGTGATCGATGTTGATTGCACGCGAATGTATGTTTATAAAACTCCGATATTACAATCTGATGCGAGGAAAGGGATGTATGTGGGCCATGACCCACAGGTCCGTAGAGCTTGTGTAAAGAAGCTGACCATGATGAAAAGGGTGACATGGCATGATGACGGGGACCTGGCCCGCATACCGCACATCACAGATCACATAGGTTAAGTTTATTGTTAAACGTTAAAAGTTGTGGGTTGCAACGAGGAGTTCGTTGTGATTTGCGAAATCACAAAATCGCAAGTATTGCGAAATTGCTATAATCTAAAAGTTGCGAAGTGTAATAAAGAGGCCCGGATGCAATGTAATTTGAAAGGAAAAATTCAAAGGATTTCAAATCCATATGCAGAGCCTTTTCTTTGTCGAATCACATCATAGGAAGAAAAGGAGATTACAACGTAAACTCTAGGGAACACGAAGTGCGAAGTGCGATTTTTGAAGCGGACTCGATGCGGTTCAGAAACAAATACTAATATATTTCAGGTCCAAGGTTTAATGTGTTTGTGTTTGTTTTATGAAGAAAAACATGGAAGCGGAGATCTACTTAGGTTACAGAGGAAAGGCCCAGACGCATGAAAAAGGACAACATTTTCTGAACATTACAGAAGTTGCGTGAAGTAAACAACACTTGCAGATTAAATATTTGCCCATACAGATTTACTAACCATGCTTTAAATTCTATTTGACTGTAATTATTTAACTCTGTTTGGAAATGGGTTATGTACTATGCTCAGATGCAATCGACAACCTTCAAAACATTAACTAAGGTATTGTTGTTGTCAAAAAATTAAATTCGGTGGTTGTGATTAATTTTCCAAAAAAAATTACAAATGTTTCTACAAATCGAAATGAGTGCCCGATTATTTTGGAAGAAATGAATAGATTGAGCCAATACATTAAAAATTTCAATGAACCGCCTGAAGAAATGAGAAGAGCAATGAAGTGGTTAGTGCATTGCTACATTAGTGGTTAGAGCCTTCCAAATTTTCCAGGCGAGTCCCTATTACTCTAATCTTATAGGAGTAATGAATGTTGAAATTTACTACTATTCTTCTATTCAAATGCATAGAATACTCACCTGCACGTGTTAACGAACTGTTATCGAAGAATGCAAGTGAAACTAAATTCTCAGTAGCCCTTTTATCAACTCTTCTCAAGTAGACTCGGAAATTTTTTCTTAATAGAAGTTTAATTCATATGGAAGGTTTTTCAAAGGGTCTGTAAATGGGAAAAAGGTGCTTGGATTACAACAATGGCTACGTAGATCACAAGAATAATTGCATACATGAAAGTGGGCTGAGGAAACTTAGTGGCATCATCTTCTTCTTCTGCTCCATCCAAATGCTAGAGATGATGATTATGCCCCCAACCAAATAATGCTCCATTAGCCTTTGAATAGCACGAGACTTTACTAAAAATAGAAATAATATGTTGCTGCACTGAAAAGAAGAAATCAATATTTAGTCTCAATAACCTTGTGACGAGAAATATATGCCCAAGTACAATATTCAATATATTTAATTTCAATATTCGATATCCTTGGTCTTTTTAAAATGGTTAGAATTAAGAATTTCATATGATTAATCTGTTATTACTTGGTTACTATCCAAATTAATACTATCTAAAATTTTATATTAAATGAAATTTTAAATGACATTATTATATTGTTAGTATAATGCATTCAGTTTTGTCTTTGATTGTCTATTAGTTTGTTTTTGACCGAAAAGTTTTTCCATTTATTTATATTTTATTTTTAGAAATTCAAATCTTATTATTATTTAAATTTATTTATTTGTAAACTTATTGGTTGATGTCTTATTATGAGCTTTTTAGTAACTTTATCTATCTTTTATCATTAGGAATTCAAATTTTATCACTTTTTATTATTATTTAAATTTATTTATTTGTAAACGAATTGGCTACTTTTTATCACTTTTTATTTATTTGAAATTTGAACTACTTTTTTGTCCTTTCCTTGGCTGCCAACTTTTTCCAACCTCCCCTTTAGCCTTAGACTGCTGATAGCACATTCGTGCCTTACGAATGGCTTCGTCCATGGTTTTGGGATTTACAAATTCAATTCGCTCTTTCATATGTGTTGGCAAGCTGCTCAGAAATATTTTCACCTTAGCCTTTTCCTCTTGAAGGTATGGAACATATTGTAACAGGGAGGTGAACTTGGTGATATACTCATCCATAGTCATATGTCCCAGCTTCAAGTCATGAAATTCTTTAGCTTTATCATCGTAGAAACGTTCTGTTAAATACTTGTCTTTAAAGTATTACTAGAATGATTCCCAAGTAACATCTTGTTCCTCAATGTTGCGAACATTATTTACTTCTTCCCACCACAGAGTGGCTTTCTCCCTTAACTAATATATGGCCAGTCTGGCCTTCAGGTTGCTGCTGTATTCGTACACCTGAAAATACTTGTTCATGTTTATTAACCATGCCTCTGCCACTTCCTCAGCTTCACCATCAAATTTTGGTGGTTTTATTTTCCGAAACTCCCCTTGAATCTCTACTTTCTGCTTCTTAACTTCTTGTTGATCCCACAAATTTCCGGATTCTACTTCATTGTAGTTTTTTTCTTGTTTCTTCGCTGGGATGGGCTTCTTTCCACTCTGTCAGTGGTGTTGTCCCTTGTTTGATGTTCATCACCTTCTTGCATGCCCCTATCAGCACTGGGGTGTTCCATTTCTTGATTTTTCTTGTTTGATAGACTTTTGAGTATCTTATCTTGCTCTTGCATTAATCGTTCGTTATCCCTTTGAACTCGCACCATCTCTTCTCGTAGTTGTTGTACTGTATTCAACAATATGCTGGTTTGATGATGTTGTTCCTCCAGCAGTCTACTCATTTACTGGTGTTGATCGAAACTCAGCTGAACCCACATCTTAAGGCTCACTACTGGTTGTGTTTGGGGTTCCCCAGTGTCTTGGGGTGGTTGTTGCGTTGTTCCCCTCCTTGTGATATTTCCTATTATACTTTTATACTATGCATCAATATACACACAGCGTAAGTTTTTAGTTGACCCTTAGGGTCCCAGCTTATGAACACCACTCTGATACCACTTGTAACACACATACATACAATAATAATAATAATAAATACTTCCTATACTAAAGTTAACCCATAATCCAAGGTTTAACTTACTATTCATTACTAAATTCTCTTAACACCATTTCTACCTTACCAACCCACAACACTTTTCATTAAGGTTTTAGACTTAAGCAATATATATATATATATTACAACTTACCGTCCGCCATAGGATTTCCTAGTCACATCATATGATTTATTGTTTATTCCGTCGACATCAAACCTTAATGTATATCATACAACGAACATTACCACCGAGCTCTAATTTAATGTTATACTACTGTTAAGGTTTACCACACCACATAATTGTTTTATACCGTGAATTGGTTCTCCCGAGGTATATCTGACACAATTATGGATATTTAATGTTGTGAGTACTCGCCATTTATTTCGGTTGACAGATGTGTGATTTGCTCAGATTTGTTGCGAGTTTTTATGGTCCTCATTGTAAATCTTCACCTTTGGATCTAGAGAGATTGACGGTGAATGCTTCGGTGGGAAATTGACATAGTTATTCTCGCCAACCTTAGCTGGCACCTTCTTTGTTACTGCATCTGCGTCAAGGAGTCCTTTGGCTTTGATGGTTTGCTCTGACTAAGGGTTTGCTTTGTTTGAGGGTTTGAATCTGGCTGTGGGTTGAATACCTCAGCGAACCTGTTCATCAATTATAGTAGAGGAGGTGCCTCTGCCCCTCATCCTCCATCTTATAGCTGGTACTCTAAATTCCTTGTGGTTGTTTCAACCTCGACACTAATCCAGAGGGATTCTCCTCTACGCAGACCAAGTAACACATCAAATTTATGCACTAGTTCTCGTTTTTCTCTCTGGACTTTATCGCATTTTACCTTGTACAAATTTGTAACTTTAAGTTGTTTTTCTTTTGTTGATTCTAGCTACTCATTTCATAATGGAACATGAAGTCCATTCTTACAAGTATTGTGTTTTTATTAAGAGCTCTCTATTTGTTTTTCGCTCTTCCTTTGCAATGTAATCTTTCATGCAATTCTTGATTACATATACAGAGTCTTACATTTTTCCATCGCTTGCAGCTGAGTTCCTATATTAGAATGGCAATTTCCATGCAATACGTCGATTTTGTTTCCCATTGGTTTATTCCAAGTTCTGAATTAGCTTGCACGGCTCCCACCAAGTATGCCCTTAAGGATTCCACGTGGTGGCAAAGGTTTAATGCTCCTCATGCACTTAACCCTTTTTCCGGGAATGAAGGCTTATTCCCAAGACTAGTTTAACGGCTCCTCTATTGAGCATATTTTTCTCTATAGTTATAATGATAAAAATTCTGTCTTTCACTCTTGTGAAGACCTTTAGATGTTTAAACGGTATTCTCTTAAGAGAACATGGATATTTTTACTTGCTATTGTTAATACCGAAACTTCGACTTTCTGGGTTTGAATATTTTTTATTGTATAGCGGAAATATGTTGTAACAGTTTGTAAAGAAGGTCTTTCAAGACAGTTTTGGATATTGTTGCTCCTGTTCTTTACGTAGGTTAACCGAACTATGGTTCTTGTCATGCATTTTGTTCAATATGTAAATATATTGCTTGCAGTATTCGCTCCATATTTCTGTATCTATTATAATGCATTTTCTCTGTTTATTACATCACCAAATTTTTTTCGGTCAAGGGTTATATTTGTAAAGAGTCTCATTACTATCTTTACTGTTAATTGAATATAAATATTTTTCTGCTATTTTTACTGTGCGGAATTTATATTTTCTTTCGGGTGTCCGGACCACCGAACCAATCCATCCGTGTATAGATACTAGGGATAACGATGTGTACCGGGTTGGGGTCTCCTGCACCCAGTACCAACATTTATCCCGACTCAGTTTATGATATAGTAAAGTTTCTAGTTGAATTCTTTTCTTGCACAGTAATAATAATCTTCTATATTCACTTATCTCTTCTGATTACATTTCTTGGTAGTAGTTATTGATACATGCATTTTGTTAATTTAAATAAATCTTTACAATAAAAAGCAATATACAATTAGAGATTTCATAGTTAGTTAGATTACTGCTGATATTTGTCTACTATACTTTCCTTGTATCTTATGTTACAACAAATGATTAAATAATTACAAGATTAAACTGTAGAACCTATAGGAGTAGTTCATAGAATCTTGCCATAGGGTACGAAGTAATGTACCTTTCTTAACTTATCATTTCTAATAAAAAAAGTAATATTCCACAAAAGATAATTTTATAAGTCTAAAAAGAAAAGTTAAGTATTTCCTTGGATTAAATATCAGTTACTGTATACAATAACTTAAGAACAACAACTCTTTTCTATCTAATCATAATAAAGTGACATTCACTTATCTGGAAAATTGTGTTAGGCTGTGGTGTCCACCCAACCTTCAAGAGAGGCAATGATGCCTTGATTTTCCCCGTGCTTCCACTGAAAGGTGCATGTTAACAGTAATTTATGTTGTGACCTCAGGACTCCAAGTCCAGTCAGTATCAGAAAACTTCAGGACCTTGCTGAGTGAATTCCACTAGTCTCTACCAGCTCAAGAAATTATTCACCCCTTCCTTACTCCATCAACATAACCCCTATTCCTCACTGGGATGAGTCTTTTATCCCCAGAGGAATTGTTCAAACTATCCAACCACTTTTCAGTTCTTGGAAAACATTTACCATCAGCCTTTTTAATTTTACTTTCCATAACTAATTTTAGTATTCATAATTAAAAAGAGGAAAATAACTTTCTATCAAAATACTAATTGTCTCAGTCTTTTTCCTTAAACAATATTAAAAGTCATTTTAACTAGTTAACAACTAGTTAGCAGTAAATGCAACTGTCACATTTGAAATTTTAAAATAATTTGTGGAGTATTAAATTTTAAATTAAAATATGGTAGAAAAAAGTTTATGAAAAATATTTTAAATTTAAATATTATGGAAAAAAATAAAGTGTCAAATTCAAATATTATGAAAAAAATTGAGAATCAAAGTCATTTATTTACAAATAAACTATCCTATTTGTTGAGGTTTCAAATTCAAACATTATGAGAAAAATTTGAGAATAAAAATCACTTATTTACAAATAAACTATCCTATTCTATCAATTTATCAATTAATAAATACCAAGTGAAAATTATTTCTAACAAAAAAAAATTAATATAAACACATAATACATAATATTAAATAATAAATACATAATACATTTTAAAAAAACAATTTTAAAACAGAACTTTCATTAAAACAACATTTACTTTAACAAGTTTGGGCTCATTCCATTAAATTTAAAAAAAAAAAAAAAATATCTGTAATATAAGTCATAACCCAATAATTAACTCACTACTCAAATAAAATACCAAACCATAAATCAATAATTAACTCACCACTCCACTTAAAATAAGCGAATCATCCACTAAGGCTGTATAATTGTCAAGACAATCCAAATAATTAGAATCTGACAAAAAAAATTTAAGAAAATCTTTCAGTAAAATCAAATTTTTACAATGCAAATAAATTCAACACCAAAAAAACAAACAACAAACTTTATCGTTGGATAGACTTAGAAATAAGCTTTGTCTCTAGTGGAACCTGTCATTTTAATTATATGATATCTCAAATTGCTTAATTGAATACAAATATATTAATAAATTGACGTGAAAGTCAAACTTAATCGCGGTCTTCCTGTAACCTTCTCTTTGGTATGGGAATCTCTCGAGCCTCTCTAGTGGAATCTATCATTTTAATTACGTTCACAAATCATTAAGTTAACAAATGTGTTTATATAGGAAGGTGTATCAGCTTTTAAAGTTTTTTTTATTAATAAGTATGTTTAAAATTTAATTAAAAAATGGTGGAAAGAAAAGGTCAGATTTGAGGATATTTCAAGTAAAATTTGGTCAAATTATTAGCGGTTTTCAAATTAAGTTTATAGAAACTAATGATTTAGTACATGGTATTCATTTGTAATGTAACTTATTTAAAGTGAAAATATTTCATGTTGATTTGTTATTTAAATTTTATCTTTTTTCGTATTTTTGTTATTATAATTAATTTTAGTTTTTCTTTTTATTATAAATATTATATATACATTCTCTGGACACGGGTGATTAGCTGTAATGGTACGTGGCGGAGGCTGTGGGTCGGCGCGTGGGCTCATAACTTCGCCACCCTCACTCACGTCTCAGTCCTCATTAATATATCCACCGTCATTTGCATTGCCGCATTAATGCAGCACAGAAGCCCAGACCAGCTCCCGTCCATTATGAGAATGGCTTCCTTTGGAAGCTTCACTCCAATTATGCCTCCCCTGCGTTCTAGTTGCTCCCCTGTTGCTGCAGAGCATAGCTCTCGAACTAGCACAGGGCGTCGCTACTCCATCGTTTGCTGCATTGAACTTGCTCCTGGTCTTCACATCTCGTAGAGCACACTCTGCCATCTGGGGCTTAGTCCGCCCATTGTGAATTCCCCTGCTCGGCGAGAAAGCCCTCCCCTGAACTCCGTCCCCATTCATTTTGCTCGCCGCTCCCGTTACCCTGCTCTGAAAATCATGCCGCGCCTTCGACAACGTATGCGCTGTCGGTGAGGCAGCAGCCGCGGTCATCTCCCCCGCCAGCCCTCCACTTCAACTTCTGGCTCTTCGTCTCCCTCCTTGGATAACCTCACTAGTCGCTATCCTGATACCAGGAGTGGTCGTGGCTGCGGACGTGGGCGTGGGCTTCCTCAATCTGATTTGGGCTCGCCCCACTTCCCTGTCTCTCCAATTATCACCCCTGAGCACCTTCACACCGCTCATCTTCGCTTTCCTTGCTCGCTGAATCGGCCGACAATCACTGCCACCATTACAATTGAGCTCAAGGAGGAGCCCCCCGGTTCGAAAGCGGTGCTTCCTAGCGCTAGCTTGGAGCATAGAGTCGACGACAAGCTTTGCACTCCACCAAGTGGCAGCCTGAAGAGAAAAGCTCCTAGCTGCAGTGATACTCAGGACATTGGCCATGAAGTCAATTCAGGCGACATCAAGTGAGGTTGCTACAACATCAAAGACGACAAGCAGGAGGAGTAAGATGACTCGTATGCCTATGGTTGTCGTGTTGTTGAGGAACCCCCCTCATTCTCTCATGATTCTTAATTTGGTCAGTACTCGCAGTTTCTTTCTTCACAAGTTTTTGGTTGGGTACACTCCTAAGCTCATCATGTTTACTAGCTCTTTGCTTCAGTTTTATGATACACTGTCAATGTTTCAAGGCCGGTTTCCCCTATGTGGGTGGCATGTTTTTGGGTTTTTGGCTGGGAACACACCTAAGCTCATCATGCTTACTTGCTCTTCGCTTCTAGTCTTTGATACTTTGTCAATATTCCAAGGCCAGTTTCCCTTGCGTGGGCAACATGTTTTTGTCTGCCAGCAGGATGGTTTTTGTTTGAATGGTATGTCTGGTAAACTTTCTAAGTCATGTATGCAGTGTAAGAATGTCGCTTCTATGGGCAAGCTCAGCTGAGGCTGTGGCCTCTTTGTAATTCATTTTTATACAATAATAGATTAGTCATATTCAAAAACAAAAAAAAATGTATATACATTTAAAATTTAATATAATCAATATCTTATTATTAATATTTAATGAAAATTTGTTATTAAATTTGTTAAGTTAATTGTATTTTATAAACCAATTTAGATTCATCTTAAATGAATATCTATCAAGCCTAGAGTAGAAAAGATCAAATATGTTGAAGTACAATCCTTTCTTTATTTATATTTACATAAATTACAATTATATTATATAAATATATATGCCCAAAAGAATAACAAAGTTTTCCATTCCCATCATGTAATTTTTTTTTATTAATTATAATACACAACCATTTTTCTTTTAAAAATATATATATTATAGAAAAATCTTATTATGATTTTCGCAAAATATCCGTTTTACACCCACCATGATAGAGTTGGCGTTGATATTTCCTTGGTATCTCATCCACTATCACCATCATATAAAAAAGAAATATTAAAAAAATGTTGCACTTCCCTGTATGAAAGTAGGGAATTAGAAATGACATCAATAGACATGCTAAGAAAGCATTAATAAAATATTAAAGAATTAAAGGTATTTTTTAATATTTTCCTAATCCAAATATAATTTTCTTGTTTATATATAGTCAATTTCATAAAAAAATATTTTAAATTTAAGACTTTTGTGATTCATAAATTAGATAAATGTCTTTAGAATTAATCACATTATTAAGATTTGGTCGATGTTTCGAACCAATTAATGTGGTTCATTCTCAAGATAAAGATGAACCACATTAATTACCAAATCTTAATAATGTAATTAATCCAAAAAACATTTATCTAAAAATATTTATTATATCTATTTATTATAAATTAAATAATTATAATTAAATTTGTAACAATCTACTATTAAAAAAAAACACTATTTAACAATTAAATTTTTTTTTAAAAAATAATATAATTTAATCATAATAAACATTAAGAAAATAATTAACTTCTCCACCTAAAATAGGTGAGAGGGAAAAAAATTAATACTACCAAACAAATTCAAGTCCTCCAATTATGTGAGTTGAACTTCACTAAAATAAAGTATAGTAATAATATGAATGAAATAAATTTAACCGAAGACATAATAACACATTCTTTGCAATTTTACTACAATTTTCGCAAATTTCAAGAATATTTGATAAATAAATAGAAAATCTAAAAAATATAATGATGTTTATTTTCAAAATCCTTCACTCTTATAATTTTTTTTTTTTAAATTATTAAATAATAAATTAAAAACTTAAATTTATATAATTATATATTGAATTAATTATTTCAAATTAAATAAAAGATTAAAATAGAAAATCAAATTCATAATATTAATATATAAAACTTCATCATTAAATATCAAAACTAAAATACATAAGAAATTACCATCATCAAATTAATTATAATTATACATATATAATTCAAATTATTTATATACATATTTGTGTTTTTTTTGGTAAGTCAAAACTTTATGTTTACATGGTTATTTTTTACGATCTTATTACCAGGTTTGTTGAACATTGCTACCAGACCAATAACAAACAGTCCAAAAAAGGCACAAGCTAGATGACCATAACTAAAGACGCAAAAAATGCCAAAAGACTGACAAAATAAATAAAACACCAAAAGACTCAATTGTCGGAGTTGACATAAGTTAGGTTTGATGGCCCCATCTCTAGTGGAGGGGGAGGGTGAAAAGGGAAACTAGCGTGTTGCTCTAAGTGAGCTAGCTAGTCCTCAAGTTGCTCTAGTTTGTCTAGAGAAGCGTATATTCCCACACCATATCACCACCACTCACTCCTGTAAGTGACACTGGAAAAAATGACTTTGGGACAAGGCCGCCATAAATACTTCATGTTCCTCACGATGATTTTTTTTAGAGAACTCCGTCTGCATTTTCAGTGATTGCCTCGGTGGTGTTGATGTTGCACAAGGAGTGTTTCCACTCATCCTTTGGGCTAGTCAGTGACCACAACGAGGGCTCGAGGTGTGTCGCCTTGCAACCGTGCTCGGCCTAGCAGACTCCTTTTTATGATAATGTCGCCAAGGTCTGGGCTCTAAGGCAATTCCACTGTTGCTGGTATCTAGATGGGAGCTTCGACGCAAAGACATACTTAGAAAATTCTAAGGTAGGCGCTCGAGTTGTTACACCCACGTTGCCCCCCAATTTACTCCTCGTCTCGGTACACGTCCTTATCGATTTTTATAGCACCAGAAAACGATCTAAGTCTCAAATTTGGTATGGAGGCATAGAAACTTGTAGTCGAAAGAACCTAGAAACCATTTGTGGAAATTCAACTTAGTTCATGTTTTATTTGAAAAATTAATTATTTTAATGGCGACCCTACGTCTAAACTTAGGGAAATTAAATAATTAAAGGGTATTAAATAAAACAGAGTGTGAATCTTCTAGAGAACAAAGATCAAGCCATGTTTTTATCTTATCCATCGATTATACATCTAATCTCAGTCGTTGATATCTTAACGAGAAGTCATAAAGGAAGGCTCAAGGTCCTTTTGGAAATTACACCAAGTGAATCTAGAGATTGAATTCGTCTGACGGAGCAGTTCTCGAACGACGATCATATCTAAGTGATTCAGTGCAGTGAGGGGCAGAGATAACATCCAGAGAGGAAGAGAATATCTCAGTAGGAGGATCATTAGTTAGAGAGAGGAAGAAGTGATCTAGCCAAGATCCAACGTTACAGGAAGGGGCACACGCAGTGACTGCGTAAGCTCACATAGAGGCAGCACAAAGGCAGAAGGAATGGTTTTCAGATTTTTTTGGTGGATCAGTTTCAGAGGCTAGGATCCAGAAAGTGGCACCGAGAGGTTGTTCCTACACATCCACATAGGCAAAACTACATGGAGGAGGGTTGACGTTGAACCTGCAAGGGGGTGATGCAGTGGCTAGAAGTTCCAGCACTGGGACTGCGTAGAGGCTGCGCAAAGCCTATCCAGAGCAACTGGAAACTCAGTGATTGAGTGAGGTAAACCCTCAGAAATTCTTCTGCCAGTATTTATCTCTGTTGGGGTCCTATTCATTTGGCAAACTGGCATACCAAATGACAAGGCAACATCAGAACCACTTTGGAATCCTAGGATCTAGCCCTCCTGGATTCAGAGAGGGATCTCTCTATGTAATTGTTGTTTTTAAAGATATTCTTTGCAGCTTAGTTATGATATTAGGCTAGTTATGAAGTACAAAGGGTTTGTTTGTTTTTTTTTTGTTGGGAATAATTAACTGAGAAGGTCATGTGAAGTAAAGAAGGAAATAAGTGGGAGGAAGTTTCAGCATGGGAAGATAAGTAAAAAACAATGCTAAACCATTGGGATATGGAGTCATAAAAGGGTTTACTTACACATCAACTATCCAAGAGTTTTCAAAGGGCAAGTCATCCATATCAGAAGATCCTTTAAGTTGATTTTGTGGCATGGAACATTAAAGTGTGAAATGAGAGAAACAACATACAAGAAAACAAAGGCAGCCTAAGATCAAGCAAGGAATTTTAACCCAACCTGCTTTTAACATACACTAATGGAAAAAGCATATAAGATCAACATAAAAAGCTACCTCAGATCAGGTAAGGGATTTTAACCTAGCCTGCTTTTGGCACACTTTAAGGGAAATCTTCGAAGCCACTTTTAAAGACCAAACAAGGGACAGGGCTAACCATAGACTTCCTTGTTTAAGACTCTACTTAGCATGCAATGAAAATATCATTCGAGAACAATAACTCAAGTTCTACTCAGCCAGACATGGGCTCACCAAAATTTCTTGACTAGTTATACTCTATTGGAATCATTCCCAAATACACATTTAGCAGAAAACATAAAGATAAAGATTTTCAGTGAGAGTTAGGGTACTTTGCAGTATATCCTACTCTATATTTGTTGTTCCTTATCAGAGAATATGAACACAATGGAAACATAAAGAAAATAACAATTACAGTGAGAATAACATCACCAATGATTTAGATCAGGATCCAGTGAATCTGCTTGTCTATTGATGTGCAAAACCAGTTACATACTTCGAGTCCAATATCTTCTACAATCCAATTCTTCTCTTCCTAGCCTACTAAATTACAACTACTCGGTACCTCTAACTCAATAACAGTTCAGCAATTAACAATATTCCAACCATTAAAGTGAATTTTATTTGAATACTTATAGGTGAAAGAGGTAGAGTATGGTAGAAATGGTAGTAAATATGAATTAAGACGGAGTGGGAGAAGTGTTCGAATTCCCATTCTGCTTAATGACAGTTGCATTAACTGTTTGTACCATTTTGGTAGTTTTTCCTATTTTATGCATATTCTGGTAGGCATGGTAATAACTCCATAGTGTGTTCTCTGAAACCCAAAGTAGCAAAAGTACTCTGTTTGACTATCTGGGACAAGTAAACTGTCAAATTTCAGGTCCTGTAGCCCACGCCTACTTAATAACTACTTTGACAGATTTACATAGGGTTTGTCAGTAGGATGGCTGTCAAAGTGTCTGTGCGAAGTAACATAGGCCGCAGGTGTCCTTTTAGTCCTTAGGAGGAATAAATGCTTCTATGGATGTGGCTTTAGAGGCTTTCCTCTGCTGATTTATCTTCAAACTGTGTTGTCCTTCGAGACTGTGAATTTAGGTGTTTATTCTTCAACTTGAAGCTTAAAAACTTTTTCTTTGTCCTTTTTATCTCTTTTCCAGTGTACTGATTGCTTCAGTGCATTGGGGGTCTTCATTGTAATCATTGTCCAAGAAAACTTTGATTAAACTCTGAAATTTGACCCCTCAGCCCCTTTAAACACTGAATTCTTTAGCTGTGATAGCCTTGTGGATAGATCCACCATTACACCTACACATGACGACAAACTGATTAATGAAATTCTACGTTTATTGGTTTAACTGCAACAGAGGCTGGGCGGAGGGAAAAAGATCAGTGAGGAGGCAAGGTAAGTGCAGCGGGGAAGAGTTTTAACCATGGCGGAGATAACCAGGGTTTAAATTTAGTTATGGTGCGAAGAACAGGGAAAGCGGTTTCAGAAAACCATCAGCGGTTTCAGAAAACCGTCAGCGGTTTTTGCGTAGGGATTAGGCGGTAAGTGGTAATGCCCTGGGGGAACACGATACAGTCTAATGGTTGACACGTATCCTTTGAAAACCACCCATTTCACGTTCCAAATGGTCGATAAATTTTTTATTTGAAATGAACGCGAAACACCATGGGGACAGTTAGATCTGAGAGGGGCCAGATCTGTGGTTGTGAGAGAGCACAAAAAATGAACATATGTGCGAGGAAAAGTATTGTGGGGCCGGGGTGATGACGTCATCCTTCTTTGTCGCGTAGCGGGGAGGCTCAGAGGTCAGGTAAATAGTGGTTTCCAATGTAAACATGAAATAATCTGGTCATATATAAATACAAAGAAACGAAGCTTTTTTACCAGGGGCACATGGGGTAAAAGAAATAAGGGACAGGGGCTTAGAAAATGGGGGAAAATAAGGTCTTATGGGAGAAAATAGAAACGAGAGCGGAGGGATAAAGGGCTAATGCCAAAAAGGAATCGCATCGTCGGGAACAAAAGGGTCTGTGAACACAAGGTTTTTTGAAAACGCGATGGCCGATGGGAGGGGCTTAAAGTTGGGCACTGGGCATGGTCACGTGGAGGGACAGGTGACCAGGGGCCAAAGGAGGAAGGGCTTATCGCATCGGCGGAGTAAATGGGAATTTCCGACGGAGCGATGCGATGGGGGCTAAAGATATGGACTGGGGCATGGTCACGTGGAGGAGTCAGTGACTAGCGGCTAAAGGGGGAAGGGCTTATCGCATCGACAGAGAAAGGGTAAGGGATGCAGGGAATGGAGTTTCCGATGCAATATAAAGTGCCGATGTGATATAACGGCGCTGATGCGATAAGCGCTTGACCATTGATCTGGGAGGGTGGATGAATGGCTGAGACTTATCCTGGAGATCGCGTCGGCTGTTAGGAATCTGTAATTTTAGCAGATTGGTGAGACAAAAACTGCAGAAGCAACATTATTTCAACCACTTTGGGATTCTAGGATCTAGCCCTCCTGAATCCGGAGAGGGATCTCTCCAATAAGTGCAAAGATGGATTTGTCTTTAAAGTTTATGGTAATGATATTAGGCTAGTTATGAAGGCTGAGGGTTTTGTTTTGTTTTTGGGTGGTTGAGCATGATTATTATTCGAGGTAGAAAGTTCTAAATGCAAAGAGTTTCAAAGGTGAGAAGTTGCAAGAAAATACAATAAGCTTTGGCCAAAAATATAGATAATTGCAGGTTTTAGTCCATTGGGCTATGGAGTCATAATATGATTTAATTGAAACAACAAGAGGCAAGAGTGGTCCATGGGGCAAGTCATCTATGTCTAAGGATCTCTCTAAATTTTGATTTATGGAATGAAATGGTACAACAAGAAGGAGAATTTAAACAAATGAAGAACAAAGAGCAGCCCAAGATCAGGTAAGTACTTTTAAACTAGCCTGCTTTGACATACACTTAAGAAAGACATAAAAGTAATCTAAGATCAGGTAAGTACTTCTAAACTAGCCTGCTTTTGATGCACTTTCAATAGAAAACATTTTAAAACAAAGGGAAACTTGAAGGAAACTATTGGAGAAGAAACTAGCAGGTTGGGCTCACCACAAATCCTCTCCTAGCTCTGCTTTACTTGGTAACTTTCAAGACAAACACAAAGATAACAAAGAATGGCCTAAGATCTGGTAAGTACTTTCAAACTAGCCAGCTTTCAACACATTCCAAGGGAAACTTTCAGATAGTCTTTGGGGATAAAACTAGGACCAGGGCACACCATATCTTCCTTAGTTCATCTCTACTTGACATGAAATGAAAATAACATTCAAGAACAATATTTAGCTAAGACAGGAGGACGAGGGAATGCCAGCATTCCTACTGCTTAAACTGAATTAAATCATTCCTAAATAACACAATTTGGAAGAAAACATACAGATAAAGATTTTCAGTCAGAGAAGGGTACTGATATACAGTAGTTCCTAACTCTATGCATGTTGTTCTTTATAAGAGAAAATGAACAAAGTGGAAACAGAAATGAAATAAAAATTTACAATAATAAAAACATCACCGTCGACATAGACTAAGATCCCATAAATCAGCTTGTATTGATGCTTCAAACTAGTTACAGCTTTAAGTCCAACACTTTAGTTTAGCAATCATCTACACTTCCTAGACTAACTTATCTATCACAAGCAGAGCTCCAAGAGCCAGTGAACACTATTTACAAGTGGAAAACTCAGGCTCAAGTATATTTCAAAGTTCTGCAATCAACAATTTCTCATCTTCTATAGAAGTATTTATAGAAGAATGAGGAGGTGAGATCTAATAAAAGATCTCCCAAGGAAATTAATACAGACTCATGACTTCTCGGCCTTTGAGGGGCTTGATGAAGAAATTTACAGGTGTTCTGTCTGTATTAATTTTTTACAATTAATATTAAAGATCGGTGGGAGCTTTTATTGACTTTTAGGCTCTGTTTCAGGATGTAATAACTCTGCTGATATTTTTTGCATTAAATTCCTTTAGTAGAATTAACTCTTTGGCTGCGTCGAGGCAAATATCTGATTTTATCAATAAGTTCGGCCTCTGTTTGAATGCTTTGAGGCACAGGTGGCTTTGTGGTAGCTGGGAGGAATCAATTTGCCTCAGATGTGGTGGTGGAGGCCTTTCTGTCTGATAAAACACTTATGATTTTCTTTAACTATGTTTTAATTTAGAGGATTAGGCTTTTGATAATCGATCTTAGCCGTAATCCCCAAATTGTCTTCAATCTTCTGTCTTTGTTGTGTTTACATCTTTGACACTGATACTCTTTGATTATGATTTTACTCACTGTGTCTTGTTGATGTGTAGTGCTGCGCAGGGCTCTCAAGACATCAATGCCCATGAAGCATCGACGAGTCATGGAGTTTGAACCCTGCGAATAGTTTCCTTTTGATGAATCGAAGGCATGAGAATCGTCACTCCCAGCCTTCGGCTTTTTCTTCATTATAATGGACAAAACCATTAATCACCTGCAAAACACGAAACTAATTAAGAAATCCTGCATCATTTGGTTTTACTGCTTCAGAGGGTGTGAGGAAGAGCGTGGCCGTTGGATGGCATCATCCAATGGTTGGGATTAGTTAAAGGAGGTCAAATGAGGAGAAGAGGGGAAAAATAAGTCAGAACCGTTAATCGCACAGAGATCAACGGTGGAGATTACGCGTTTAAAACCTTGGGTAGGGGCGAAGGGCGATGAAACCATGAGGGAAAGATCTAGGACTGTCCGATCTGGACACGTGGATGGTCCAGATCCAATCGGAGGATCACAATCGGTGGGGGGGGAAAACAAATGTTAAAAATGCACCAGCAAAAAGATCCGATGCGATTGAAAGTAGACCGTCGATCTGCATATCAGATCGACGGTGGGAGATGCATCGGGAGATCGCAATCAGTGGTTTCGAATAAAACCCTTTAATCATGCCAACATAAAAACTCCAATGCGATGATTTTGGAGCCATCGATCTGCAGATCAGATCGACGGTGGAGGATGGATCGGGGACAGCTGATCGGGGGTGGCATGAAATGGAAACGCGCCCATAAAAAATTTGCGATGCGATATTGTGCGGGCCGTTTGATCGGCTGTAGATCAACGGTCGATATCGTTTTAAACTTTGCACCGGCGGAAACCCTTTGAAATATAAAAAACCCAAAAATTTCAATATAATACAAAGTTTTGGTTATCGGGCGGGTTATATATATATATGAAGTGGTCTGGTGCCCGATTGTGGGGCCGTGGGATGTATGGAATATGATGGGCCCGGGGCTTATGCATATGAGGGCTAATCGGAATCGGAGGTCGGACTCGGGCTTTTCAATATAACCATTCGGAATCCTCCGATGTGATTAAGCGCCTTGGAACTTTAAAATTTGGTCTCGGGCATGAGTTATATGAATGAAGTGGAGGGTGCGGAGTTTTAATATGATGAGCTAATCGCATCGGAAGTTTTGATGCGGTTTTTTCGATCTACCCTTTTTTACATTAAAAAACATAACTCCAGCGCATTAGACCAAAAATTTGGGTAAAAAGGGTTTTTTGGATTTACAAAGGAAAAAACGAATTGGGAACGAATATTTATAATGTTATAGCGCCCGACTGCGGGCATAAGGGTTTATGAAGCGATAATATAATCAGGAGATATAATACACAGGGTTAATCGACATCGGAGTTTTTGTTTAACGCAAACAACATCGCTCTGTGATTTGCTCCGATGCGATAAGTGCTTGGGACCCTTAGCACTTGGTTACATCGCTGGGGCACATGGAGGGGAAGTGGTCTAAGACTTAACCCAAGGGGCTTAGGTCTTTGGTAAAAAACATATTTTTTATGAAATTTTCCAAGTTTTTCAATGGATTTTGGGGGTTCCGGTATAGTTTAAAAATGAGTTTTAAACTATGTAAAAATGATTTTCATGAATGGAAGAAGAGGAATCATGAAAATCGAGGAGTTTTATGGAGAAAAAGGGGAGCAAAATGAAGGTTAGTTTTTGAGTGGAGGAGAGGGGGAAAAGGGGTTTTTTGCAGAAGTCTTTTCTCATGAAATCGGCAGAATTTCAGAGTGTGAAATGGAAACAACAGTGAAGATTTGGATAGAGGCATGAGGCCTTCAAGAGTCTTCAAGAGATAACACTTTTTGGCAATAAAATTTGTTCCTTGAAGGCTCCAAAAAAGTTTTAGCCACCTTTTGCTATAACAAATTTTATAGGTGGCTAACATCGGCAAATCGCAGTTTTGAAGAAAAACAGGTAGAGGCATGGGAAACTTGGAAAATGCCGATATACGATTGCGATAGGCGCTTAGGGTCCTTAGCGCGTGGTTTCGGCCACATTTTTATGGAGGAAAAGAGGAAGGGGGCTTAAGCCAAGGGGGCTTAAAACCTTGAAGGGGCGGAAAACCTTTTTAAAGGTTTTTAATGGGTTTTTAAGCCTTTTTCGAGGTTCCGGGTAAGGCAAAAGAGCTCTTTAAAACCAAATAAGGAAGCTAAATGGTTTTAAAGGGGATTTTTAGGGGAATGGATGGTAAATGAAGGGGGAAAAGGGGTTTTTTAGAAGAGAAACAAGTGATATGGGGGAAGGAAATGATGGAAAATGGGCTTCTGCAAAAAACAGTCTTATATAGGGAACAACAGCATAGGGAACGACAGTCAAGGAACAACACTTAGGGAAAAACAGCATAGGGAACAGTAGTTAGGGAACAACAGTTGCTTCAAGAAGTTACATATTTTGCATGAAATTTGTTTCTTGAAGCCCATAAGACCCCCTTTTTAGCCATCTTTGCATATGCCAAAATTATGGATGGGTAACAGCGGCTCCAACTTGGGAATGGCAACTCCTTGAAGGTGTCAAGAATCTCAGAAATTTATCTATGAAATGGAGACATGTGCTTCATCCATTGACAACCTGCTTCTCCTTTGATCATGCTGCTTTAAAAGATGATTAGAAATATATCAAGCAGAATGGTCTATTCCCAAAACAACTACCTACACAACCTACTTTCCTAACATTTTTTCTTCAGCAGGGTGCACTTGGACTTGAAAACCCTTGATATCAATATTTTATTCTTTTATTGAAAGAAAAAAACTAGTCTAAATATACCCTTATCTCTCCATGAGTCCAGATTAAACAGTTGGACTCCAAATTTCTCTACCTATTCTACTATCTGCCAGGATTAAACAGTCTGATAGATTTCATTCTCTACATTCTAAAACATAAATTGAAAACATAGCGAAACTAGGATTGAACTGTCTGATTTTCTGTAGTGTCCATGGAAAAGAAACCCACTGCACATAGACTTATTCGCAGAAAATTGAAACAAAACTGTGAAGGTTCAAGATCTGAAAATTACAAGCATCATTCATTCTTTCTTTCAGCTCTGGCTTTTGATCTTTTGGAGTTGTCTTCTTCTTGATCTAGTCCAAGTTTTCAGCAGGTTAGAACCAGTCTTTTCCTTTCTTTGGCTCAGGTTTTGAGCTTGTTAGAGCCAATTCTTTTTCTATCCTAATCTATTCTACTGATAAACCAAGATTAAACTGTTTGGAAAATCTTCTTCACTAACCTATTAGCAGTAAATTGAAATCTATCTAGCCATGATTAGGCTGTATGACTAGATAGCAATGCTCTTCCAAGTAGTGGAATTTAAGCTTGCACTCTTTCATATTTTCTTTCTTTTTTGGTATGGGGTTGTACCTTCCTTCTTTTCAAATCTGCCCTCTTTTCTCTTTTCTATTTTTTTTTTTTTGTATTTTCCCTTTTTCAAAACAAAACAAAGCAATGATATTTACAATGGAAAATGAAAGCTTTAAACAGAGATTTCAACAAGAATAATGCTTAAGCATCCTTCCATTGACAGGACCCCCAAACAGGTCTGTTCCATCCATCTCCTGTAGAAAAAAAACATTATGACCAATAACAGATTGAATAATGTAAGGGCCTTTCCATAAATTGTCAAACTTGCCATGTTTGCTCTTATCTTCTCTCCTGGAATCCCATTTGAGTACTGTCACCAATCTTGAAATCACTAGCCTTTGTCTTCTTATCAAACAACTTTTTGATATTCTCTTTTACTTTCTGTGCTCTGTTATAAACTTCCTCCCTGGTTTGTTGAAGATGTATGGTTTGATTAATCTTTCTCATCATGTTATCTTCTTCTAAATGTATTTATTGGACCAAATTCATCACTGGCACTCCCAAACTGGTAGGAAAAACTGCATCAGCTCCATCCACCAGCTGATAGGGACACATTCGAATTGATTTCTTTGTTGTCAATCTATCTGCCCATAAGGCATGTGCCAAATTGTTGTGCCATGATCTCTGATTTTCTTCAAACAACTTCTTTATTATGTTAATCAAGCTCTTATTTGAAGATTCTGCCAACCCATTACCTTGAGGGTAATAAGTTGTAGAATGCCCCAGCACAATCTGATATATGTGACAGAAATCAACCATATTTTTAGAACCAAATGTAGCAGCATTGTCAGTGATAATTTTCCTAGGACAGCCAAATCTAAACAGAATATGTTCTTCGAGGAATTTTATGATGACTGAGTCTATGGCATTCCTAGAAGGGATGGCTTCTATCCATTTGGTGAAATAGTCAGTGGCTGTTAGTATCCATCTATGTTGGGCAGATGAGGCAGGATGGATTTCCCCAATGAAGTGTAGGCCCCACTGTTGGAAAGGAGCTTCAACAGTGATTGGCTGCAAGGGTAAGAGAAGAAGTTTTCTCTTGCCTTCAAAGATTTGGCATTTATGGCAGGCAACTATCATTTTGTGGATACCTTGGAAGAGGGTGGGCTAGTAATAACCAGCTCTAAGGATTTTATTAGCAGTGGTTTTCCAATTTAGGTGGCCTCCACATTCTCCTTCATGAAACTCATGCTTGATCCTTTCTGCATCAATCTCAGGTAAACATTTAAGCAATAAACCACTGGAATTCTTCCAATATAAACAATTACCTAAAATGCAGTAATTAACAACTTTTAACTTTAAGAATCTGGCCTTTGTTTTGGACAAACTAGGAGGTGCATTGAGATTAGTAAGCACATATAAAATATCAGCATACCAAGATAAATTAAGGAAATGCTTTTCAACAAGTGGAACTAGTAATTCTTCCTGTTCATCTAGCGCATCTATCATGTTTATATCAAGTGCTTGTAAGTTAGATTCAGCCATTAACTGTACTAAGCCTTGAACCTTGATGAGTTTAGTGGGTTTAAATTCCAAATCATATTCCAGTATCACAACAATCCACTTTCCTCTTTTTCCATCAGGGTCTTGTGACAGAAGGTCCTTCACCACTACATGAGGCACAAATGCAATAATGTGAGAGTGTAAGTTATAAACTTTGAAATCCTTCAAGGATTTGACCAATGCATAGGTATGTTTCTCCATTATATTATATTTCAGAGGTGCATCCCTTAGTGCCTTGCTGAAAAATGCAATTGGCTGCTCTTGTCCTTCTGGATTTTTCTATTATAGGACAGCAACTGTTGAGTCTCAAAAGTGTTTTCCATATTCATACATATTTCCATTATGTCATAACCATTTAGCTTTTATTTCATAGCCATCTGACCTAAAACCCTACATCAAGTAACCATTTTCATAAATATATGGGTTAGAATCCTTGTTTTCCAAAGTTATTTATTTTATGTATTTAAAGTGAATTTATGATTAGAAACTAGAAAATTAACATAGTTTCATATATCTAAATATGTGTTATGAGTTTTGTGACATGTGTAGGTCAAAAGGAGACTTCTAGAAGACCCTTATGTGGCATTCTAAGGCCAAATTCGAATTTGGTTTGAGAAGATTATGGGATCAAGAGGATATGTGTCTCGCTTCCTTGTTGTATTGAAACTCTAAGAGGATATGTGTCTCATTTCTTAGTTGTGTTGAAACTCTAGAAAGACATGTGTTTTATCATTTCCTATTTTGATTGTAACTCTAGAGATGGAGGGAGAGATTCATGGACTCCCATTAATGAGATGACTCCTCATATTTTGTATAAATAAGAGAAGCTTTCTCCTATCATAGATAATGAGGAATTAATGAAAAATAGGAGAAAGAGATGAAAGAATAGAGAAGTCTTTTGTAACAAAGTTTAAGATGGAATGGGATGTAGATTTGTGAAGTTTTTCAATAAAGAAGTTCCTTGATGGTGTTTTGATTACAATTTTAAGGAGCTGAAGAAGGATTACACCAAATTGGTAGCAGAGGGCCCCTACTATTCAAGGAAGTTTTGCATGTTTTCTAGATAAGTTGCTTTCAATTCTGTTTTGTCATATTTCCTTACTTAGATTGCTTTCTGAAATCATAGTGCATTTGAACATAGTTTTACAATGACTAATGACATGGAATCAGTCTTGTCCTTATGCTGATTTATTTTTCTTAGCTTTTAATTCCAGCACTGTTTTATTTATTTCAGTTTTGTACATTTGCTTTATTAGTTAGATTAGATATTAAATTACTCATGTCATTATCAGTTACCTCTGAAATCCATAGCGAGACTAATGGTGAGGGATTGAAATATGAGTGTGTAGTTTGATATTAGTTTATTTTTCTGCAAGTTAGATATTAAATTGCTCATGTCATTATCAGTTACCTCCGAAAGCCATAGCGAGACTAATGGTGAGGGATTGAAGTATGAGTGTGTAGTTTGATATTAGTTTATTTTTATGCAAGTTAGATATTAAATTGCTCATGTCATTATCAGTTACCTCCGAAAGCCATAGCGAGACTAATGGTGAGGGATTGAAGTATGAGTGTGTAATTTGATATTAGTTTATTTTTCTGCAAATTAGATATCAAATTGCTCAAGTTGTTTATGATTACCTCCGAAAGCCATAGCGAGACTAATGGTGAGGGGTCAGAATATGAGTTGATGTAATTTGATTTTAGCTTTACTTTGCTTGCAATTCTTGGATTTCTTTGAGCACAGTTTCTTTTGTATTTAGACAACAGCAAGGGTAATGGGTTTCATAATCAATAGTTCACTGTTTGTTTGACTAGTATAGTGGCACATTTTCATTTTCTTTTAGGAATTAATTTTGTCATTGCATGTTTTAAAACCCTTTTGAAGTTTGAAGTTTGGGAAATCATTATAAATGACATCATTGCCTTGAACATTTATATCCATACTTGTCTTTTAGAATTTTCATCTCACCTTAGGAAACCAACCAAGATAAAAACCCCCAAGATAAATAAAAAACCCAAAAACGACAAAAAATAAGAGATATGTTATCTTGCACATATAGTGCGCCACACTTCGTCAGCTTACGAATCCCGGATTGACAAATTAATGTAGAAATTTAGGACACACTAAATTGACCAAACATTTTGGCGCCGTTGCCGGGGAAGTGTAACTAGGTAGCCTTATTTCTTACATTTAAAAAAAATTTAATAATTCTTGAGTATGCTCTCCTCCTGCACTTTGTGTGATCTGGAGGATCAGAAAAAGAATTGTTATGTAAAAAAAAAAAAATTAATAATTCTTGAGTATGCTCTCCTCCTGCACTTTGTGTGATCTGGAAGATCAGAAAAAAGAATTGTTATGTAAAAAAAAAAAAGAGGAGACAAAATAAACTTCATCATTTCAATTGATTTAATAAAAAAAAATGATAAAAAAAAAAAAAAAATTCAATACATTGTTTTGTTTAATGAAATATATATGTGTATTTTTAAATTTTTGAAAATATAACATACATAATTTTATTAAGCAAATCAATTATAAAAAATAAAAAAAAATATATATTTTTTTAAAATTGTTTTGTTTACTAAAATATATATGTATATTTTTAAAATTTTGAAAATATATATATAATTTTAATAACAAATCATTTTAAAAAATATATATATAAAAAAAAAATTGAATAAATTATTTTGATTAGTAAAATACATATGTATATTTTTAATTTTTCAAAATACAACATATGTAATTTTATTAACAAAAACAAATAATAATAAAAAAAAAAAATCAAATAAATCAATAAAAAAAAAAAATAACAAATGCCATAACATGGCCCATGACAAAATCTACGAGCATTCCTCACACCTTCAGGTGCTGCATCCTGCCACAATCTTATACAAATTCTTTTTTTTTTGTCTTCTCTCTATGTATACATGTCCAATGCGATATTTTGAAATGCCGCTTCTAGCATTTCCTCGAGCTTTAACTTGATCCACAAAGGTATTTTATCTATGATGAAGGAGATGAGGTAGATTCACAAGTGGGGGAAGCTGAAGGTGCAGAGGATGAAGAGCATGAAGGTGGTAGAGATGACGAAGAACAAGAAATTAATGATATTCCAGTGCCCTTAAAGGATAGGCAGAAGCAAAAGCAATTTGAAATATTTGTAGGTGGCCTTGATAAAGAAGCTGATGAAGAGGATTTGAGGAAAGTTTTTGGTGCAGTTGGTGAAATTAAGGAAATACGAATGTCCAAGAATCCCACATCTCAGAAGAACAGGGGATTTGCTTTCATTCGTTATGAGACTATCGAAGAGGCAAAACATGCCTTGACTGAACTGAAGAATGCTCGGGTGAAGGATAAGCGTTGTGGTGTGACACCAAGCCAGGATAATAACACTCTTTACATGGGCAATATTTGCAAGACAAATCAAGATGGAGATGTCCAGGAAGGTGACGAGGAGGATGCAAAGATTTAGTTCTCAGAAATCTTACGAAACTAACCAGAAAACGATTTTTGCCAGAGCATCTCCAGAAACGCAACTCCTATTGACATGTAATTTTGAAACATGTTTTCTGATCAAACAGAAATGAATTTTTAAAAACTGAGACGTGGGTTTTTCTCAGAACGTGGTCAATTAGATAACCCAGAAATAGTTTTAAGAAATTCGTGGCGGTCTGGGAGAATTTCTCGGTTATTTGAAGCCCATTTTTTCCTGCCGCGTGAGGAAAAAAAATGGTTTGTGAATTTAATTGCTGAGAATCAGTTGAGAGAATTGTGCTGCATTAGAAATTTGTTGAGAGAATTTTGTGAGGTGGCGATATTATTTCCCAAATGATTAGTAGAGAATTCTAATTGAAATTCTTACTCTGCCAAATTGTTTTGCTGCCATACGCTGCCACCTTACATTTTAAGATCATACGCTTACACAGAAAGAGGAACAGATAACTCCAAATTCAATTTTGCAGTTATTTCATCCACAAATGGCGGAAGCTATTTATAACTTTGCTGGCAAAAGAAGTGGAGCAGGTGATGACAGATGCCATTGCTGTAGCAGGACCTCAATTGGGACCGAGCCTATTGTTTATGAGTGAATTCCTGATCACTAGTTTAAATGAATCCTATCAGTGAAGGTATGGTGCTGTAGTAATGACTGAACCAAATGTTGATGGGAGCTTAGGCTACACTGTGCTGCATAACAGTTCTTGTCAACAGGCTGCACCAACATATATCAACGTAATGAACAGTGCAATTTTAAGGCTTGCAACACAGGAGTCAAACATGTCCATTCAAACGCGAAATCATCCATTGCCTATGACAGAATCACAACACACTCAACATCATGATTTGGATGCCTTCTCAGCTGCAATTATTGTCAACATTGCTTTCGCTTTCATTCCTTCATCTTTTGTTGTGCCAATTATAAAGGAACGTGAAGTAAAAGCAAAACACCAACAGATTATTAGCGGGGTTTCCGTTCTTATGTATGGGATTTCATCAGTTATCTTCTTCCAGCATCACTTGCAATGTTTCTCTTTTATGTTTTCAGTCTAAAACAGTTTATTGGCAGGTGGTGGTTCACATTGGAGTTTGCTTGTATACAATAGGAGAATGGCATTCATGTTTTTAGTTTTTTTTTTAATTTTCTTATTTAATAAATTGTTTGTTTAATAAAATTATATATGTATTATTTTTTTTAAACTGTAACATATATAATATTAAAAAAACAAAAACAAAAATTGTATTTTTCAATTTTGTTATTTAAAAAAAAAAAAAAAAAAAAAAAATTAATAAATTTGAATCAATGAAATGAATAAGTTAGTTGCTCACTTTTCTGAAGGTATTGATTAATTTTGGACTGATGATGAAAAGATGAATGAATAACTTTTTATTCAAGATTTTTAGCTACAGAAACCGTCGACATTCTGCAGCTAAAGTCCAATTCCGCAACTAAAGTTTAATTCCGCAGATGTTCTCCAATTCTGCAGCTGAAAAACTTCATTGTTCAAATCAGTCGAACTTTCTCATACAAAATCAGATTTTGATGATTTAAGTATCGTTGGAAAGGTCTCAACAAGATCTACACAATGAGAAACCCATCATTAGAGTTTGAAATGGTAAATAATGAAATAAATTTCTGAAAAGAAGCAACATTCAACTTGAGGCGCTAATTCCAAAACATGTATAAATTCTTTTGATTTTTTCTTTGAACTTGTTTCATTAATACAAATTCTTATTTTTGTGTGTAAATATCATAACTAGAGAGATTGATCACCTTTGATAATCTTACATTCCATTGCAGAAGAAGTATTAGTTTTTTTTGTAGGTTCCAAGAGGAAGGACAAATGACTACAAGAGAATGGTGTCTCTCTAAGAGACCAATTTGTTTCATAAGAGGATGATCAGCAACAAAAAGAAAATATGCTGATGCAAAATCAGATCCAAACACTTGAAAAACTTTCAGATACTATTGTCTCCATCACATCCATACCTCATAATAAACCATTCACCTCATTTCACTTCATGTTTTCCATTTACATTCACATTCACTTTCCATTTTTTGTGTCCATTCATAACCCACAAATAAAAGCAAGAGGCTCATTCACATGCTTATTGCCCATTGCCATTTCTACTCTCCATTGCCATCTTCCATTTTCATCTTCCATTTCTTGTCATTTTCATTCCGCAAATAAGCCCTGCTTCAATGCAAATTATTGAGTCCATAGTCCTTTGAGTCTAAGTTCTTTGTAAAAACACCTTGAGGCTTGCATGCCTTAATGGAAAGTTCTCATGCTGACAAACAATGGGAATACATTAATGTCTCTTGTTCGTCAGATCTTCTAGGTTACTCGACATCAGCAAAATCATTCGTACCTAGCAAGATGTGTTTGGGCATCTTGACTCTCATTGTCGTCAATGGTGAGAGTTCTCGTGTTGACTAGTGGCATCCATTAATGGCCACTAAGTCAACAATTTCCTACTATGTTCGACATCAGAACATCTTTTCACATAGTATGAATTATGCCAATGAATTTTGAAGACATGAAGACTATTATTTTCAGCATTTTGGAGCAGATTCAGCAAGTTTTAGTAGAAGCAATAAAAAGTCATCTTATCTCTTTATCCATGACTCCTCTTGTTCAGCCACTTGAAGAAGAATATGATCAAAATTTTGCAGCCACCACACATACACAACTCATCCACATTTAAGGTAAGTGAAGGTATGTTGTTTTCTAATTTTTAATCATGTAATTCATTAGAATGCTAAAATTGTAACTTTGGAAAAATTCCTCACTCCCTTTTTCACATTGTCATATCTTTAGTTGGGGGGAAGGAACATCATTTCATATCCACATGTCATACACTATCACACATTTTCATTTCATTTTCATACACATATACTTCCCAACCAACTATTGTTGCAACATGATCCAAAAGATTATATGCCTTGCAAATGATCAATTCATTGATGAAGTAATTGATTCTAAATGTTTTCATGAACTTTGATGCAACAAAGAAAATAAAACATTGTTACACAAAAACCATTGCTCAAAAAAAAAAATAAAAAAAAAATTGGTTGTTACACAAGAACCAACCATTAAAAAAAAAAAAAAGGTGTTGCAATCAAATATATTATACTTTGCCAAAAAGGAAAATATCAAGAAGCAAAGTTTGGAACGAATCTATATGAGTCAAAACTCATAAAAGATCAACTCATGGACAAATGAATCATTGCAATAGTTGCATGAGGACATGCAACAACTTCAGTTGGGGGGTATGTTGAGTCTCAAAAGTATTTTCCATATTCATACATATTTCCATTATGTCATAACCATTTAGCTTTTATTTCATAGCCATCTGACCTAAAACCTTACATCAAGTAACCATTTTCATAAATATATGGGTTAGGATCCTTGTTTTCTAAAGTTATTTATTTTATGTATTTAAAGTGAATTTATGATTAGAAACTAGAAAATTAACATAGTTTCATATATCTAAATATGTGTTATGAGTTTTGTGACATGTGTAGGTCAAAAGAAGACTTCTAGAAGACCCTTATGTGGCACTCTAAGGCCAAATTCGAATTTGGTTGGAGAATATTATGGGATCAAGAGGATATGTGTCTCACTTCCTTATTGTATTGAAACTCTAAGAGGATATGTGTCTCATTCCTCAAGTTGTGTTGAAACTCTAGAAAGACATGTGTCTTATCATTTCCTATTTTGATTGTAACTCTAGAGATGGAGGGAGAGATTCATGGACTCCCATTAATGAGATGACTCCTCATATTTTGTATAAATAAGAGAAGCTTTCTCCTATCATACGTAATGAAGAAGTAATGAAAAAGTAGTGAAAAATAGGAGAAGGAGAGGAAGGAATAGAGAAGTCTTTTGTAACAAAGTTTAAGATGGAATGGGATGTAGATTTGTGAAGTTTTTCAATAAAGAAGTTCCTTGATGGTGTTTTGATTACAATTTTAAGGAGCTGAAGAAGGATTACACCAAATTGGTAGCAGAGGGCCCCTGCTATTCAAGGAGGTTTTGCATGTTTTCTAGATAAGTTGCTTTCAATTTTGTTTTGTCATATTTCCTTACTCAGATTGCTTTCTGAAATCATAGCGCACTTGCACATAGTTTTACAATGACTAATGACATGGAATCAGTCTTGTCCTTCTGCTGATTTATTTTTCTTAGCTTTTAATTGCAGCACTGTTTTATTTATTTCAGTTCTGTACATTTGCTTTATTAGTTAGATTAGATATTAAATTACTCATGTCATTATCAGTTACCTCCGAAAGCCATAGCGAGACTAATGGTGAGGGATTGAAATATGAGTGTGTAGTTTGATATTAGTTTATTTTTTTGCAAGTTAGATATTAAATTGCTCATGTCATTATCAGTTACCTCCGAAAGCCATAGCGAGACTAATGGTGAGGGATTGAAATATGAGTGTGTATTTTGGTATTAGTTTATTTTTCTGCAAGTTAGATATTAAATTGCTCATGTCATTATCAGTTACCTCCGAAAGCCATAGCGAGACTAATGGTGAGGGATTGAAGTATGAGTGTGTAATTTGATATTAGTTTATTTTTCTGCAAATTAGATATCAGATTGCTCAAGTTGTTAATGATTACCTCCGAAAGCCATAGCGAGACTAATGGTGAGGGGTCAGAATATGAGTTGATGTAATTTGATTTTAGCTTTACTTTGCTTGCAATTCTTGGATTTATTTGAGCACAGTTTCTTTTGTATTTAGACAGCAGCAAGGGTAATGGGTTTCATGATCAATAGTTCACTGTTTGTTTGACTAGTATAGTGGCACATTTTCATTTTCTTTTGGGAATTAATTTTGTCATTGCATGTTTTAAAACCCTTTTGAAGTTTGAAGTTTGGGAAATCATTATAAAGGACATCATTGCCTTGAACATTTATATCCATACTTGTCTTTTAGAATTTCCATCTCACCTTAGGAAACCAACCAAGATAAAAACCCCCAAGTTAAATAAAAAACCCAAAAACGATAAAAAGTAAGAGATAGGTTATCTTGCACATATAGTGCGCCACACTTCGTCAGCTTACGAATCCCGGATTGACAAATTAATGTAGAAATTTAGGACACACTAAATTGACCAAACAGCAACCACAGTATGTTCTGATGCAAATGAAAATATGAGGAAGTCCTTAGTGAAATCAGGACTAATGAGAACCGGTGCTTGGGTAAGTGCATGTTTAACCAGTTCAAAGGATTTCTTTGCTTCCAATGTCCATTTGACTCCTATCTCTTTCTTTAGCATGTTTGTCATGTTCTTAAGGAGTTCTGCTAGGTTGGGTATGAACCTTCTTAGGAAATTAATCTTTCCAATGAAAGATTAGAGTTCTTTGATGTTTCTAGGGTGACTGATCTGTAATAGACCTTCAACCCTTTTTGGGTCTATTTTAATCCCCTTTTCAAATATGATATGACCGAGAAGTTTACCTTCTTGGAGACCAAACAATGTCTTCTTGGGATTTAAAGATAGCCCAAACTTCCTACATTTCTCAAAGAATTTCCTGAGGTGTGCTAGGTGTTCTTCATTTGTTTTGGAATAGACTATGATGTCATCTAAATAAATCACAATGAAGTGGCCTATTTCTTCTGAGAAAGCAATATCCATGGCTCTTTGAAAGGTGGCTTTTGCATTCATTAATCCAAAAGGAATTTTCACATACATGAAGGTGCCCTAAGGAGTAGTGAAGGCTGTTTTCAGTTGATCTTCAGGTAGTACCAAAATCTGGTTATATCCTGAAAAGCCATCTAACAAGTAAATCCTCTTGGAACCAACTACCCTTTGTAAGATGTGCTCCATTTTGGGCAGGGGATAGTTGTCCTTTAATGAAGCTCTGTTCAAGCTCCTGAAGTCAATACAGAGCCTAATTTCTCATATTTTATTCCTCACAGCTACAAGATTAGACACCCATTCTAAGTATCTCACAGGGATAATGATTCCAGCATCATACATTTTCCTAATTTCCTTCTCAACCAGAGGTAACTGCACAGGGTTTATTCTGCGCAATTTTTGCCTGAATGGTTTATGGTTTTCTTTAAGAGGTATCTTGTGCTGAATGGTCTCTGTATCATATGCCTTTAAATCCTCATAGCTCCAAGCAAAAACATCAGAAAATTCTTTAAACAGCTCAATATATCTCAGTTTAATGTGAGCTGGCAATGTTTTAGACAGTTTGATCATTTTAGGTTTTTCTTTACTGCCTATATTGCATTCCTCAATATAAGAATCGGTGGGTTCTATTGTTGGTTTCTTGGCAACGTCATTAAAATCAAGCAAGTCTTCTATAGGCGCTAGTCCTTTGGGTAAGCTTTTGTCTTTGGACTGTAATATCTCTATGTCTTCATTTTCTGAGTTTATGTATCCTTTTGTTTGATTTTCGAACTCACTGGTTAGCAGATTTATTTCTGCAATGGGAGGAGGTTCTTTTTGGTCACGCTGTTCCTTAGTCAGACGGTTTTTATCATGCTTTGAGTCTGAGTTGGGTAATTTGAATTCATTCCTAAACTGCAGAAAGTCATCTATCTGTTTATCTCCCTCAAAGACCTGCCAATATTTTTCATTGTATGGGACAGTCGACCTATATTTTACTTTGACATTGAACTGTTTGTCATCGCAGGGTCTTTGACATGAGCTAGTAGCGCAAGCCAATCCATTGACAAGGATGTTTTGGCTTCTAGGGAAAAAAACAAGTTCATATTCCCCAAAGGCTTGCAAAAGGTCCATGGCATCATTTCTATAGGCTCTTAGTATTGGATGTCTAGTAGTGTATTCTCCATTTATCTGTCTAATGATCAGTTCATAATCTCCATGAGAAACTATCCTCTTGGCTCCTAATTTCTTCAGTAACTGCAGTCCTAAGAGGAGGACTTCATACTCTGCTATGTTATTTGTGCATTGGAACCTTAACTTGTATGCATGGCTTTCAGCATAATTTCTCTTTGTGTTGTGAAGCCATACACATGCTCCTACACTAGTTCTGTTGCAAGACCCATCAAAACTCATACTCCAAAGAGGGCTAGTTTCAGATTTGGTGTTATTTTCATTATTGTCCTCTTTGTCCTGTGTGTTCTGACTGTCATAATGCAGTTCTATGGGTTCTGCAGCATGTTTGGGTTGGTCTTGTTCCTTAAGGTTGTCAGGGAGTTCAGACCTTTCTTCTTGACTATCTTGATTTGCACTAAGTTGATGGACAGTGGGCTGCTCATGCTCTCTGTTAGCCGCCTATAAAATTTGCTATACCAAAAGGTGGCTAAATCATTTCTGGAGTCTCCAAGGAACAAATTTTACTGCTAAAAAAATGTTGGCTCTTGAAGACTCTCAAAAGGACTCATGCCTCTGTCTTAAATCTTCACTGATGTGCCCGTCTTGAAATCCTGCTAATTCTCAAGGAAGAATACTTTTGCAAGCACCATTTCCCTTTTTCCCTTCTTCCAAAACTAACCTCATTTTAATCCTTTTTCCCCCTTGTCAAAATTCCCCTCTTACCCTCTAAATCCTCCCAAAAATCTCCTTCCTTCACTAAGAATACCCCTTGTTTAGCCTTTTCTCCCCTTTTTTTTTCCTCTATCGTTGCCCATTTCTAGCCTTGAAAACCATTAAAAATCCATGAAAACCCACATTTTGGACATATAATGGGTCTTAGCCCCCTTCGTCCAGCCCCCTTGACCTTTTCCCCATGTGACCCGGGCGCCGAAACGAGGCGCTAGCTCGAAAAGTGCTTAACGCGTTTGGTTATCGGGAGCATTCCTCACCGTTGATTTCCCCGCAGATCCAACGGTCTTCGCAATCCCGTCGTGCCCGTGGTCCTCGCTCCTGTTCATCGCCGGATCGCATCACAGCCATCCGTTTAAACCGTAGATCCAACGGTCCATTTTCATCCGCCCGGTGGTCCCCGCACCACGGCTACTGTGCAGAAACTGGTGGTATCCATCGCACCGCCTTTGAGCGGTGGGCGGTTTTCCTCCGATCGGCAGTGATTCCACTCACCGATTGACGCGTGGCCTGAGCACTGTTCACCAAACCGCCGTCCATCGCGCGTTAACGTTCGGACGTGGACCCCGAGCGATATTGGCATCCGCCGTCCGATCTGAGGCCGCCCATCCAACGATGATCGCTCACCAAAGATTCCCAACAGATAACTAGGCTATGGCGCAGCATTCAACAGATCTCCGCCGTCGATCTGATCAGCAGATCGACGACCCACATTCCATTGCCCTCGTTCTCCGTCCAGTCAGCATTTCCGAACCCGGGAAATTTATTCGACATGGTTTTATTAAAAATTTGGTGTCTGGGCACATTTTATAAGGTTTTTAAGGTCTGTCCTCCAGCATCGATCATCTGAGGCCGATATCATCTGACGGCCCACGATCGTCCCGACTCCCGACATTGATTTTCGACCATTTTTCCTGAAAAAAAGGGTTTAAACCGTTTTTTCCGTTTTTATTTTATTTTTATAAATAACGTGACCCCTTCACGTTGTTTAGTCATCCTCGCTCCTACCCGTTGATCTCTGCGTGATCAACGGTCCCGATTTAATCTCCTCCTCCACTCTCCTTTGACTCCTCTAATCAAATCCCGACCGTTGGATGATGCCATCCAACGACCACGCTCTCTCCATGCGCCTTCTGAAGTAGTAAACCTATATATGCATGGATTTAATAATATTTGTTCGTATTTTGTAGGGTAAATAGTTTTTCCGCTATCTTCGAAGAAAATTCAAAGGCAGAGGGTGACGATCCTCCCGCCTTTGATTCACCAGAGGAAATCATTCAGAGGGTTTTTAAATCCACATTTTATCAATAATTCGTGAGGCATTGATGCCGTTTTGCCTTTGCAAAGCCCTGCACACTAGAAAAACACAGCAAGTCAATCATAAATCAAAGAATATCAGTGTGGAAGACAGGAACACACAAGAATATGAGATTGAGGACAAATTTTTGGGGATCATGGCTAAGATGGGTTATAAAAAACCTAATCCTCCCAATTAAAACACAGTTAAAGGAAAATCAAAGTGATTTATCAGACAAAAAGCCTCCACCGCCACATCTGAGGCAAATCGATTCCTCCCATCTACCACAGTGACACCTGTGCCTCAAAGAATTCAAACTGGAGCCGAAGTTATTGATCAAGACCAGATGTCTGCCTCACAACACAGCTAGAGGATAAATTCTGCAGTAAAATTGATGACAAAATATCAGTAGAGTAACCTCGACACCATACAGAGCCTCAAAGGTCAATAGGAGCTCCCACTGAGCTTAAATATTTATGTAAATCATTTACTACAGAAGAAACCTATGTAAGTTTCTTCATTAAGCCCTCCAAAGGCCAAGAAACCATTAAGTCTGTATTAATTGTAATTGGAGATATTTTATTAGATCTCACCTCCTCATTCTTTTATAAATACCTCTGTAGAAGATGAGATGTTGTTGGTTGATCACTAGTTGTAATACTGAAACTCTCTGAAATAATACATAGTCTGTTGAAGTTGAAGAACAAATTGAAGTCTTGGAAGCCTTGATGATGTTGTTGCATGGTTATCCCTGAGAAGGCTATATCATTGGATCCATGAGCTTGGTTGTTAGTGAAGTATTCTAATTGTTTAATGTTTTCTCCTGTTTTCATTATGTTCCATAATTTCTTACTACAGTAGGATAGAAAGTTTTAGGCTAAGAAACGACTCATGGAAGCACCTTAGACCTATTCATCCTTCACTGTTTCATGTTTTCTTCTGCTGAAGTATTTTAGAGTCTTTAATCTCTCTATTTAATCTTCATGCTTGTTTATTTCCTTAATAGTTCGGATAGTTGGTTTCAGCATGATTTATGGTTCTCCCTGCTTGTCTGCTGCCACTTAAAAACTGTTATTGAAGTCTCCCTTTGAATTTATTTGTTTACAGTAAGTCAAGGAGGCCTATTCTGATCTTGCCCCTTGTCCTTTCTTAAATAGTTGGCTTAAAGGTCTTTTATAGTTGTGATCATAGATGTATTAGGTGTTCCCTCTTCTATGATTGCAATTATCAGTGAATCTTTTATGTTTTCTAAGTCATTTGAAATAAAATCTTTAAGGAAATAGGGTGTTCCCCGAATCTTAGATTTCATTTTAAAAGTTGTTTTGAAATCATTGTTTGCTTAAAGGTGTGATTTGTAGAATTCATGGTTAGCCCTGTCTACCAAATAGCTCTTTATAGTTCAAATTGTGTTTTCAAATTCCCTTTGTTGAGAATTAAACTTCTCTTTCCAAATCATTGATGTCCATCTCATTCCAAAAACCAAAGGATCATGTGGCCAAGTTAGATTTTCCCTTTGATATCCCATATCCATTGATGAGTTTGTAATAACCTCTTCTTGACTCCATTGCCCAATGAACCAGATGTTTCTCCACTCTATATATCTTTCCTAGACCTTTCATTGTCTGCTGCATCAATCCAACCAACCAAACAAACAAACAAAAACCTGCACTTAATAACTAGTCTAAAAACTATACTCAAGCACACAAGATAAACCTTTGCAAACAAACATTTGAGAGATCCCTCTCTGAGAACAGGAGGAATAGATCCTGTAACTCTAAATATTGGTTCTGATGTTGCCTTGTATTTTGATTTGCCAAACTATCAAAACACGGGACACCAACATAATGGCGATCATGGTGGGACCTACTGAGAATACAGTGGTTTGAAAACACTTCTTCAAACTCTTTAGGCCTTTAAACTTGATAAAGAACACCTTCTGGACTTATCCCACCGCTCACACCAACATAATGGCGATCACGGTGGGACCTACTGAGAATATAGTGGTTTGAAAAACCCTTCTTCAAAATTTTTAGGTCCAGTATTACATAAGTAGCCTTCTTCAAGCACTACCAAGAAATGGTAATCATGATAAAACTTTTTTGAATCAGTGAAAAACTAAGTAACTCTTAGGATTCTCATAAAACCTTATCAAACCTTGAAGAAATCAGTTACCAAGCCATAAGAGTGAACCCTGTGTGATTAAACACCTTGGCGAACTGTAAAATCAGACTTAGAACACTCTCTTAACCTATAAGACCGAAATAACTCAGAAAACCCCAAAAACATTTCAGTTTGGCTTCATAATAAACATGGCGGTGGACCAAAAGACCTTTTACCTCCAAAAAAGCTAAAAATTTCCACCTGGCGACTCCACAATCCTAAAAACAGACCTTAAGACTCCACTGGGAAGACCCCAAGTCTTTATAAACATCATACAAATTCGGTTAGAAGGCTTTAATATTAAAAATCTCCTTCTTTTGAAAAAATCAGTTAGCCTCTTGAAAATTGTCATATCTGGATAGACTTTTCTTTTAGCTGGGTCTAAAAAACATAGCATATTGGCTCGTAGAAAGATTCATACTAGAGCCTACCCTGACCCAAACCCACCGGAAGAAGTTGACAACCCTGAAAGTATACTTAGGAAGTCTTCCAAGATAAAATTTTCAACTATTTTCAGATCACCCTTGAGATCTAATTCAGTCCCCTAAAATCTTGCAGCCCTACACCAGTCACAAGTCGACTTAAGAAGTCCTTTTATAACTAGGTCACTTGATGATATAATTCAGATAGATTCTAAGTCTTCACTTTCATCCCCAGAACAAAGTGAACAGCCTGGTAGTAGAGAAACCACACCACCTGATTTACATTTCCTTCTCAATTTAGGTGTCTCTCATCCAAGGTCAGCTCAACAATCTATCCCCAGTACATCCACATCTATCCATCCAACATCCACTGTGAAAAACACTCCTGTTCATCCCACTTTTACTCTTGTAAACCCACCCCTTGTAAATCCACCTTTCCTTCTAGCCATGGCAACATGGTATGCCCCATTAGTGTTACCACAACCTATGCTTCCCTTACCAAATGATTACCAATCCAAAATCCCTCACTTCACTAGAAAAGAGTCTATCACAGCTCAACATCATGTAGATAGGATGGAGGATGCATTCGATTACATGGAGATAGAAGAAGAAACTGTGAAGATGAGAATCTTCGCCCAAAGTTTAGGAGGAGATGTAAAGAAATGGTTTAAAAACTTACCTCCTAACAGCATAAATGATCTCCCTGCCTTGCATCAAACATTCATCAACAAATGGGAACTCAAAAATAATCCTCTCCAAATACTAGCAGAGTATAGCAACCTCAAAAGAAATCAAGGGGAGAGCGTTCATGACTACTCCACTAGGTTCAATAGCGTTTACAATGCTCTTCCACCTCACATGAAACCTCCTCAAGGCATGGCCTTGGTAAGGTATCTCAAAGGCCTTGATGTTGAAATGACTTACTAGTTAAGGGGGAGAGATTATTTAACCTTGGAAGACATGCAGAAAGGAGCTATGAGCGTAGAAGAAAACATAATTGAGAAAAGAAATAGGTTGAAATCAGAGAAGAGGGTAACTTATAAACATGACCTACTCCCCTCAACCTCAACTTCTGACACAAAAATTGACAACTTAGTGAAGGTAATGGAGAGGATGCTTGAGAAGATAAATTTAAATGAGAGAGTGCCACCAAGAGAACCCCTAAATAACCAAAACAGAAATAGAAATCAGAATTACAGAAGAGAAAACAATCAAGATAAGCAAAAAGAAAGTGACCAACAGATTAGACCTCCCTTCCAACAGGACTATGTAGATCAATATGAGGAAGATAGAGAGATGGAAAGGTTGGGAGAATCTCATGTAAACTTGATTGGATTAGACAGTGGGGATGATGTTTTCCTCACTGAAGAAGAACAAAGCTTCTTCTCTGATCACAGTACAAACACCTATGAAGATTCTGATGATTATAGATTGGGGTTTGAAAATGCTATAATGGAGGTGCACAAACAATATGATCTCAGAAGTAAGGGAAACATAGATAATTCAAAAGATAAGAACACTAATACTGTTGTCAAGAAAAACACAGAAACACAGCCCAAAAAGACAGCAGAGAAAACCAACATTTTGACCAAGAAACCAGACATAAACAAAGGAAAAAGTGTCCAACAAGATGTTGAACAGAGTACCCCTAGCATTTCAGCTAGTGGTCCTAATAAAACTGTCCCAATTACCAGTCCAAACAAGGTTCAGCAAATCAAAATTGTTGAAAAGAATTCAATTAAAGAGACAGATGTAAATATGAACAAGTCAATTATTCCTTTCAGCCTTGAGGGAGAGATTGCTAAGATAAAAATTACCATTCCCCTAGCTGAACTAGTAACCCAAGAAGTGTACAAAAACCAGGTTTTGAAAGCTTTGAACTTAGGAAGTGATACTGACACCCTAAACTTGACAGATGACAAACCTAAGTTGTTGTTTGGTCCAGAAGTTGAAGGAAAATACCAAGAAGGGGCTGTCCCTCCCTTCTATGTTAGCTTGAACATACATGAGAAAATTTTACACAATGCCATGTTAGACTCAGGAGCTTCACACAATCTAATGCCCAAGGTAGTGATGGAAAGCTTAGGCTTAGAAATTACTAAACCATACAAAGACTTGTATTCCTTTGACTCAAGCAGAGTCAAATGTTTGGGTTTAATCAAATATTTGTGAGTTAACTTATCCCAAATCCCTGCTAAGAGTTTATTCATGGACATAGTTGTAGCTGACGTTCCCCCTAAGTATGGCATGCTCTTATCAAGATCTTGGGGAGCCAAACTTCAGGGAAGCCTTCAAATGGACATGTCTTATGCCACCATTCCAGTTTTTAACCAAAACAGAAGACTATACAGGGATTCTCATATGAAGTACATGGTGAGCAACATAGACAAACCAAAAAACTCTCCAATCTATTCTATTCAATCAAATTTAGATTCCTTTATCTTATGTAATGAATATGAAACTATTCAACAAGATAAGAAAAACATAGACCCAATCAGTTCACCAGAACAATCAAATCTTCCCTCGAATCAAATTCAAAACATTGATAATCAACAGCAACAAGAAAATGAAAATGAGTCAAAAATACTGTGGACTATAAACTTTGATGGATCTTGTAATAAAACAAGTGTAGGAGCAGGTGTGTGGATTCAAAATACAAATCAGAGTTTTTCATATAAATTGGATTTCCCATTCACTAACAATATTGCTGAGTATGAAGCACTTCTCCTAGGCTTACAATTGCTTAAACAATTAGAAGCCCGGAGAATATCAATCTTAGGAGATTCTGAACTTATCATAAGACAAATCAAAGGAGAATACTCAGCTAGAAATCCAAGACTTAGGGAATATCGGAATGCTGCCCTTGATCTATTGAAAACCTTTGAAAAGTATGAACTTATTTTCATCCCTAGAGCATTGAATCATCTAGCAAATGAACTCGCTTTCAATGCCAGCAATTGCCAAATACCTGAAATAAACGAACAGCTTAGAGTAAAGGTAAAACATAGGCCTGATGTGCCTGATAATGAAGATCACTGGCAAGTGTTTGATTCTGACAAACACAGATGATTTCTTGAAATCGGAAAATGATTTCAGCATACCAATATCATAAACCAGCCATAAAGAAAATTGTTTGTATATTGAACAAATCCCAGAAGCTGAAATGACATATTCTGCTGATATATATCATTATGAGAATCCATTTGAAGCAGAAATAATTGACAACGCAGACCAGGAAGACTTGGAGGTTTTACAATGCAAAAATGATAAAATTCCAAGAGGTCTAGTACCTTTAGAGCACCTTTTTGACTTTAACGATGTAGCCAAAGAACCAAGAATGGAGCCTATGGAAACAAATGTATAAGAACATAACATAGGAAGTCTAGCAGAACCCAAGATGATTAAACTATCTAGCACTCTCCCAGCTCACATAAAATTTCAATACATAGAGTTGTTCAAAGAGTTTAATGATGTTTTTGCTTGGAGTTACAAAGACCTGAAATCCTATGATACCAGCATCATTCAGCACAAAATCCCTCTCAAAGAAAATCAAAAGCATTTTAAACAAAAACTAAGGAGAATAAACCCTGTTTTATTACCTCTAGTTAAGGCAGAGATTGAAAAGATGCATGTTGCTAGGATCATTGTACCAATTAGATATTCAGAATGGGTATCAAACTTAGTTTCTGTTAGAAAGAAAACAAGGGAAATCAGGCTCTGTATTGACTTCAGAAATTTAAACAGAGCCTCTTTAAAAGACAACTACCCTTTACCCAAAATGGACCATATACTTCAAAGGGTAGTTGGGTCAAAAAGGATATCCCTCTTCGATGGGTTCTCGGGTTACAACCAGGTGTTAGTGCTCCCAAGTGATCAAATCAAAACTGCTTTTACCACACCTTGGGGCACCTTTATGTATGTCAAAATGCCTTTCAGATTAATGAATGCAAGGGAAACCTTCCAAAGGGCCATGGACATAGCCTTTTCTGAAGATATTGGCTATTTTATAATCATTTACCTTGATGACATAACCGTTTTCTAAAAAACTGATGAGGAACATTTGATTCACCTAAGAAATTTTTTTGAGAAGTGTAGGAAATTTGGCTTATCATTGAATCCCAAGAAAACACTCTTTGGTCTTCAAGAAGGTAAACTTCTTGGCCATATAATTTCTGAAGAGGGAATCAAAATAGACCCCACAAGGATAGATGGCATATTGCAAATCAGCCATCCAAGAAGCCTCAAAGAATTACAATCTTTCATTGGAAAGATTAATTTTCTGAGGAGGTTTATCCCTAATCTTGCTGAGCTATTAAAAAACATTAAAAACATGCTTAAAAAGATGTTGGTGTAAAATGGACTTTACCAGCTAAACAATCATTCGAACTAGTCAAACAAGCTCTTACCCAAACACCAGTCCTGATTAGTCCAGATTTTACCAAAGACTTTTACATATTTTCTTTTGCATCTAAACATACAATAGCTGCAGTTTTACTTCAAAAGAATGATTTGGGGCAAGAAAAACCAATATCCTTCTTTAGTAGGGCCCTAAGAGATGCTCCTCTCAAATATAACATCATGGAGAAGCAAGCCTTAGCATTAGTGAAAGCATTAAAAGACTTTAGGGTCTATATTTTACACTCTCACATAATTGTTTTTGTTCCACATACTGTTGTCAAGGACATTCTAAGTCAAGACCCTGATGGTAAAAGGGGAAAATGGATTGCAACTATTCTTTAGTATGACTTAGAAATTAGGCCCACCAAACTAGTTAAAGGGCAGGGATTAGCAACACTTATGGCTGAGTCTAACTTCCAAGCGCTAGACATGAATATGGTAGATGTGTTGGAAGAAATAGAAGAATCTACTTCTCCTTTTATTGAAGAAACATTTCTGAATTCTCCTTGGTATGCTGACATTATTTATGTGCTTTTATATTTAAATTATCCTCCTCCTTTTTCTAAAACTAAAGCTATATTTTTGAAACAAAAGGCTTTGAGTTTTTGCATCTTAGATGGGGTATTATATTGGAAAAATGATGTTGGAATTTTTCTTAAATGTTTATTTGAAGATGATGCAAGGAAAATCATGCATGAATTGCATGACGCAGAATATGGAGGACACCTCTACTGGAAGGCCACAACAAACAAAATTCTTAGATCTGGTTACTATTGGCCTACCCTTTTCCCAGATACTCAAAAGTTGGTCATGTCTTGCCATAAGTGTCAATTTTTTTATGGCAAAAGAAAACTTCTTCCCTTACCCTTACATCCTATCAGAGTTGAGGCACCTTTTCAACAATGGGGTTTAGACTTCATTGGGGAAATACACCCATCTTCCTCAGCCCAACGTAAGTGGATCCTTACTGCGACTGACTTCTTTACCAAGTGGATAGAATCTATACCCACTAGGAATGCTAATGATTCTGTAATCATCAAGTTCCTTGAAACAAATATCCTATCCAAATTTGGTTGTCCCAGAAAAATCATAACAGACAATGCTGTTGCTTTTAAATCTAAGAAAATGGTTGATTTCTGTTACAAATACCACATAACCTTGGGCCATTCCACTGCCTACTATCCCCAAGGAAATGGATTAGTTGAATCCTCCAATAAGAGCCTCATCAATATCATTAAAAAACTCTTGGAACAAAATCAGAAATCATGGCACAGCAAGTTGGTTCATTCCTTATGGGCTGATAGGTTAACTACAAAGAAATCAATAAATATGTCCCCCTATCAGTTAGTATATGGCATGGATGCAATCTTCCCCGCCTCATTAGGAGTTCCAGTCATGAAACTCCTTCAAGAAGTGCAGATTGAAGAAAATGATATGCAGAGGAGAATCAACCAAACAATCCATTTACAGCAGACCAGAGAAGAAGTTTATGAGAGAACACAGTTAGTCCAAGAAAATATGAAGAAGCTATTTGACAAAAGGACTAAGGCAAACAATTTCCAAGTTGGAAATGTTGTTCTTAAATGGGATTCAAGAAGATAAGAGAAGGGAAAACATGGCAAGTTTGAGAACTTGTGGAAAGGTCCATATACTATTCATGCCGAGAGGGGTCACAATGCATTTTTCCTGAAAGAATTGAATGGGGAGGATCTATATGGAGGTCCTATCAATGGCAGAATGCTCAAGCATTACTTCTGCCAAGAATCATAAGTTTCAAAGCATTCTATTTTTTTCATTGTAAATATCATAGTCTGAACATTGCATTCAAAGTTATAAAAATAAAAAATACAAAAACAATGAATGACAGAAAAGAGGGCAGATTGTGAAAACAAGAAAGGTATAGCCCCATACCAAAAAAGAGAAACAATTCTGAAAGTGTGCAAGCTCAAATGCCACTCCTAAAAACACACACTTCTAGTTAGTCAAACAGTTTAATCTTGACTAATTAGCTTTAAATTTTCTGCTGATGGGATAGTGAATTTTATTTGTCAAACTATTTAATCTTGGCTTATCAGTAGGTAGATTAAGATAGAAATTAAAGGTTCAAACAAGTTCAAAATCTGAACCTAAATTTCCAAGCAAAGAAAATGACTCAAATTTGTTTCAAATGTTGAGTCAAAAGATGCAAAAATCTGGTTCTAATTAGCTTAAAATCTGAACCAGAAAACAAAGAAGAAACAGCACAAATAAAGTCAAATCAGAGCTGTAAAAGGATGAAGGAAGTGCTTTAAATTTTTAGATCTTAAGCCTTCATCATTTTGATTTAATTTTCTGCAAATAATAATCTATGTGCAACTTGTCTTTATGTCATAGATCAGCATCAAGTTAGACTATTCAATCCTAACTTGAATTTCTTTTTAATTTCTGCTTTAGCAATTAGAGAATAAAAATCTGTTAGACTGTTTAATCCTAACAGATTAGTAGATTAGGTAGAGAAGCATATGGGCTCAACTGTTTAATCTGAGTCCATGGAGAAATAAGAAGTATAACTTGATTAGATTTTTTGCTTTCAAAAAGAATAAAATGTTGGAAGAGAGTTTGCCAATCCAAGCGCACTCTAATGAAGAAAAAATGTTAGATTTGTAGGATTGGGTAAGTAGACATGCTGGTTGATGAAGTTTCATCGTTAAATCCATGAATGCTAATATGTTTCATAGAAAAAGAAGATCATCCACGGAAAGAAAGGCAGCCCAATGGATAAGGCAACTGATCAGTCTCCCAAAGAAGGCAAATCTGAAATTCTTGATGCCTTCAAGAAGGCACCATCCCCAAGTGGAGCCACTGTTAGCTGCCTATAAAATTTGCTATACCAAAAGGTGGCTAAATCATTTCTGGAGTCTCCAAGGAACTGATTTTACTGCTAAAATTTTTTTGGCTCTTGAAGACTCTCAAAAGGCCTCATGCCTCTGTCTTAAATCTTCACTGACGTGCCCGTCTTGAAATCCTGCTGATTCTCAAGGAAGAATACTGCTGCAAGCACCATTTCCCTTTTTCCCTTCTTCCAAAACTAACCTCATTTTAATCCTTATACCCCCTTGTCAAAATTCCCCTCTTACCCTCTAAATCCTCCCAAAAATCCCCTTCCTTCACTCAGAATACCCCTTGTTTAGCCTTTACTCCCATTTTTTTTTCCTCTATCATTGCCCATTTATAGCCTTGAAAACCATTAAAAATCCATGAAAACCCACATTTTGGACATATAATGGGTCTTAGCCCCCTTCGGCCAGCCCCCTTGACCTTTTCCCCATTTGACCCAGGCGCTGAAACTAGGCGCTAGCCCGAAAAGCGCTTAGCGTGTTTGGTTATCGGGAGCATTCCTCACCGTTGATTTCCCCGCAGATCCGACGGTCTTCGCAATACCGTCGTGCCCGTGGTCCCCACTCCTGTTCACCGCTCAATCGCATCACAACCGTCCGTTTAAGCCGCACATCCAACGATCCATTTTCATCCGCCCGGTGGTCCCTGCGCCACGGCTACTATGCAGAAACCGACGGTATCCATCGCACTGCCTTCGAGCGGTGGGCGGTTTTCCTCTGATCGGCAGCGATTCCACTCACCGATTGACGCGTGGCCTAAGCACTATTCACCAAACCACCGTCCATCGCGCGTTAATGTTCAGACGTGGACCTCGAGCGATATTGGCATCCGCCGTCCGATCTGAGGCCGCCCATCCAACGGCGATTGCTCACCGAAGATGCCCGATAGATAACCAGGCTACGACGCGACATTCAACAGATCTCTACCATCGATCTGATCAGCAGATTGACGACCCACATTCCATTGCCCTCGTTCTCCGTCCAATCAGCATTTCCGGACCCAGGAAATTTATTCGACATGGTTTTATTAAATATTTGGTGTCCGGGCACATTTTACAAGGTTTTTAAGGCCTGTCCTCCAGCGTCGATCATCTGAGGCTGATCTCATCCGACGGCCCATGATCGTCCTGACTCCCGACATTGATTTTCGACCATTTTTCCTGAAACAAAGGTTTTAAACCATTTTTTCCGTTTTTATTTTATTTTTATAAATAACGTGACCCCTTCACGTTGTTTAGTCATCCTCGCTCCCGACCGTTGATCTCTGCGCGATCAACGGTCCCGATTTAATCTCCTCCTCCACTCTCCTTTGACTCCTCTAATCAAATCCCGACCGTTGGATGATGCCATCCAACGGCCACGCTCTCTCCACGCGCCTTCTGAAGTAGTAAACCTATATATGCATGTATTTCATTATATTTGTTCGTATTTTGCAGGGTAAATGGTTTTTCCGCTATGTTCAAAGAAAATTCAAAGGCAGAGGGTGACGATCCTCCCGCCTTCGATTCACAAGAGGAAATCATTCACACTTTTTTATTTCCTTAATAGTTCGAATAGTTGGTTTCAGCATGATTTATGGTTCTCCCTGCTTGTCTGCTGCCACTTAAAAACTGTTATTGAAGTCTCCCTTTGAAGTTCTTTGTTTACAGTAAGTCAAGGAGGCCTATTCTGATCTTGCCCCTTGTCCTTGCTTAAATATTTGGCTTAAAGGTCTTTTATAGTTGTGATCATAGATGTATTAGGTGTTCCCTCTTCTATGATTGCAATTATCAGTGAATCTTTTATGTTTTCTAAGTCATTTGAAATAAAATATTTGAGGAAATAGGGTGTTCCCCGAATCTTAGATTTCATTTAAATTTTTGTTTTGAAATCATTGTTTGCTTAAAGGTGTGATTTGTAGAATTCATGGTTAGCCCTGTCTACCAAATAGCTCTTTATAGTTCAAATTGTGTTTTCAAATTCCCTTTTTTGAGAATTAAACTTCTCTTTCCAAATCATTGATGTCCATCTCATTCCAAAAACCAAAGGATCCTGTGGCCAAGTTAGATTTTCCCTTTGATATCCCATATCCATTGATGAGTTTGTAATAACCTATTCTTGACTCCATTGCCCAATGAACCAGATGTTTCTCCACTCTATATATCTTTCCTGGACCTTTCATTGTCTGCTGTATCAATCCAAGAAAAAAAACAAACAAACAAAAAACTGCACTTAATAACTAGTCTAAAAACTATACTCAAGCACACAAGATAAACCTTTGCAAACAAACATTTGAGAGATGCATCTCTGAGAACAGAAGGACTAGATCCTATAACTCTAAAGATTGGTTCTGATGTTGCCTTGTCTTTTGATTTTCCAAACTATCAAAACACGGGACATCAACACTCTCTGTTTTGTTTGCTGCAATTTTCAGATTTGGCACACTATTTGAGAGCTTCTCCCTCAATTTCTTTTGTGCTGGGTGATTTCTCACTATCAGACTCTAGTTCACCAAAGATTTCATAATTGCAAAGAATGAATGAGTCTAAGTCTGTGTGGACAGAATAAAGAGGGGAATTTTATAATTTTTCTTGACTGCTCACCATAAATTTCATGTGTGATTCCCTATAAAGTCTCCTAAGTTGACTGAAGACAGGGATGGTGGCATGTGTCATGTCCATTTGCATGGTACCTTGCAGCTTAGCACCCCATGATCTTAAAATAAGCATGCCATATTTTGGGGGCACATCAGCCACTACCACATCCATCATTAAGCATTTGGTTGGGATCTGGGTCAAGTTCACACAGAGATCTTTAATCAGGCCTAAGCATTCTACTCTGTTGGAGTCAAAGGAATACAAGTATTTATATGGTCTGGTTATTTCAAGGCCTAACCTCTCCATGATTACTTTGGGCATGAGGTTATGAGATGCCCCTGAATCATGCATATCATTGTGAAAAATCTTGTCATGGATATTCAAACTGACATAGAAAGGAGGGACTACTCCTTCCTAGAATTTCCCTTCAATTTTAGGACCAAATAAAAGGGTTGGCTGATCATCATTGAGGTTGACAGAGTCATTATTTTCTTCTATGTTTAAAGCTTTCAAAACCTGACATTTATATACATCTTGAGTGACTAACTCAGTGAGGGGAACAAAGATTTTGATTTTAGCAATTTCACTTTCTAAACTGAAAGGGAACTAATTCTTTGAAAGGTTCAAATATGTCCTGTTAGTCACTAATTTACCAGCAAAATCGGCTTGCTATTTTTCACTATGTACATTAGTTACAACAGTTTTTTCAGGGGCACCAGATGAAGTACTAGTGCTGCTAGGGCCAACACTCTGTTTATCAATGTTCTGAGTGACTTTGCCCTTGTTTCTATCAGAACTTTTAGCTGTTGTTTTGTTGTTTTCAACAGCCTTTTTAACTACCTTTTATGATATGTTCTTAACAGCGATGTCAGAGGTTTTTGTTTGGGGAGTTTCTTGTTTCTTTTTTCTCCTGAGGTCATATTTCTTGTGAACCTCCATGATGGCATTATCAAAGCCTTGCCTATAATCTTCAGATTCTACACCTTCATTATCATAATATGTGTATGCAGCTTCGTCATCCTCTGTGAAAAAGGCAGGGCCTTCATTATTAACTCCCAGCATGTTTATAATAGTTCCTTCTGACTCTTCTATCATTCCCTCCTCTTCATCAACATAATTTTCTTGAAATGGAGGTCTGATTTGTTGATCAAAATCTCTTTGTTTCATCTGAGGGGGGTTTCTCCTAAAGTTCAGGTTTTGATTTTGGTTTTGGTTCCTGTTTTGAGCACTTGCTTGGATAGCTAACCTCTCCATCATTTTTTCTAGCCTATCTAGGTTCTTGGCTAGATGGTCTAATTTTGAGTTAGAGGCAGAAGGTGCAGCGTCCTCCCTATATGTCACTTTCTTTTCAGTCCTCATCCTGACTCTTTTTTCAATCAGATTAGCTTCCACACTAAGAGCTCCCTTCTGCATGTCTTCTAAGGTTAAGGGATCCCTTTCTCTAAGCTGATAGGCCATTTCAAGATCAAATCCTTCAGGAAATTTGGCCAAAGCTGATCCTTGTGGAGGTTTCAAGTCTAGGGGCAGTGCATTATAAACACTGTTGAATCTATTGCAATAATTCTGCACACTCTCCCCAGGGTTTCTTTTTAGGTTGTTGTAATATGAAGGTGTTTGGAGTGGGTTCTTCCTAACTTCCCATTTGTTTGTGAATGCTTGATGTAAAGAAGGGAGATCATTGATACTTTGAGGAGTTAAAACCTTAAACCATTTCTTGGCTTCTCCTCCTAAGCTTTAGGCAAGTATTCTCATCTTAATGGTCTCATCTTCTATTTCCATATAATCAAAGGCATCATTCATCTTGTCCACATGTTGTTGAGTAGTAGTGGACTCATTTCCAGTGAAATGGGGAATTTTAGACTGATATTCATTGGGTAAAGGGACCAGAGGCTGTGGTAACACTAGGGGAGCATACCATGCTGCCATGATAGGATTTTGTGGGAAGACTGGAGTGGTTTGAACAGCAGGTATACGGGTGGAAGAAATTCTTGGACCAGCAAGAGATCGTTGAGCAGATTTAGGGTGAGAGAGACCCAAGTTATGAATGAAATGAAGATCAGGAGGTGTGGATGGAGGGGTTTCTCTGCTGTTAATATGTTGTCCACTCTGTTGTGGTGAACTTGGAGGCTCAAAGTCTGTCTGATCTACACCACTAAGTGACTTAGCTCTTTGTAAATTACTTGGAAAATCCAAGTCAACTTTGGTATCTAATAGAGCTGCGAGGTTTTTAGGCACAAAGCTAGATCTATGAATGGGTCTGATAATAGCTGTATCCTTAGATACCAGAGATTTCCAAAGAATGCTTTTTGGATTATCAACTATTTCAAGAGGATTTGGGTTAGGATAAGCTCTGGTATGAATTTTTCTTGGAGCCAGTATGCTAAGTTTCGGATCCAAAAAGAAGAAATTTTAGCTAGATATGACAGTCTTTAGAGGCAAACTAGTCTTAACAAAGAAACTTAATCCTCAAAGTTTCCTAATTGTAGATGTGAACAATTTTTTTATTGTAGTGTGGGCTGCCCCCAGTGGAGTCTTTTGTGAAACCATGAATAATCAACAGGCCTACTGATCACCAGTGGAGTCTTTTGATCTTTTAGGAATGGTGGAGTCGCTAGGTGGATGATTTCAAGTGTTTAAGATGAGTTGCTGTCCACCACAATAATTTACTACCATTCTAAGACTGTTTTGGGTTATTTGAGTTCTAAGGATGTCTAAGATAGCAGCTTACTCAGAATGTTCCCAGTGGAGTCGCCATTATGTTGGGGTCCTAGTGATTTGGTAGACTGGAATACCAAATGACAAGGCAACATCGAGTCCACTTTGGAATCCTAGGATCTAGCCCTCCTAGATTCAGAGAGGGATCTCTCTATGTAATTGTTGGTTTTAAAGATATTATTTGCAGCCTAGTTATGATATTAGGCTAGTTATGAAGTACAAAGGGTTTGTTTGTTTGTTTTGGTTGGGAATCACTAATTGAGAAGGTCATGTGAAGTAAAGAAGGAAATAAGTGGGAGGAAGTTTCAGCATGGGAAGATAAGTCAAAAACAGTGCTAAACCATTGGGCTATGGAGTCATAAAAGGGTTTACTTACACATCAACTATCCAAGAGTTTTCAAAGGGCAAGTCATCCATATCAGAAGATCCTTTAAGTTGATTTTGTGGCATGGAACATTAAAGAGTGAAATGAGAGAAACAACATACAAGAAAACAAAGGCAGCCTAAGATCAAGCAAGGAATTTTAACCCAACCTGCTTTTAGCATACACTCATGGAAAAAACATATAAGATCAACATAAAAATCTACCTAAGATCGGGTAAGGGCTTTTAACCTAGCCTGCTTTTGGCACACTTTAAGGGAAATCTTCAAAGCCACTTTTAAAGACCAAACAAGGGACAGGGCTAACCATAGACTTCCTTGTTTAGGACTCTACTTAGCATGCAATGAAAATATCATTAGAGAACAATAACTCAAGTTCTACTCAGCCAGACATGGGCTCACCAACATTTCTTGACTGGTTATACTCTATTGGAATAATTCCCAAATACACATTTAGCAGAAAACATAAAGATAAAGATTTTCAATGAGAGTTAGGGTACTTTGCAGTATATCCTACTTTATATTTGATGTTCTTTATCAGAGAATATGAACATAGTGGAAACATAAAGAAAATAACAATTACAGTGAGAATAACATCACCAATGATTTAGATCAAGATCTAGTGAATCTGCTTGTCTATTGATGTGCAAAACCAGTTACATACTTCGAGTCCAATAACTTCTACAATCCAATTCTTCTCTTCCCAGCCTACTAAATCACAACTACTCGGTAACTCTAACTCAATAACAGTTCAACAATTAACAATATTCCAACCATTACAATGAATTTTGTTTGAATAATTATAGGTGAAAGAGGAAGAGTATGGTAGAAATGGTAGTAAATATGAATTAAGACAGAGTGGGAGAAGTGTTCGAATGCCCATTCTACTTAATGACAGTTGCATTAACTGTTTGTACCATTTTGGTAGTTTTTCCTGTTTTATGCATATTATGGTAGGCATGGTAATAACTCCTTAGTGTGTTCTTTGAAACCCAAAGTAGAAAAAGTACTCTGTTTGACTATCTGGGACAAGTAAACTGTCAAAATTTAGGTCCTGTATCCCACGCCTACTTAATAACTGCTCTGACAGTTTTACAGAGGGTTTGTCAGTAGGATGGCTATCAAAGTGTCTGTGTGAAGTAACATAGGCTGCATGTGTCCTTTTAGTCCTTAGGAGGAATAAATGCTTCTATGGATGTGGCTTTAGAGGCTTTCCTCTGCTGATTTGTCTTCAAACTGTGTTGTCCTTCGAGACTGTGAGTTTAGGTGTTTATTCTTCAACTTTGTGCTTAAAACCTTTGTCTTTGTCCTTTTTATCTCTTTTCCAGTGTACTGATTGCTTCAGCGCGCTGGGGGTCTTAATTGTAATCACTGTCCAAGAAAACTTTGATTAAACTCTGAAATTTGACCCCTTGGCCCCTTTAAACAGATATTCTTTAGCCGTGATAGCCTTGTGGATAGATCCACCATTACACCTGCACATGACGACAAACTGATTAATGAAATCATGCGTTTCTTGGTTTAACTGCAACAGAGGCTGGGCAGAGGGAAAAAGATCAGTGAGGAGGCACGATAAGTGCAGCGGGGAAGGGTTTTAACCATGGCGGAGATAACCATGGTTTAAATTCAGTTATCGTGCGAAGAACAGGGAAAGAGGTTTCAGAAAACCGTCAGCGGTTTTCGCGTAGGGATTAGGTGGTAAGTGGTAATGCCTTGGGGGAACACAATACAGTCCAATGGTTGACACGTATCCTTTGAAAACCACCCATTTCGCGTTCCAAACGGTCGATCAATTTTTTATTTGAAATGAACGTGAAATGCCATGGGGACTGTTAGATCTGAGAGGGGCCAGATCTGTGGTTGTGAGCGAGCACGAAAAATGAACAGATGTGTGAGGAAAAGTATTGTGGGGCTGGAGTGATGACATCATCCTTCTTTGTCGTGTAGCGGGGAGGCTCAGAGGTCAGGTTAACAGTGGTTTCCAATGTAAACATGAAATAATCTGGTCATATATAAATACAAAGGAACGAAGCTTTTTTACTAGGGGCACGTGGGGTAAAATAAATAAGGGACGGGGGCTTAGAAAATGGGGGAAAATAAGGTCTTATGGGAGAAAACATAAATGAGAGCAGAGGGATAAAGGGCTAATGCCAAAAAGGAATCGTATCGTCGGGAACAAAAGGGTCTGTGAACACAAGGTTTTTTGAAAACGCAATGGCCGATGGGAGGGGCTTAAAGTTGGGTGCTGGGCATGGTCATGTGGAGGGATAGGTTACCAGGGGCCAAAGGAGGAAGGGCTTATCGCATCGACGGAGGAAAGGAGCGGTGAAAGAAAGAGAAATGGGAATTTCCGACGGAGCGATGCGATGGGGGCTAAAGATATGGACTGGGGCATGGTCACGTGGAGGAGTCAGTGACTAGCGGCTAAAGGGGGAAGGGATTATCGCATCGGCAGGGAAAGGGTAAGGGATGCAGCGAATGGAGTTTCCGATGCAATATAAAGCGCCGATGTGATATAACGGTGCCGATGCGATAAGCGCTTGACCGTTGATCTGGGGGGGTGGATGAACAGCTGAGACTTATCCTGGAGATCATGTCAGCAAATCGCAGTTTTGAAGAAAAACAGGTAGAGGCATGGGAAACTTGGAAAATGCCGATATGCGATTGCGATAGGCGCTTAGGGTCCTTAGCGCATGGTTTCGGTTGCGGTTTTATGGCGGAAAAGAGGAAGGGGGCTTAAGCCGAGGGGGCTTAAAACCTTAAGGGTGCGGAAAACCTTTTTAAAGGTTTTTAATGGGTTTTAAAGCCTTTTTTGAGGTTCCGAGTAAGGAAAAAGAGCTCTTTAAAACCAAATAAGGCAGCTAAATGGTTTTAAAGGGGATTTTTAGGGGAATGGAGGGTAAATGAAGGGGGGAAAGGGGTTTTTTAGAAGAGAAACAAGTGATATGGGGGAAGGAAATGATGAAAAATGGGCTTATGCAAAAAACAGTCTTCTATAGGGAATAACAGTTAGGGAACAGAAGCATAGGGAATAGCAGTCAAGGAAAAACAGTTAGGGAACAAAAACATAGGGAACAACAGTTAGGGAACAACAGTTTCTTTAAGAAGTTACATATTTTGCATGAAATTTGTTTCTTGAAGCCTAGAAGACCCCTTTTTAGCCATCTTTGCATAGGCCAAAATTATGGATGGCTAACACTCTTTGTAACTGAATAACCCTTTAGGGTATTCAGATATGTATTAAGACATTGCTATTGTATAATAATAAAAATCTCAGATCTGTTGCACTGGTTTTCCTGCATTAGGTTTTTCTATGGACTTTCATCCAAAATAAAGGTGTCATATGTGTGAATGATTTTCCTTGTTCAGTTCCTTGTTTCTGTATCAATTTTTAGTGTAGGATGCTTTAGTAGTTGCTTCGATAATTCAAATTTGAATTAATTAAGTAATGTAATTCACTTAATAAGAGAATTACACTTAGTTGTTGCAGTCTGATTCCTTAGGTGTGTGAGATCTAGGAGTTTTCACAATTCTCTTCCTGCCTCCGACTCAGACCTCCCCTAGATCGCTTGACCCTCCTTGCCACCTGCTCGGTTATGCCCACCCTTCACATACTCTGCCAATGGGTCTAACACCCACCCTAGACTCAACCATGATTGTATCAAATTCCTTCCACCAAGCACAATGCTCTCCAAATTCAAACCCCTTGCACCCCTAATTCTGGCCACCCTCAACTGGTTCAACTCCAAAGTAGCACACCACCAAAAGAAGAGACTCTAACGTGCATAAGCATATACCCTTTGAAGACTGCACACCACTACACCAGTGGCACGTAGAGCGATAGGATAACACATAGCCAAGGAAACGAGAGTCAGTTGGGAGAGAAGCATACTCGATTCCTCTGTCACACTCTGCCTAATTTCAGCCGCACCACAAAGAAAAGGTGTTTCGATAAACCAGAACTCTTAAAATTTACTAAGAGAAAACCAACAACAAGTTGGGCTTAATATGCTCAAACAGTTTAGAGGGCACCATAGGGAGTAAAAAAATAAATGGAAGACCGAATTGCATTGGGATTGCTTGTGCAAGCACATGCCACCCTTGTCATATTCCAAATTAGAGCATGTCGCCCCTTCAAATCCCCAATAACCATCAGCGAGCATGGAGGTTGGCTTAAGGCATCAGCCTGGATCACTTACCCCAAACTTGCATCGCCATAATATCATTACAAAACCCATCGTCCACAGTATGAGACCCTTCTCCCACCTTCCTTCCCATAAATGCTCCCGAGCATCGATAGGTGATTTCACACAGGCTTGCTACTACATGTCTACCACATAACCAACCTTCTTTTCACACACATGGAAGATTTGGAGGGAGGCCATGAATGACTCCTAACAACCTTGGATTACCCACCCCTGTCGAGGTTATATATGTTTCACTTTAATAATATAATTCAACTCAATTATTAAATTTATTAAATTTATATAATTAAAATATTTCCAAAATTTTCCAAAAAAATATGTAATTTTCTATATTCGAAATACAATTTAAATGATGCTACATAGCATATTACTTAAAATGTAACTTGACTATATATGTAAAGCCCAAAATAACTATTAAACTTAATTCCTCCTAGATGTGCTCTCGAGCCCATTATGGTAAAGGATCAAATCTATCAAATCTCTTGATAAGCAAACCTCTTTTAGAGTGAAAAGAGAAAAAATTACTAAAAAAAAAAAAAAGAAAATAAAAGAGAGAGTAAACCTTTAGGTTCAAAGAACAACTCAATTAATCAAATTAATTGTGAAATTTATTGATACATTTATGTTTTAGATTATTTTATTAAAAAATTGATGATACATTACAATAAAAAAATTTAACAAATTGTGATTATAAGTAGGAATTTTATATTTTTTTTTGCAAATTTATATTTTATATTTATTTTTTAAATGTGATAATTCAAAAATGAATCCATAAAAAAATCTAATCAACAATTTTAATTAAATTTAGAAACCATTTTAATTTTTAGAAAATTCATTTTAATATAATAAATTTTTATAAATTTAAAAAAAATTATAGAAAAAAAAAATTTACCCCAAAAAAATAAAAAGCTGTAAATATAATTTTATAAATAAAACAAAAAATTTTTCCAACAAAAAACCAAAAATAATATAACCCTCCACATATGTTGAAGGAAATGCTTTTCATCTTCCACCTGTTTTGAATCTCAAATCTTACAAATTCTATCGTTCCAAGGGTCTTGAAAATAAACCAGAGCCAAATTGTTATAAAAAGTTCAAAGTGAACTTCAATCAAAATAATCATGTAATCAAATTGTTTGTAGCAACGTAGTGGCAACCTTATATTTTTTTACCATATTTTTAAAATATGGTCGAGTTAAATAATGAAAATTATAATCACGTGAATAATGATATTATTGAATTTTGATTATAAAATATTAAAATATAAAATAATTATATTATATTATATTAGTATATATTATTAAAATTTCATTATAATAATGAGAAATTAAAATAATTTCTTTCGAAAAAATATTAATAATATTTAATAATTATGCTTTTAATATCTTAACTCACCACTAGAGACATTTCTCTAACAACTCTCCACAACCCTACCATCATCTTATGTAACAATAATTTATTCATATGTTATGCCCACTTCAACATCAAGATTCAGATTATCTTTCATTATGATAATACATGCGAACAACGACAAATATAAAGAAAAAACCTATCTCATAATTGAGGCCATAAACTTCTTCATGTCTCATTCATTAATGCGGACGGGGGATATATTATACACATCAACTTGTCATTTCTTTAATTCTGAGTGGATAACTCATGGAACGGCAAGTCATGCGATCGGATATAGACCCAACACTCTTCTTTCTTATCTATTGATTATTAAATCGCTGCTGAGCCGGCTTGGACATTCTAAAAGCTAGGTTTGTGTGTTACCACTTTGGTAAACACCCATAACTACTCCTTTAAAAAAAAAAATAAACCATAAACAACTTAATTGAAATCAACTATATTAATAGAAAAAAAACATAAACAACTTAATTGAATTAAAGTATATTAATGAATTGACGTTAAGGTCAAACTTAATCACTGTCCTCCCCGTAATCTTCTCTAGTGGAACCTTTCAGTTTAATTATATGATATCTCAAATTGCTTAATCGAATACAAATATATTAATAAATTGACGTGGAAGTCAAACTTAATCGCGGTCTTCCTGTAACCTTCTCTTTGGTATGGGAATATGTCGAGCCTCTCTAGTGGAATCTACCATTTTAATTACGTTCACAAATCATTAAGTTAACAAATGTGTTTATATAGGAAGGTGTATCAGCTTTTAATTTTTTTTTTAATTAATAAGTATGTTTAAAATTTAATTAAAAAATGGTGGAAAGAAGAGGCCAGATTTTAGGGCATTTCAAGTAAACTTTGGTCAAGTTATTAGCAGTTTTCAAATTAAGTTTATGGAAATTAGTGATTTAGTACATGGTATTTATTTTTATTGTTACTTACTTAAAGGTGAGAATATTTCAGGTTGATTTGTTATTTAAACGGTATTACTTTTTTAAATTTTGTTATCACAATCAATTTTAGTTTTTTATTATTATTATAAATATTACATATACATTTAATTTTTTTAATTATAAATATTACATACATATTTAAATATATTTCATCATTAATATTTAATGAAAATTTGTGATTAAATTTGTTAAGTTAATTACATTTTATAAACTAACTTAGATCCATTTTCAATAAATATCTATGTAAATTTAAAGTGGAAAAAAATCAAATATATAAAAATACAAACCTTTCCTTATTTATATGTACATAAATTGCAATTATATTATAGTAATAAAATGAAAATTTAAAAAATGAAAAAGAAAAATAATTAAATTAAAAAATGAAAATTTAAAATAATTAAATTATAATAATAGATACTGATTAAATTTTATTATAATAAAGAGAAATTAAAATAATTTCTATCAAAGAAATATTAAAATATTTAATAATTATTATTTTGATATCTTAACTCACCACTACCCTCCTGCAAACATTTCTCTGACAACTCTCCGCAACCTTTCCTTATTTAAAAAATGAAAATTTAAAATAATTAAATTATAGTAATAGATACTGATTAAATTTTATTATAATAATGAGAAATTAAAATAATTTCTATCAAAGAGAAGAAATATTAAAATATTTAATAATTATTATTTTGATATCTTAACTCACCACTACCCTCCTGCAAACATTTCTCTGACAACTCTCCGCAACCTTACCATCATCATATATAACAATAATTTATTCATATTTTATGCCCACTTTAACATCAAGATTCAGAATATGTTTCATTATGAAAATACATGGGAACAACGAGAGATATACAACGAAGATCCCATGTCATAATTTAGCCCATGAACTTCTTCATGTCCCATTCATTATTGCCAAAGAGGGATATACTTCCTTAATTTTGAGTGGATAATTAAGGAAGGAAAAGCTTATTTTCTAAGCTATAGAGCCATAAATACGTGGGGTAGTATATGTCTATGTAGGATTAAAACAAGGACATCATATAATAGTGGATATATATTTTCCCGCGTATTTATGGCTCCATAACCTGAGAAATAAGCTTTGCCTTTATGTAACGATAAGTCATGTGATTGGATATAAACCCAACATAGTTATGTATTATCTACTTGATTATGAAATTGTTGGTGAGCCGGCTTGACCATCCTCATATTTAGGTTTGTGTGTTACCACTTTGGTAAACACCCATAACGACTCTAAATTGAAAAAAAAAAAAAACCTAAACAACTTAACTGAATCCAAATATATCACTACATTGACTTCAACTTAATCGTTGTTCTCCTCGTAATTTTTTCTTTGGGTAGGAATCTCTCGAGCCTCCCTAGTCAAACCTATCCCCTTAATTATATGATATCTCAAATTAAGTATATGATATCTCAAATTTCTTAATTGAATACAAATATATTAATAAAATGGCGATTGACATTAAAATCATTTGTTGATATTTGAGTGAACTAAACTAATTCATATAGGTTCAAGTAGTTGTATAACATGTGGATGGTTCATAAATTATTATTTTCTCAACATAGATGATAACCTTTCTTTAATAATAACTATTTTCTTATTAGTCCTTGCATTTGGCAATGTGGGGACTATAGCGATTTTTCGGTGTTGACTAAACGACGTTAAAATAGTTTGACCAAAGAATGTATGCACCTTTTAACCCATGTTTGAATATAAATATTCGACAAAATAAATTTTAGTTTCAACCTCTTATTGTCAAGAAAACTGTATGATTTTATTAAAACTTAGGATAATGGATTTCAATGGCCTTCAATTTTCACTTCAATGTTGGTTTAATGTTACATTGTAGTTAGAATTAGTTGAAAACATCTAAATGTAGAAATTTATTAATACTGATAGTATTACCAGATCCTCCTGATCTAACAAATTAATCTTATGTTAAATACATAATCCTTCCACTTAATTCTTTGCGGAAATTAAATCGCCAATTGCAAAACTCATGAAGCAAATCAATCGCACATAAACACAGTTGTTTAACGGGAAAGCTTAAAGCTAAAAACCCCAACTATCATATATAATGTATATCAATGGAATCATGTAGTAATCTCATACAAAGCTTAGTACATCAAGATCTCAGTACAATCAACAACCATTACACACTGTCATGCAGAAATTTGCATCTCTATGCACCAATTTCTTGCCTCCTGATAGCCTGCCTCCACTGCGCAATCCCTGCTGAAGAAGACCTTTGAATGAATTCGAATTGGAATTTCCTTGACTACGCAATCCTCATTGGCATCTCCAATGTGTGTCAGATGCATGGAATGCATCACTATAGTCACAACAGATAGTCCATCTCACCCTTTCACCTATCTCTCCACTGGAACTGACATGCAAGTAGTTAACTGCTGTATTTGTTCAGTTGCAAGGGAGTCTCTAGTTATGAATTAATTAAATAATTAATTCACTAAACTCTCACTAGTGTATCTTTCAGTTAGACTAGATACAACTAGCTCAATTGAGTTTAACTCACTTAATTGAGTTTCCTCCATGCATGAGTCACCAACAACCCTAGGAATTGCGTAATTCCTTCAGCCCACTGATTTGCCAAATCTGTTCACTGAAATAAATTTCTCCAAGAGAATAAGTTGATATTTATTGTTGGATTATTATTAAGGGCTAATAATAATCGACATGCATCTATATTTAGATTGATGATCTATAAATAGACTTCGCCCAATATTCTAAAAATAGCATTTCATCTATTTTTCAAATTTGATCAACCATCTACAAATAGCATCCTGCAACTTATAGAATATGCTCACCATGTCTAAAAATAGACATACACCTAAAATTAGCCTGCGGGCCCGACTTAGTGAAGGTGCTTAATTCTCACTAAGCTCATCATCTCGTTGAATCACAACACTCCCTCTCAACAAGATAGGGATTATCCATCACCCTGATCCTGCCTCTATGGTATTTGAATTTGCTCCTGTTGAGCGCCTTCGTCAGAATATCTGCATCCATATCCTCCATAGGAATGTACTGAAGAAACATGATTTTCTGCTGCACACAATCTCTAATATGATGATACCGGATATCTATATGCTTAGATCTATCATGAAAAACAGGATTAATTGAGAGTTTAATGCAACTATGATTATCACAACGTATCACTGTAGGATCTAAATGAGAACCGAACAAACCAACCAAGATCTTCCTCATCCAGATAGCCTGACATGCAGCTTGACTTGCTGCCATGTAATCTGGTTCCACTGAACTGATTCCCACGGATATTTGTTTCCTGTTGTACCAAGAAACTGTTGTAGATCCGATACTGAAAACCCCTCCTGATGTGCTCTTTCTATCCGTTGGGTTGCCTGCCTAATCTGCATCCATGAAGCTATGAAACTTCACCTCATCCGTCTATCTGTACCATAAGCCATACTTAGATGTGCCCCTGAGATACCTTAGGACATGCTTGTCTGCCTTCCAAAAGAGCTTGGTAGGCTTAACCATCGCTTGACTAAGTTGGTTCACCGCATAGCATATGTCTGGTCTTGTATTAACTAAATACATGAGCGAACCCACCAACTGTCGATAAACAGTGGCATCCACTACCTCTACCGATGTAGCATCCTCTTTCCTCCAATTTCCTAGAAGAGGAGTATCCATGGGCTTGCAGTACTGCATGTGAAACTTACCAAGTATCTCCTGAGCATACTTTCCTTGAGACACAAACAATTCACCTTCTCGCTGCCATATTTCCAATCCAAGGAAATAATTAAGGAGGCCCAAATCCTTCATCTCAAACTCCTTTGCAAGATCTGCCTTGCATGAGTGTATCAACTGTTCATCACCCGTTAGTATTAAATCATCAACATAAAGAACAATGATTAAAAGCTTACCCTCCGCCACAACTTGGTACAGGTTTGCATCCGCGTCACTCTTGGTGAAGCCAACTTCGGTGAAATAGTTGTCGATCCGAGTGTACCAAGCATGTGGTGCTTGCTTCAGCCCATACAACGCTCTTTTGAGTCTGCAAACATGCAACTCGCTGCTGAAGATCTAAAATCCTTCAGGCTACTCAATTTACACTTCTTCCTCAATGATTCCATTAAGGAACGCAATCTTCACATGCATCTGATGAATGTGCCAACCCATCTGCACTGAGAGAGCAAGGATGGTCCTTATGGAAGAATACCATGCGACAGGTGCAAAGGTTTCTTCATAATCAATCCCCTCGATCTATGAGAAGTCTCGGGCAACAATTCTTGCCTTATACTTCTCGATGCTTCCATCGGCAGCTTGCTTTACCTTGTAGATCCATCTTGAACCTACCACTGATTTACCCAATGGCCTTGGAACAATCTCCCAAGCACTATTTCTGACAATGGAGTCATACTCCTCCACCATGGGATCTACCCATGTGGAATCCGACGCTGCTTCTTTAAAGGAAGATGGCTCTGTCATGATACACTTTCTCATAAGAGCCATGTATCCAGTAAATCGGTTAAGTGATTGTCTCTGTCTGCGCTGTGATGTAGGGACTCCTACATTATGTGTTGCATCAAGCTTCAGTCTCTCAGCTTCTGTGGTACGCTTTCTACGTGTTCTGATGTTTGGTTCTGCATGAGTGGACTCCTCCACTCCATGAATCTCCTCCTATGGCTAATCCACATCTAGAGGCTCATCTTTGGGAGCAAGTAGCTCTTCCTCTGCATGCAAGTGTAGCTCCCTCTCAAGCGACAACATCATGGCCTTCACGTCATTGAATTTTATATCCCGTCGCACCACAGTCATCCGACTATTTGGAAAATACACACAATAATTATGGGGTGTTTCTGTGTACCCCACAAATATCCCAACTTCTTCAGTCGGCTCCAGCTTCTTCCTGGCATCCTTCGTCACATGAATGTAAACAGATGAGCCAAAAATCTTCAAATAAGAAATATCAGGCTTCTTACCAGTAAAAGCTTCTTTAGGTGTACTCATGCCAAGTACTCTATGAGGACAACGGTTTTTCACATAAACCGCAGTGTTGCATGCTTCCACCCACAAGTGCATCGATAGGCCTTGGTCATGCAACATAGCTTGTGCAGCACCCACGATCGTTCTATTCTTCCTCTTCACGACCCTATTCTGCTGTGGGTTATGAGGCGCTATGAGTTCTCTGCAATTTCCTTCTTTTCTACATAATTCTTTGAATTCGTTCGAGATATATTCACCACCATTATCGCTCCGCAGAGCCTTCACTTTCTTCCTCGATTCCTTCTTCACCAATGCTTTAAACTCACAGAAATTTGAGAATGTTTCGCTCTTCTTTTGCATGAAGAAGATCCAACATCTACGAGAATAGTCATAAAAAAATATAACATAATACCCATGTTTTGCTGTTGAAGCAACCGAGAAAGGTCCACACAAGTCTGTTTGAATTCTCTCTAGGATCACCGAAGTACGGTTATCCTTCTCATGAAAGATGGTCTTCAAAAACTTACCCATAGTACATCCCTTGCATTGATCTGAATGCACAAGAGTACCCTTAGGAATTCCAGTAGAAATATTCTGCAAAATATTCAAGGCGCCATGGTGAAGATGGCCTAATCTCCTATGCCATAATTCGCCCTCATCCCAGCTCACCACTTCTTCTGATTTTCCCATCATTGCAGCGCAACCATCTACCTCCAGCTTATAGAGATTCTTAACTCGAATCCGTGTCCTCTTGGTTTGACCTGTTGTTTTATGTCGCATAAAAGCTTTTCCCTCACTGAAAACAACGTCATAACCTCTGTCCTCCAACATAGCGATCGAGACCAAGTTATTCTTTAGACCTGGAACATGCATAACAACTTTCAACAGAAATGGTTTACCTGACTCCCTCTCAAAGGTAATGGTTCCAATGCCGGTCTCACTGTATCTACCATCGTCACCCATCTCTATATGCATTTGGAGATCCTTGTCCTCCAAGTCACTAAACAACTTCTTGTATCCCGTCATATGGAAGGAAGCACCACTATCAAGATACCACACCGATCCCATTGCGCTTGAAACCAAGCATGCGATCAAGGAGAAATCAAGTTCAAATTGTGAGGCTAAGGCCTCACCTGCTGTAGCTCCAACATCCTTCTTGTTCTTCTTTTTCTGTGGGAAATTAGTGGCGAGATGCCCATGTTCGTGACAATGAAAACACTTCACCTTGGAAAAATCCAACTTATTGCCTTTAGCCTCAGATTTTGGATGGGATTTATTCCCCTTCCCTTTCCTTGCTTTGGAAGCCAAAGTGAAATTCTCTTCATCATCATTCTTCGATGAAGAGCCATCCCTGGTATTCCACCTTATCTCCTCTTGCATAAGATCCGACCAAAGTCGCTCCCAATCCGACAGTTTCTCCCATCCATTGACAGAGTCTTCGTAGCTATGCCAACTCTTCGGAAGCCCAAGGAGAGCCAAGATCACCAGGTCATCATCTGTAATTGTAATTCCCACACTCCCCAGCTCATCCCTACATTGGAAAAACTTCGTGAGATATTTTGGAATATTGTTGCCCTTCTCCATTTTGATATTTCTGAGCTTATCTTTCAGCGCCAACTTCCTATGGTCGCTGCTACTTTGGAAAAGATCTGTCGAAGCCTTCCACATTGAAAATGGAGTGGATTTCTCATGAAGGCTTGACACAATATGGTATTTCACACCTTCCAACATAATTATTCTTGTCTTCTCTACCTTATGTTTCCATGCTTCAAGTAATGCAGCATTGCTAGAAGTAGGCTTAGGAACATCGTTATCGATAAACTCCTTCAGTCCATTATCTTCAAGCACAACCTCCATCCTGTCCTTCCAGGCTATGTAGTTCGAGCTACCCTCAAGGGCGTACTCCTACCACAACCCATTGAAAGCCATTTCAATGAATACTCAATTGTCGCACCAAGAAATTTCTACAGCAAATTCGAACTGTCCACTAGCACAAAACTCAGCACCGCTTCACTATTGCAATTTCCAGCGATTAACATTGCTTCGATACCATATAGAAATTTATTAATACTGATAGTGTTACTGGATCCTCCTAATATAACAAAATAATCTTATGTTAAATATATAATCCTTCCACTTAATTCTTTGCGGAAATTAAATTGCCAATTGCAAAACTCATGAAGCAAATCAATCGCACATAAACACAGTTGTTTAACGGGAAAGATTAGAGCTAAAAACCCCAACTATAATATATTATTTATATCAATGGAATCATGTAATAATCTCATAAAAATCTTAGTACATCAAGCTCTTAGTACAATCAACAACCATTACACACTGTCATGCAGAAATTTGCATCTCCATGCACCAATTTCTTGCCTCCTGATAGCTTGCCTCCACTGCGCAATCCCTGCTGAAGAATACCTCTGAATGAATTCGAATTGGCCTTGCCTTGACTGTGCAATTCTAATTGGCATCTCCAATGTGTGTCATATGCATTGAATGCATCACTATAGTCACAACATATAGTCCATCTCACCCTTTCACCTATCTCTCCACTAGGTCTCCACTGGAACTGACATGCAAGTAGTTAACTGCAGTATTTGTTCAGTTGCAAGTGAGTCTCTAGTTATGAATTAATTAAATAATTAATTCACTAAACTCTCACTAGTGTATCTTTCAGTTAGACTAGATACAACTAGCTCAACTGAGTTTAACTCACTTAACTAAGTTAAACTAAATAACAACTCCCATAACTACTCTTCCAACTCTGTCACAACTTTGCCACTTCAGTTCTAATTGATTCCTCCATGCATGAGTCACCAACCACCCTAGGAATTGCGTAATTCCTTCAGCCCACTAATTTTCCAAATCTTTTCACTGAAATAAAGTGTTCCAAGAGAATAAGTTGATATTTATTGTCGGATTATTATTAAGGGCTAAAAATAATCGACATGCATCTATATTTAGATTGACGATCTATAAATAGACTTCGCCCAATATTCTAAAAAAAAAATTTCATCTATTTTTCACATTTGATCAACCATCTACAAATAGCATCTTGCAACTTATAGAATATGCTCACCATGTCTAAAAGTAGAGATACACCTAAAATTAGCCTGCGGGCCCCACTTAGTGAAGGTGCTTAATTTTCACTAAGCTCATCATCTTGTTGAATCTCAAGAATAAAAGTTTGAATTCTTCGTTGTTGTTATCACAATTTTAGTTAATAATTTTTAAAGAACTAACAACGAGAGTGGCAATGCCAATTTATATTAAACACGATTAAAGCACTAACAATGGGAGTGTCAGCGTTATTATATGTTTTGAAAATTAAAAAATGCGCTGAAATTTAATGTATGAGCGCCAAAGTGAGAAATTCATTTTTTTGTGTTATAATGCATTGAGTGAGTACATGCGAGTATATAATCATTTATAAAACACGTGTTGATGAGTCCGATGGTGAGGTCATGTAATGCATTGCTAGATTTCGTTGCCGAGTAGTATGTGGGTTAAAAAATCATGATTGTGTGTTAAGTTTTTTTAAATTAGTAGTTTAAACCTCCTCAGATTTTATTGTAATTGATATTTTTAGGACTTTTTATTTTATTATAAAAACTCCTTCATGTCTTTTAATAAGGGGTCCTAAAATTTGAAAGGAAGACTTTACATAATTCACACTTTTGTACTCTTGAAGTTTTCTTAATAGAAATGGTTGGACCAAATATTATTAATTAATTCACATGTAGTGATCTCACATGCAACTGATGTTTTTACTATTATTAACTGCATGCATGTCAGATCCAATGGAGACCTAGTTCAGTTCTAGGTGAAAGGGAATTGTAACTATCAGTTGTGATATTAGCAAGCTACCCCGGTGTAGTTATAACACCACGGGATGCCCATGATACTAATCACAGTTGAGGAAGGCTAAAATTATTTGTGATTAAGGAGTGCATTCATCAGGAACTGCGTGAGTAAGGCAGACTATTTTGAGAGAGTAAATTGGCTAAGGGATTTTCCAATTTTTGTATGATGGTGTGAGACAATTAATTGATGTACTGAGAGCTCTTGTGAGAGGTGTTTTGTATGTAATTGTTTCATGATTCCTTGTGGAATATACAATATATGATAGAGGGGTTTTAAGAAGTAAGCTTTCCTCAGGAATATCTAGTGTTGTGGTTTTGATCTATTCTTCTTTGCTTCATGTGATTGGCAATTGTGTTCTTTTTTAATTCCGCAAAGATTTGTAGAAGTGATTTAGTATTTAACTTTAGCATATTGTTAGATCAGGTGAATCCAAGATATACATGCATATTGTATAATTTATACATGGTATCAGAGCTGTGTTATTAATTTTCCACATGGTATCAGAGCATAGAAGATTTCAATTTTGAAGTAGGAGTTGATTTTGTTGGTGGAAAGAATTCTAATTTGCAGAAATATTTTCTTGGTGCTACAGTTGAGTTAACATCAAAATGGATTTCAATGGATTGCGGCTAGAGTATGAACTCGAGGGAATATCAAACTACATTTCCTGGAAGGACAGGATGGAGGTGGTGCTCGAAGGTAATGGCTTGAAGGAATTCATCGATAGTGATGTTCCTAAGCCCACTTCGACAGATGTTGCATTACTTGATGCATGGAAAAAGAAAGTGGCAAAGGCGAGGAGGATTCTGTTGGAAGGTGTACAAGACCACATTGTGTCAAGACTTCATGGGAAATCCACACCATATGCTATGTGGAAGGCTTTGACAGATCTTTTCCAAAGCAACAACGACCATAGGAAATTGGCGCTCAAAGATAAACTCAGGAAGATCAAGATGGAAAAGGGCGACAACATTCCAAAGTATCTCACGAAGTTTGTCCAATGTCAGTATGAACAGGGGAGTTTGGGAATAACTATTGCTGATGATGATTTGGTGAGCTTGGCTCTCTTGGGACTTCCTAAGAGTTGGCACAATTATGAAGACTTTGTCAATGGACGAGAAAAAATGTTGGATTGGGAACGACTATGGTAGGATCTGGTGCAGGAGGAGTTCAGGCGGAACACTAGAGATGGCTCTTCATCAAAGAATGATGATGAAAATGATTGTGCTTTGGCTACCAAGGAAAAGAAGGGGAAGGGGAAGAAATTCCATTCTAAATCTGAGTCTAAAGGCAATAAGCTGGATTTGTCCAAGGTGAAGTGTTTTCACTGTCACGAACATGGGCATATCGCTATTAACTATCCGCAGAAGAAGAAGAACAAGAAGGATGCTGAAGTTGCAGGTGGTGAGGTCCTTGCCTCGCAATTTGAACTTGAATTCTCCTTGATCACATGCATGCTGTCAAGTGCATTGGGATCGGTGTGGTATTTGGATAGTGGCGCTTCCTTCCACATGACAGGAGATAAGGAGCTTTTTAGTGACTTGGAGGAGAAGGATCTCCAAATGCATATAGAGATGGGCGATGATAGATGATACAGTGCAACTGGAATTGGTACCATTACCTTTCAGAGGGAGTCAGGTAAACCATTTCAATTGAAATATGTTATGCATGTTCTAGTTCTGAAGAAAAGCTTGGTCTCAGTCGCAATGTTGGAGGACAAAGGCTATAACGTTGCTTTTAGCGATGGAAAAACATTCTTGCGACATAAAAAATGGTTCAAGCCAAGAGGATAGGGATTTGAGTTAAGAACAAGCTGGAGGTAGATGGCTTCTTTGCCATGATGAGCAAGGCATAAAAAGTGGTGAGCCGGGATGAGGGCGAATTATGGCACAGATGATTGGGCAATCTTCATCATGGAGCCTTGAAAGTCATGCAGAAAATATCTAATGGACTTCTAATGGGAACACTTGCTTAGTTATATCAGTGCAAGGGTTGCACCATGGGGAAGTATGTAAAATCCACCTTTCATGAAAAGGAGAACCGTGCTTCGATGATCCTAGAGAGAGTTCACACAGACGTGTGTGGACCATTCTCGGTTTCTTCAACAACATAAGTATTATGTTATTTTTGTTGATGAATTTTCTTGTAAATGCTGGATATTATTCATGTAGAAGAAGGATCAAACATTCTCAAAGTTCTGTGAGTTTAAGGCATTGGTGGAGAAAAAGCCGGGGAAGCAAGTGAAGGCTTTGAGTAGCGATAATGGTGGAGAATACATCTCTAATGAATTCAAATACTTCTACAACAAAGAAGGAATTCGAAGAGAACTCATAGTGCCTCATAACGCACAACAAAATGGGGTCGCGGAGAGGAAGAACATAACGGTCGTGGGTGCAGCACGAGTGATGTTGCATGATTAGGGCCTACCAATGCATTTGTGGGTAGAAGCATGCAACACTACGGTTTATGTGCAAAATCGTTGTCCTCATAGAGTACTCGGCGTCAGTACACCTAAATAAGCTTTCACTGGTAAGAAACAAGATGTTTCACACTTTAAGATTTTTGGCTCATCTATTTATGTGCATGTGACCAAGAACACCAGGAAGAAGCTGTAGTCGACTGCTGAAGTTAGAATATTTGTGGGGTACACAGAAACACCCCATAATTATTGTGCATATTTTCCTATTAGTAAGATGATTTTTATGCGATGAGATATAAAATTCAATGAGGGGAAAGCCATGCGGTTGTCGCTTGAGAGGGAGCTAGAATTGCACGTGGAGGAGGAACTGTTGGTCCAAAGATGAGTCTCTAGATGTGGATCAACCATAGGAGGAGGTTCATGGAGTGGATTAGTCCACTCACGTAGAGCCAAACATCATAACTAGTAGAATTCGTACCACAGAAGTTGATAGGCTGAGACTTGATTCTACGCAGAATGTAGGAGCCCCTACTTCACAGTGCAGCCAAAGAAAGTCTCCTGACCGATTTACTAGATAAATGGCTCTCATGAGAAAATGTATTGTTATTAAGCCATCTTCCTTTCAGGAAGCAGTGCAGTAGGCCACATGGGTAGATGAAATGGTGGAGGAGTATGGCTGCATTGTCAAAAACAGTTTGGGAAATTGTTCCAAGGCCGGTTGATAAATCAGTGGTAGGTTCGAGATGGATCTACAAGGTAAAGCAAGTTTATGATGAGAGCGTTGAGAAATACAAGGCCAAATTTGTGGCCTGGGGCTTCTCAGAGATCAAGGGGATTGATTATGAAGAAACCTTTGCACCCGTCGCAAGGTATTATTCCATAAGGACCATCCTTTCTCTCTCAGCGCAAATGGGCTGGTGCATTCATCATATGGATGTGAAGATTGAATTTCTCAATGGGATAATTGAGGAAGAGGTGTACATAGAGCCATCTAAATGATTTGAGATCTTCAACAGTGAGTCGCATATGTACCGACTCAAAAGAGCGTTGTATGGGCTGAAGCAAGCACCCCGTGCTTGGTACACTCAGATAGACAACTATTTCACTGGACTGGGCTTCACCAAAAGTGAAGCAGATGCAAACCTATACTAAATTGTGGTGGAGGGTAAGATTTTAATCATTTTTCTTTATGTTGATGATTTAATATTGACAAGTGATGAGCAACTGATACACTCATGCAAGGAGGACCTTGCAAAGGAGTTCAAGATGAAGGATATTGGACTCCTTCATTATTTCCTTGGATTGGAAATATGACAGCGAGATGGTGAACTTTTTGCGTCTCAAGGCAAGTATTCAAGGGAGATACTGGGTAAGTTTCACATGGAGGGCTGCAAACCCATCGATACTCCTATTCCAGGAAACTGGAGGAAAGAGGATGCTACATCTGGAGAGGTGGTGGATGCTACTGTCCATCGACAGTTAGTGGGTTTGCTAATATATCTAGGGAACACGAGACCAAAAATTTTCTATGCGGTTAAACAACTAAGTCAAGCGATGGTTAAGCCTACCAAGCTCTTTTGGAAGGCAGGAAAGCATGTCCCGAGACACCTGAGGGGCACATTTGAGTATGGATTATGGTACAGACAGGCGGATGAGGTGAAGTTTCATGGCTTCACGGATGCAGATTGGCGGGCAGCCCAATGGACATAAAGATCACATCAGGGGGGATCTTTAGTATCAGATCTACAATTGTTTCTTGTTACAGTAGGGAGTAGAGATCCATGGCACTCAGTTCAGCGGAAGTGGAATACATGGTAGAGATTCAAGCTACATGTGAGTCTATCTAGATGAGAAAGATCTTGGTTGGTTTTTCTAGTTCTCATTTAGATCCGACAATGATTCATTGTGCTAATCAGAGTTGCATTAAACTCTCGATTAATATGGTATCATCATATCAGAGATTGTGTGCAGCAGAAGACCATGTTTCTTCAGTACATTCCTACGAAAGATCAGGATGTAGAGATTCTGACGAAGGTGCTCACCAGGAGAAAATTCGAATACCATAGAGATAGGATCGGGGTGAAGGATAATCCCTTTCTTGTTGAGAGGGGGTGTTGAGATTCAACAAGAAGATCCTAGTGAAAATTAAGCACCTACACTAGGATGGAGCCTCAGGCTATTTTTAGGTGGAGGTCTATTTATAGATGCATGAGAAAATTCTATTTATAGATGATGTCTATTTATAGATGGATGAGAAAATTCTATTTATAGATTATGGTCTATTTATAGATGTATGTGCAAGTTCTATTTATAGATCGCATGTCTATTTATATATGCAAGTCGACTAATATTATCCCTTAATAATAGTTGGACAATAAAAAATAATATATTCTCAATGAGAACTGAGTGATTCTAGTTGTAACAGAGTTGGAAGTGCAGTGGTGCATGAGTTGTGCAAGTTGTAAATCAGTTTAACTAGTTAAGTGAGTTAAAGTCAGTTGTGCTAGTTGTAACTGGAGATACAAGTAGTAAGAGAACAAGTGAATTAAATATTAATTAATTCACATGTAGTGATCTCAAATGCAACTGGTGTTTTTACTATTATTAACTGCATGCATGTTAGATCCAGTGGAGACCCAGCTGAGTTCTAGGTGAAAGGGAAGTGTAAATATCAGTTGTGATATTAGCAGGATACCCAGGTGTAGTTATAACACCACAGGATTCCCATGATACTAAGCACAGTTTAGGAAGGCTGAAATTCTTTGTGATTAAGGAGTGCATTCATCAGGAACTACGTGAGCAAGGCAGGCTGTCTGGAGAGAGTAAATTGGCTAATGGATTTGCCAATTTTTGTATGACAGTGTGAGACAATTAGCTGATGTACTGAGAGATCTTGTGAGAAGAGTTTTGTATGTAATTGTTTCATGATTCCTTGTGGAATATACAATATATGATAGAGGGGTTTTGACCAGTAAGCTTTCCTCGAGAATATATGGTGTTGTTCTTTTTATCTATTCTTATTTTCTTCATGTGATTGGCAATTGTGTTGTTTTTTAATTCCAAAAAGATTTGTAGAAGTGATTCAGTATTTAACTTTAGCATATTGTTAGATCGGGTGAATCCAATATATACATGCATATTTTAGAATTTCTACAAATATTTTTTCTCAAATGAGCATAGTTAGTGTACATGGTACTTTTATCCTATATGTTATATTTTGGTTCCAAATGAGAAATGGTTAAGTTTTCTTATGATGTTTTGTTTTATGTATCTATTTGAAAAAAATCAGGCATTAAGTAACTTTTGAACATGTCAGATTGTTATCTTTTGATATATATTCAATACAAGCAGTAAAAATTGCGATATAACCTTATCTAATTGATTTAATTAACTATTTAATTAAATCAATTATTTCAAATCGTTTTCATATCTCTAAGTGTTTGCATAATCTTTATTTTCATTTGCTGAAAGATAATCTTTACAAATCGCAAAAAGGATATATTTCATCCTAGGATACATATAGATAGATATATTATTTACTTCAACCTTGCTATTACTCCCATATACCAAGTTATAGACAGTTATAAATCTATCCATTTACCCAATTATATTTCACTGGGAAATTGGCCCCATAAATCTAGTCAGAGCCACCATACCAAACAGAAAAGGACGGTTTTTAAGTCCCCGACCAGGTGGTTTTCCCTGATGTTGTTGCATCGATTTTTGGGGCCTCAACATTTTTGGCGCTAAAAGGAGGGACATCGGACTATGATTGGTACCAAATATTAATCCAAAAAGTGAATACCCTTAAAAGAGTCATTCTCCCTTCAAGTATAATACAACTTCTAGTTCTAGTTCAAGGTATCCTATTCTTAGATTAAAATTTGTTCAATCTGCCCCCAAGTCTCCTAGTTCTATTCATAAAGAAATCTTTTCATATTATTGTTGAGCCCCAAAGATGTCCTTCTTTTCCACCACATTTCACTAAATTTCCTTTGTCCCTCATCAATTACAGGCTTAAATGATCAATAGGATTGATTAGGATTACTTTAAGAATGTATATAATGACTAACTTTCTATGTTTCCATGATTTTGTTATTGTAGTAATTTTTGACTAGACTTAGCTACAGAATGCAGCCATTCTGTAGCTAGTTGACGATTCTGCAGCTGTCTCCATGTTTTCACAGGTTACAGGTGTCACCTCAAAGAAAAACGCATATGGGTAAAATCCAGACTTCATCCACATCGTTCCTTGCTCCCTAAAAATTCTGAGCGGAATTCTACAGGTGGTTATGCACGTGGGAAACCAAAACTAGGAGATATACTTCTAATAGGACAAGGACTGTACAAATGTCCTTAATCATAGTACGAGACCACCACCAGAGTTCTAGTTTGATTTTAGTTTGGAAAGACATTTATTCCTGTTTTATCTCAAAGACAGTTATGTAATTTTGTTATAAGTATGACTCAGGAGACCGAGAAACAGCTAGCTAGATTTTGTTTTTGTTGCTAGATCTCGAAGACCGATACTGCTTTAAAGCATTTTGCATTTAATGAAAGTAAGTAATCACTTTTGGAAGCAAGATCTCGAGGCAATCTTGAGTATATTTGCAGCATCCGGTGGTGAGGGCCCCTACCGAGAAGCTTTGTCATATGGACTAGATAAGTAATCAAATTCTGTTTCATTCCTAGTTTAATTTTCTGAACTTTGTGTTTTTATATTCATTTGCATTGGATGCTACAGACTAGTCTTGTTCTTACGAATTATTCCAAGATATCACTAATATTGAATGAGATATAACTGTAGTATTTAAGAGTTAGTTGCATTTCTCTGAACTTTATGATTTTGTGCTCAATTACATCAGTTGTTACAGCTAGTCGTGATCTTATGAACTCTTCCAAAATATCACTAACTCTGGATGAGACATAGCTGTGGTGTTTTAGAGCTTTGTTGTGTTTTGTTGAATTTTATGCTTTCATGCTCATTTACATAACATGTTGCAGCCAGTCCTGTTCTATAAATTATTCCAAAATACAACTAACTCTGAATGAGACAGAGCTGAAACATTTCAGTGATTAGTTGCATCTTTAGTCTAGTTGTAGTACTCCGGAGGTAGATGTCACTCTAGTTTAATTTTGTCACTATATTTCAAGTTTGATGATGGCACTCTAGTTCAGTTCCAGTTCACTGTATTTCAAGTTAGGTTAATGGAATTCTAGTTTAGTTGTGGTCACTGTGTTTCAAGTTTGATCAATTGCATTCTAGTTCAGTGTTATCCATTATTCTTTAGGTTGTATTAACTGTCAAAATTAGACTTCACGGCCTTCATTGTTTACAAACTACTCTTGTTCTGACTTTCTATTAATGCATCATCATATGGACATGAATTAGTGATATCAGTTTAAGGCCTTGATTGTTCTGCAATCTTTTGCAATTTCACAAATAAGCTTTTTCCCAAAACTATTCTAGAAAATCTCTAACTTTCGGATGAGGCTTAGTAGTGATAAGTTGAGCTACAGAATGGATTAATCTTAGCATTACAAGTTAATTTAGAGTAGAAATCTTATTGTGCTACAAATAATCATTTCCAATTGTGTTCCAATAAAATTTTAGCCATGGATGAGATTCTTTGTAATATTGTAAGATGATTGTTTACTTAGGAGAACCTCATTTGCACTAAAATTGTCCTTTTCTCAAGCTATTCCAACATATTTATAATGAATGAATTGGATGAGTTCATGTTATGAGTTATTGAGTTCATGTTGTGATTTATTTCCTTGCTATGAGTCATTATCAAACTTTTCATTTTCTATTCTTTAGTGCCATACATAGTATAGAATAGGTTTTGCTCTTTTTTAGTGTGACCAACAACTGTTCTTCATCAACACTTAGTTATTTTCTTTCTTAACACAAAACCACAAAATCAAAAACATCATAAAAACACTAAACACAATGTAGTGAGAAACAGATACCTAGGCACATATAGTGCACCTCACTTCAGCAGTTTACTAGCCCTGGTTGACAATTTATGACCTCAATTTAGGAACACTAAGTTGAGCACTACATTTTGGCGCGCCGTTGCCGGGGAAGTGTAACTAGGTAGCCTTGTTTCTTACCTCCCAAAAACAATGACATGCGTAGAGAAAGAGACTCAAGGGGTAGATTCATAAGAAGCAGAAGCTTGATTTCTAGAACACCACTTGTTTCACCAAGACCAAGAACCAGCACACCTCCAACTCAAACCCATATTCCATCCTTTACTGATCCTAGACTTCCAGAGGACTTAAGATCAGATATTCCATCAGAAATACCTTCCACTTTACCCACTGAACATGTCTTAAAAGAAGATTCAGGAACCCTTGCTAGGGATTTAAACCTTTCAACTTCCACATAAGAATCAACAATGGCAGAAGAAGGGGGAGGAGGAGTTTTTAATGGAGAACACACACTATTTGGAGGGGGTAGAGGTAGAGGTAGAGGAGAAGGAGGTAGAGGTGCAGAAGGAGAAGGAGGCAAAGGAAGAGGTAGAAGAGAAATGGGAAGCTCTTTTGGGTTTCCTATAGTAGATGAAGAAACCAATACAACTATGAAAAACATTTCACCCTCTGTCCTTCCAAACTTTTATGGACTTAAAACTGAAGATCCTGAAACCTTCCTATTTGAATTTGAAGTCCTATGTAGAACGTATGACTACTTACAAGATGCTCAAAAAATTAAACTATTTCCTTCAACATTGAAAGGAGCAACATTGAAGTGGTTTATGAGTTTGATCAACAGTTCTATTAGGACATGGGAAGACATGAAACAAGCATTTCTAGAGAGGTATTTGGATTATTGTATGCTAGTCAACCATAAGGAGGAAGTGTTTAAAATTCTACAAAAAGAAGATGAAAATCTGGAAGATTTGTTGGAGAGATTTAACTACAACTTCAAAAGAGAAAAAATGGAAAACTTAGACCAAGACACCTTGAAAGCTCTCTTGTTGAAGACAATTAGGGATGAATGGTTAGTGTTTCGGGGAATATCACCCTAGAGGTTCGTTGGGTTACAACCTCCACAGAGCAGGGGCATGCTATTTAAGAAGGACTCACACAACCATACATGTTCATGAAAAACTAAATAGAGTAGATCGAGGAAGTTACCCGTAGGTCCTACGGTTGAAGCAGATCCCGCGGGGTCCAAACCCCCAGCAACCGTCCTTCCTTCTTAACCTGAAAGACAAGAAGAAACAAACACGAAAAACTGGTTGTACAGCATATATCTACTCTAAATGTTAGTGAAATCCATATAAAACATTAAATAAACCATAATGAATGCTTAAATAACAATTTTCTCATATATGTAAGCAGACACTAACACGTATATTTTGGGAACAAGATGGTACTTCTGTATTATAAATAGCATGTACAAAAGTAACGAGTGGAGAGATCACCTGAATCCTTCCACGATCTTCGAGCAGACCGTCGTCCGGATCCGTCTCGCCCTTGCCTCGCTAAGACTCCTTCCAAACTGGTGCATACGAGATGACATATAGAGAGATGAGCATCTCAAGGAAACAAGGGTTTCCTGTAATGAACTGGGAAAGTGCAGGAGGCACGGGGAATCAGACTTGGATAGGGAATACCAACAGAGTATAATATCAATAATTCTCTCTCTCCCTTAGGCCATACACATGAGGTGCTTTTATACTCCCTCAAAGTAGTTTCAACAGTTGGAAACAGTTGGCCACGTGCTGGGGTGGTTGAACTACCTGAGTAACCAACAACCCAGCCCGAAAATAGGGAATTTTTATATATTTTTTCATGATTTTAATGGCATACGTGGAAAATTACATGTGGACTCGCGTATACACGCGGAAAAGTCTAGGCATAACCGCGTATGGGGATTTTTACACTGTTTTTAAGTGAATTTGTCCAAGTCTGTAGGAATGGGTGCCCAAAGCCATAAAAGCAATCATGAATCATATGAAGGTGAGAAATGATGCTATAACAGTTAGATATCCTTAACATGATGGGAAAAGGGGATATATCTCAGCTTACATTCCCTGAAATAGCTGAATTAGTATCAACCTTTCAAGAGGGAAATCTAAAACTGTAAAAGGACCAAGAGACCCTGCTCTTGCAAGGGAAAGTAGGTCTGCTTCTGGGAAAGTAAGTAGGGTAGAAATAGGAAATATGCTTGATGAGTTCAAATCTGATATCTTGGGGAGTCTTAGTGAACAGATAGACACCCTTAAGTTACAAAACAAGCAAAAAGCTGAATCTGATGCCTTAGCAATCTTTTGTCCCAAATGTAGAAAGAAGCATGCCTTGAGAGAGTGCCCTTTAGATGCAAAAGTAGTAGAGACCTGTGTAATTTGTTCAAAAAAACATGAGACCAAGAGTTGTCCTTCACTTCCTGGTCTTAAAGCTGTCTTTCAAGAAGATACTCCTACAAGTTCCACAGAATCTCTCAATTTGTCTTCAGGAGGCCTTGGCAAGGACCTCAAACACAAGGATTTCATGATGAGTTGTATAATCAACCCCCACCAAATTGGAATTCTTGGCAGCAACCTTGGCCCCAATTTCAAAATAAATCACAAACTTGGGCACAAGGAGAAAAAAATCCCTATGGAAGATACTCTCAGTATTACCAATATCCACCAACCTATCCACCATATCCACATTTCCCTCCTCAACAAAATTTTCAACAAAATCCTCAACAAAATCCTCAAAATCCACAACATCAAAATCAACCACTTCCATTACCATTTCCTTAGAAAACAAATCAGTTGCCTGCCAAACCCATACCAAACCCCAACAATAAAAATCCTCAGAACACATACATGATAGAAGGCCAAAAATTTCCAACTTATTTGATCACTCCTTTAGACCTTAGTGATGTTCAACTTAGGTCTGGAAGAATACTTGAAAAGAGGAAACCTTCTGTAATCATACAAGAGCAAGACAATTATGAGGAAGATTCTCTACGGGTAAATAAAAGTCTTGAAGAGAACACAACTTTCCAAGAGTCAAACATTGAAAAATCAAAACAAAAAGAACCAATAATTTCAACTCCTATATTAGAGCATCCATCAACATCCACTTCTACACCTCCCTTTCCAGAAAGATTACAAATTGATAGGGGTGTAGAAAAACAAATTATGGTGCCTAATTATGATTTCCTAGATGAGCTGAGAAATGTTTGTAGTAAGATCCCATTATTACAAGCCATCAAGGAAATTCCAATCTTAGCAAAAACAATAAAGGAGTTGAGCATGAAGAAAACTAGAAAAATAATAAGAGAGATAAAGAAAATTCAACTGGTAGGGAAAATAGCAGATATCATGATGGGTAAGATTACTATTCCAAAGTATCTAGACCCAGGAAATCCAGTTGTTAAAATTCACATCAATGGAATTGAGATCCAAAACACACTTATTGATTTAGGAGCAGCAATCAATATTATGAGTAGACAAATCATGGATAAACTGAAACTTTTTAATCTTCTTTTTACACCGACATTATTACAATTAGCAGACAGATCTGTGATCAAACCTGATGGGGTAATAGAAGACATTCTAGTGTCCCTAGATTCTTGGGAGTATCCTATGGATTTTATGATCCTAACTCCTAAGAATAATCTAGGAGGACACCCTATTATATTAGGAAGACCTTGGTTAGCTACAGTTGATGCTTTCATTATTTGTAGATCCGGTGATATGTACATCTCTGATGGTAGTTCAACCAAGAAATTTACCTTGTATCCTCCAGCAAGAAAAATTATAGAATTAGATTATACTCAATGGATAGAGGATGAAGAAGACTTACAATCTCTCTTCACAATTTACGAAATTAGTGAAGATAGCCAGATTCTGAATACCTTAGAAAAATTTGAATCCTCTTCGGAATACAAACATGAACAATTTCAAGAAGAATCCAACATTGAGTTTTTATCATCAAGGCAGATGTCTCTCTATTCTATGGATAAATTTGGCAGCTCTACAATTGAGATATTTCCAGGCAAAACTTTAAACATAAACAAGAACCTAGAGAAATCTCAACAAGAAGAGCTAGTCAAAATATTACAGAGACATTATTTTGCATATGAATGGGAGTACACTGATATGAAAGGGATAAACCCCAAGACTTGCACTCATCACATCTACATAGAGGAAAATTTTAAACCAATCAGACAACCTCAAAGAAGGATGAATCCATATCTTAGGGAGATTGTTAAAGAAGAATTGCAGAAATTGTTAAATTTAAACTTTATCTATCCCATTTCAGATAGTCAATGGGTTTCTCCTTTGGTAATTGTGCCAAACAAAAATGGTAAATGGAGGGTATGTATTGACTACTGAGAATTAAACAAAGCTACTCTTAAAGATCATTTTCCATTACCTTTCATAGATCATGTGTTAGATACATTAGCTGGCAAAAAGGACTTCTCATTTTTAGATGGGTTTAGTGGTTATAATCAAATCCAAGTAGCACTGGAAGATCAAGACAAAACCACATTTACCTGTCCTTGGGGTACCTATGCTTACCGAGTATTTCCATTTGGACTATGCAATGCACCCGCAACATTTCAAAGGGCAGTACTAGGAGTTTTTTCAGATCTAATACATGATTGTGTAGAGGTATATATGGATGATTTCACAGTTTATGGAAACACATTTGAAGAAGCCTTAGAAAACTTAGAAAAAGTCTTAAAGAGATATAAAGAAGCAAATCTTTCAGTAAGTCATGAGAAGTGTTTTATGATGTTTACTGAAGGAATTGTTTTGGAACATCACATTTCAGGGGATGGGATTAGAGTTGATGAGTCAAAAGTTGAAGTCATCTCTAACTTATCTATTCCAAGTTGTCAAAAAGATGTTAGGAGTTTTCTAGGATTTACAGGATATTATCGGAGATTTATAGAAAACTTCACTAAGATAGCATCTCCACTCTTCAAATTACTTACCAAAGATTGTGAATTCAAATGGACTTCTGATTTCCAGTTAGCCTTTGAAACCCTGAAAACCAAAATTTCTGAAGCACCTATATTAAGGGGACCTAACTGGAAGTTACCTTTTCATATCTCAACAGATGCTTCCGATACAGCTCTAGGAGCAGTATTGGGACAAAAAGACCTGATTCCTTATGCCATCTACTATACCAGTAAAAATTTGACTCCTGCAGAGTTAAACTATACTGTAACTGAAAAAGAGTTTTTAGCTGTTGTTCATGCCATAAACAAATTCAGACACTATATAACAGGCTATGAAACTTTTGTTCACACAAATCATTCTGCAATTAGATATTTAATGAACAAATCAATTACTAATGGTAGAGTCATAAGACGGTTATTGATTTTACAAGAATTCAACATTACCATTCTAGATAGGCCTAGAAAACAAAACACAGTAGCTGATTTCCTATCTAGACTCCAAAACATCCAAGACAATACCCCAGTTGAAGATCAATTCCCTGATGAATATCTTTTTGCAATTTCTACTCAGACTCCTTGGTTTGCTGACATTGCTAATTATTTAGTTTCAGTGAAATTTCCTTCAATAATGAATGCAAGAGACAAAAGAAAGATCATTTATGACAGTGCAAAATATTCATGGGTTGCTAATGAGTTATACAAAATAGGTCCAGACTTTATCATTAGGAGATGTGTTCGAGAAGATGAGATGCCTGAGATCCTCAAGGCATGTCATGATGAACCTTGTGGTGGACACTTTGCTGATAAAAGGACAGCTTATAAGGTCCTTCATTTAGGATACTATTGGCCATTCCTTTTTAAAGATGCTAAAGAGTATGTCAAAAGGTGTGACAGTTGCCAAAGGGTAGGGAAACCTTCTCCTTCAGGTGAGATGCCATTGCAGCCTCAGGTACATATTGAACCTTTTGAAAAATGGGCTTTGGATTTTGTAGGACCTATTAGTCCTCCATCAAGACAAAAGAAGTATATATTAGTTTGCACTGATTATGTTACCAAATGGGTAGAGGCCAAGCCATTACTTTCTGCTACTGAAGCATCTGTAGTTAATTTTCTTTTTGAGGATATTTTTACTCATTTTGGTGTCCCAAGGGAAATTTTTACAGATCAAGGAGCTCAATTTACATCAAAGCTAGTGGAACAAATGATGGAGAGGTACAAAATCAGACACAGAAAATATACTCCCTATCATCCACAAGTAAATGGTCAAGTGGAATCTACTAATAAGGTCATTGAAGGGATCCTAACGAAGACTGTTCATTTTCATAGAAGAGATTGGGAAGATAGGCTTCCTGAAGCCTTGTGGGCCTATAGAACTACATGGAGAAGCACAACAGGCCATACTCCTTATGAACTTGTTTATGGAAAGCAAGTTTTGTTTCCCATAGAGTTCTAGATTAAAACTTTCAAAATGACAGTTCAGCTAGGACTTGATCTAACAGAGGCACAAAAGCACAGATTGGAGAAGATTAATGAATTGGATGAGATCAGACAAGATGTAGTTCAGAAAACAAGTATAGTCCAACAACAAAAGACTAGATGGCATGAAAAGTACATCAAGGAAAAGAAGTTCAAAGAAGGTGACTGGGCCCTCTTGTTTGATTCAAAGTTCAAGGATTTTCAAGGTAAATTCCAAACACATTGGCTTGGGCCATATGAAATTATAAGAATTTTTGAAAATGGAGCAATAAAAATCAGTACAATAGATGAAGAGAAGGTCACTTTTCTTGTGAATGGTCATAGATTGAAGCTGTATCACAAGCCACTTTCAAGAGAAGAATTTGTCAAGAGATTCCAGGAAAACAGTGATATGAAGTTAATGAAGAAGAATTTTTCTTTTTCATCAACTTAATCGAATTTTCTGAAGTCAGATATTTGAAATAAATAAATAAATAAATAAATATAAAAAATAAAGTATAAACATGAAAACTAATCTTTGATTAGCATGCTTATACAGAAAAGATAGAGTGAAAATCATAATCTTTTTGACACTTTAGCTTTTCAAGTTTGGTCTTTTTCTGCAAGCAGCTACCATAAAATCATAAGTGATTTACTTTTCACTTATGATCCATTTCACTCCATTCATCCATACTCCATTTAATTTCATTCATCCATACTTCATTCATTTCATTCCATGGTCCACCTCATTTCCATCTCAGAGTTTTAAGATTGATTTCTTTCTGCAATTGAATAATATAGATCATAAGTTGCAGGTCACTTTCCATACTTCACTCCACTTCATAATTGTGATTCATTTCATTTCATTATTCACTTCACTCATACTCCATTACGCCATATTTCATTATCCATTTTTAACTCGTTTCATACAACATTCCATTCGTGCTTCAAACCATTCCATTTCATGTTTCAAGGCTTCTACAGGTACATTCTGCAATCGGTCAGACATTCTGCAGCCAGTCAGACATTCTGCAGCCAGAGATCCTGAAGGCGCTATCCAGTAATCACTTGATTTGACAGCAAATTGATCCTGCATATCTAAGACAACAAGAAAAATCAAAGGAGTTATGAGGATTGAAGATCAATGATTTTCAAAGGAGGACAAGGCATATCAAAACCACAAAAAAAAAAAAATCAAAGGAAAGGCAAAGGTAAAAGTTATGAAATTATTATGGTGACAGATCATGAAAATTTCAGCATAGTTAAGTCATGTATGATTCAAAAAGGTTATTTTAATTAGTCGTGTTGATCATGCCTATAAACCATATCATATTTTTTTTTGACAAAATCCCTTTCATCTTTCCATATCCGATCATCATTTAAAACTTAACGGTTAAGTACTGAAGTGATTTAATCAGTCACGTCACTAGGCCAAAGTATTTAATGATGATTTTGAATTTCTCACGAAATATCTCCGTGGTCTTTTCTTCCGTGATAGCTTTCAACTCATATGAATCACCCTCACCGCATTATACTCGTTTCATAACCACTCCATATCATTTCTTTCCGTAGCCAATTCTTAGCCATTCCAGCCTGTAAAACAGAGGAAGCATCTGTGGGGCAAAAACAACTCTTTAATAGCCATTTTCACAGTGGATAGAAGAGTAGTAAATTGAAGGTCGGAAAGAGAAGATATGGGTCTCATAGTGAGGACCGAACCAGTTGGAACCAAGTACTTGGAGGGTTATCCACAAATCAGAGAAATGCTACAGCAGGCTGGGTGGTTGCAATTTTTGGAAAAAATCAATGGTTTTCACAAAGAGGTGACTAAAACATTTTCACGGTCCTTCAATGGAGCAGAGGTCGAGATAGGAGATATTAAATTCACTATTACAGAAGTTTTCATTGCAGAAGCAACGGAATTACCCAGACAAGGAGAACGCTGGTTCAAAAATAGGGAATTTCATAATGAGGAATGGAGGCAAATACTCAAAACCCCAGGTATGGATGTTTCCATTTTTAAGAAGGGTATTCCTAGCTCATCACTGAAATAAAAATGAAGGAATATGTTGCCCATTTTGCAAAAAATTATAACTTGTGAAGGAAGATTTGGTACCCTCTATGTTTATCATATTCGGTTAATGATGCATTTCTTAGAAGAAGAAATCAATTTGCCCTTTTTCTTACTTCATAGCTTAAAGAGAATGGCCTCAAATGTTCAAAAGAGGGTTCAATTTCTGGAAACAACCTTGTATCACCATGGTTTAGTCAAAATCTTAATTGAACATCATTTGGGAAAAATTGGCGATAATTGGGATGAGTTTCTAGTGACGAATCACTTTAAAGAACCCAAGGAATATCCACCTGAAGGCAAACCTACAAGAACAACCAGGAGAAAGGAAATTTCCATAGCTGTTGAAGTTGAAACTTGTAAATAAATAAAAGAGGACAGTGAAGAGATGATTTCTGAGAAATCGGCTCAAATTAAGAAGCAGCTTAAGAAGGAGGATAATAAGAAAATATGCCAAAGACAGAGGAGAAGGGCCATCTCAACCAAGACGGAGCACATGCTTAGAGGTATACTAAAGAAAACAGAGGTTAGACAAACTGGAATCATAAACATTGAGGATGAAGAAACACCTACTGCTAGATCACCTGAGTATCAGTATGAGGAGGATTTTGATGAAGGATCTCCTGAGATAGACCCAGCACAACAAGAAATTTACAATTATGTTGAGACACTAGAGAAGAGAGCTTCAGAAAGTAGAGACAGAACTCCTAGCCCATAAAAATCTGGAATTGATATACTAAGAAGAGACAAATATGAGTTAGAAGTTCTCAATAGGCATATCAAGAACGAGAATGAAATTTTAAGGGAGCAGGTTAAGCTGAAAGGTGATATGAATACAACTCTGTCTCTACAAATGAAAAATTTGTACAAGGCCAGTGATAAATTGAAGAAGAAAAACAAAAAGTTAAGCAGGGCACTTACAAATTTGAGATTCAAGTTAGTCATAAAGAAGCCCAAAAGGCCATTGACTGTCAGGAAAAGCAGAAGAAGGGGCCTAGATGTCCTAGCAGAGGTCTCAGAGTACATGGAATAGTTGCATGAGGACATGCAAAAGCCTTGGAGTGGGGGTATGTTGAGCCCCAAAGATGTCATTCTTTTCCACCACATTTCACTTCATTTCCTTTGTCCCTCATCAATTACAGGCTTAAATGATCAATAGGATTGATTAGGATTACTTTAAGAATGTATATAATGACTAACTTGCTATGTTTCCATGATTCTGTTGTTGTAGTAATTTTTTACTAGACTTAGCTACAGAATGCAGCCATTCTGTAGCTAGTTGTCGATTCTGCAGCTGTCTTCATGTTTTCACAGGTTCCAGGTGTCACCTCAAAGGAAAAGGCATATGGGTAAAATCCAGACTTCATCCACATCGTTCCTTGCTCCCTACAAAGTCTGAGCGGAATTCTACAGGTGGTTATGCACGTGGGAAACCAAAACTAGGAGATAGACTTCTAATAGGACAAGGACTATACAGATGTCCTTAATTATAGTACGAGACCACCACCAGAGTTATAGTTTGATTTTAGTTGGGAAAGACATTTATTCCTTTTTTATCTCAAAGACAATTATGTAATTTTGTTATAAGTATGACTCGGGAGACCGAGAAACAGCTAGCTAGATTTTGTTTTGTTGCTAGATCGCAGAAGACCGTAATACTCTGTTTTAAAGTATTTTCCCTTTAATGAAAGAAGCATCGCTTTATTGCAAGATCTTAGGCAATCTTGAGTATATTTGCATGCTAATCCAGTGGTAGAGGGCCCCTGATACCTGAGAAGCTTTGTTCATATTGTTTAGATAAGTAACTCAGCCTTGTTTCATTCCTAGTTTAATCAATTTTCTGAACTTTGTGTTTTTATATTCATTTGCATTGGATGCTACAGACTAGTCTTGTTCTTACGAATTATTCCAAGATATCACTAATATTGAATGAGATATAACTATAGTATTTAGGAGTTAGTTGCATTTCTCTAAAATTTATGATTTTGTGCTCAATTACATCAGTTGTTACAGCTAGTCGTGATCTTATGAACTCTTCCAAAATATCACTAACTCTGGATGAGACATAGCTGTGGTGTTTTAGAGCTTTGTTGTGTTTTGTTGAATTTTATGCTTTCATGCTCATTTACATAAAATGTTGCGGCGAGTCTGTTCTATATAAATTATTCCAAAATACCACTAACTCCGAATGAGCCAGAGCTGAAACATTTCGGTGATTAGTTGCATCTTTAATTATTTAGTTGTAGTACTCCGGAGGTAGATGTCACTCTAGTTTAATTATGTCACTATATTTCAAGTTTGATGATGGCACTCTAGTTCAGTTCCAGTTCACTGTATTTCCAGTTGAAGATCAATTCCCTGATGAATATCTTTTTGCAATTTCTACTCAAACTCCTTGGTTTGCTGACATTGCTAATTATTTAGTTTCAGGGAAATTTCCTTCAATAATGAATGCAAGAGACAAAAGAAAGATCATCTATGACAGTGCAAAATATTCATGGGTTGCTAATGAGTTATACAAAACAGGTCCAGATTTTATCATTAGGAGATGTGTTCGGGAAGATGAGATGCCTGAGATCCTCAAGGCATGTCATGATGAACCTTGTGGCGGACACTTTGCTGATAAAAGAACAACTTATAAGATCCTTCATTTAGGATACTATTGGCCATCCCTTTTTAAATATGCTAAAGAGTATGTCAAAAGGTGTGACTGTTGCCAAAGGGTATGGAAACCTTCTCCTTCAGGTGAGATGCCATTGCAGCCTCAGGTACATATTGAACCTTTTGAAAAATGGGCTTTAGATTTTGTAGGACCTATTATTCCTCCATCAAGACAAAATAAATATATATTAGTTTTCACTGATTATGTTACCAAATGGGTAGAGGCCAAGCCATTACTTTCTGCTACTGAAGCATCTGTAGTTAATTTTCTTTTTGAGGATATTTTTACTCGTTTTGGTGTCCCAAGGGAAATTTTTACAGATCAAGGAGCTCAATTTACATCAAAGCTAGTGGAACAAATGATGGAGAGGTAAAAAATTAGACACAGAAAATCTACTCCCTATCATCCACAAGCAAATGGTCAAGTGGAATCTACTAATAAGGTCATTGAAGGGATCCTAACGAAGACTGTTCATTTGCATAGAACAGATTGGGCAGATAGGCTTCCTGAAGCCTTGTGGGCCTATATAACTACATGGAGAAGCACAATAGTCCATACTCCTTATGAACTTTTTTATGAAAAGCAAGTTTTGTTTCCCATAGAGTTCCATATTTAAACTTTCAAAATGGCAGTTCAGCTAGGAATTGATCTAACAGAGGCACAAAAGCACAGATTGGAGCAGATTAATGAATTGGATGAGATCAGACAATATGCAGTTCAGAAAAAAAGTATAGTCCAACAGCAAAGGACTAGATGGCATGACAATTACATTAAGGAAAAGAAGTTCAAAGAAGGTGACTGGGCCCTCTTGTTTGATTCAAAGTTCAAGGATTTTCAAGGTAAATTCCAAACACATTGGCTTGGGCCATATGAAATTATAAGAATTTTTGACAATGGAGCAATAAAAATCAGGAAAATAGATGAAGAGAAGGTCACTTTTCTTGTAAATGGTCATAGATTGAAGCTGTATCACAAGCCACTTTCAAGAGAAGAATTTGTCAAGAGATTCCAGGAAAACAGTGATATGAAGTTAATGAAGAAGAATTTTTCTTCTTCATCAACTTAATTGAATTTTCTGAAGTCAGATATTGAAAAAAATAAAAAAATAAAAAAATAAAAAAATAGAGTATAAACATGAAAACTAATCTCTGATTAGCATGTTTATACAGAAAAGATAGAGTGAAAATCAGAATCTTTCTGACACTTTAGCTTTTCAAGTTTGTTTTTTTTCTCTGCAAGCAGCTATCATAAAATCATAAGTGATTCACATCCCACTTATGATCCATTTCACTCCATTCATCCATACTCCATTTCATTTCATTCATCCATACTTCATTCATTTCATTCCATGGTCCACCTCATTTCCATCTCAGAGTTTTAAGATTGATTTCTTTCTGCAATTGAATAATACAGATCATAAGTTGCAGGTCACTTTCCATACTTCACTCCACTTCATAATTGTGATTCATTTCATTCCAATATTCACTTCACTCATACTCCATTACACCATATTTCATTATCCATTTTTAACTCATTTCATACAACATTCCATTCATGCTTCAAACCATTCCATTTCATGTTTCAAGGTTTCTATAGGTACATTCTGCAATCGGTCAGACATTCTGCAGCCAGTCAGACATTCTGCAGCCAGAGATCCTGAAGGCGATATCCAGTAATCACTTGATTTGGCAGAAAATTGATCCTGCATATCCAAGACAACAAGAAAAATCAAAGGAGTTATGAGGACTGGAGATTAATGATTTTCAAAGGAGGACAAGGCATATCAAAACCACAAAAAAAAAAATCAAAGGAAAGGCAAAGGTAAAAGTTATGAAATTATTATGGTGACAGATCATGAAAATTTCAGCATAGTTAAGTCATGTATGATTCAAAAAGGTTATTTTAATTAGTCGTGTTGATCATGCCTATTAACCATATCATAATTTTTTTTGACAAAATCCCTTCCATCTTGCCATATCCGATCATCATTTAAAACTTAACGGTTAAGTACTGAAGTGATTTAATCAGTCACGTCACTAGGCCAAAGTATTTAATGATGATTTTGAATTTCTCACGAAATATCTCTGTGGTCTTTTCTTCCATGATAGCTTTCAACTCATATGAATCACCCTCACCGCATTATACTCATTTCATAACCACTCCATATCATTTCTTTCCGTAGCCAATTCTTAGCCATTCCGGTCTGTAAAACAGAGGAAGCATCCGTGGGGCAAAAACAACTCTTTAATAGCCATTTTCACAATGGATAGAAGAGCAGTAAATTGAAGGTTGGAAAGAGAAGCTATGGGTCTCATAGTGAGGACTGAACTAGTTGGAACCAAGTACTTGGAGGGTTATCCACAAATCAGAGAAATGCTACAGCAGGCTGGGTGGTTGCAATTTTTGGAAAAATTCAATGGTTTTCACAAAGAGGTGACTAAAAAATTTGCACGGTCCTTCAATGGAGCAGAGGTCGAGATAGGAGATATTAAATTCACTATTACAAAAGTTTTCATTGCAGAAGCAACGTAATTACCCAGACAAGGAGAACACTGGTTCAAAAATAGGGAATTTCATAATGAGGAATGGAGGCAAATACTCAAAAACCCAGGTATGGATGTTTCCATTTTTAAGAAGGGTATTCCTAGCTCAGCACTGAAAAACAAATGGAGGAATATGTTGCTGATTTTGCAAAAAATTATAACTTGTGAAGGAAGATTTGGTACCCTCTATGTTTATCATATTCGGTTAATGATGCATTTCTTAGAAGAAGAAATCAATTTTCCCTTTTTCTTACTTCATAGCTTAAAGAGAATGGCCTCAAATGTTCAAAAGAGGTTCAATTTCTAGAAACAACCTTGTATCACCATGGTTTAGTCAAAATCTTAATTTAACATCATTTGGGAAAAATGGAAGATAATTGGGATGAGTTTCTAGTGAGGAATCACTTTAAAGAACCCAAGGAATCTCCACCTGAAGGAAAACCTACAAGAAGAAGCAGAAGAAAGGAAATTTCCAAAGATGTTGAAGTTGAAACTTGTAAATCAATACAAGAGGACAGTGAAGAGATGATTTCTGAGAAATTGGCTCAAATTAAGAAGCAGCTTAAGAAGGAGAGGATAATAAGAAAATATGCCAAAGACAGAGGAGAAGAGCCATCTCAACCAAGACGGAGCCACAGGCTTAGAGGTATACTAAAGAAAATAGAGGTTAGACAAACTGCATAAAGATTGAGGATGAAGAAACACCTACTGCTAGATCACCTGAGTATCAGTATGCGAAGGATTTTGATGAAGGAGCTCCCGAAATAGACCCAGCACAACAAGAAATTTACAATTATGTTGAGACACTAGAGAAGAGAGCTTCAGAAAGTAGAGACAGAACTCCTAGCCCACCAAAATCTGCAATTGATGTACTAAGAAGAGACAAATATGAGTTAGAAGTGCTCAATAGGCAAATCAAGAACGAGAATGAAATTTTAAGGGAGCAGGTTAAGCTGAAAGGTGATATGAATACAACTCTGTCTCTACAAATGAAAAATTTGTACAAGGCCAGTGAAAAATTGAAGAAGAAAAACAAAAAGTTAAGCAGGGCACTTACAAATTTGAGATTCAAGTTAGTCATAAAGAAGCCCAGAAGGCCATTGAATATCAGGCAAAGCAGAAGAAGGGGCCTAGATGTCCTAGCAGAGGTTTCAGAGTACATGGAATAGTTGCATGAGGACATGCAAAAGTCTTGCAGTGGGGGTATGTTGAGCCCCAAAGATGTCGTTCTTTTCCACCACATTTCACTTCATTTCCTTTGTCCCTCATCAATTACAGGCTTAAATGATCAATAGGATTGATTAGGATTACTTTAAGAATGTATATAATGACTAACTTTCTATGTTTCCATGATTTTGTTGTTGTAGTAATTTTTGACTAGACTTAGCTACAGAATGCAGCCATTCTGTAGCTAGTTTCCGATTCTGCAATTGTCTTCATGTTTTCACAGGTTCTAGGTGTCACCTCAAAGGAAAAGGCATATGGGTAAAATCCAGACTTCATCCACATCATTCCTTGCTCCCTACAAAGTTTGAGCGGAATTCTACAGGTGGTTATGCACGTGGGAAACCAAAACTAGGATATAGACTTCTAATAGGACAAGGACTGTACAGATGTCCTTAATCATAGTACGAGACCGCCACCAGAGTTATAGTTTGATTTTAGCTGGGAAAGAAATTTATTCTTGTTTTATCTCAAAGACAGTTATGTAATTTTGTTATAAGTATGACTCGAGAGACCGAGAAACAGCTAGCTAGATTTTGTTTTGTTGTTAGATCTCAGAAGACCGTAATACACTGTTTTAAAGTATTTTCCCTTTAATAAAAGAAGCATCGCTTTATTGCAAGATCTGAGGCAATATTGAGTAGATTTGCGTGCTAATCCGGTGGTAGAGGGCCCCTGCTACCTGAGAAGCTTTGTTCATATGGTTTAGATAAGTAACTCAGCCTTGTTTCATTCCTAGTTTAATCAATTTTCTGAACTTTGTGTTTTTATATTCATTTGCATTGGATGCTACAGAATAGTCTTATTCTTACGAATTATTCCAAGATATCACTAATATTGAATGAGATATAACTGTAGTATTTAGGAGTTATTTTCATTTCTCTGAAATTTATGATTTTTTGCTCAATTACATCAGTTGTTACAGCTAGTCGTGATCTTATGAACTCTTTCAAAATATCACTAACTCTGGATGAGACATAGCTGTGGTGTTTTAGAGCTTTGTTTTGTTTTGTTGAATTTTATGCTTTCATGCTCATTTACATAACATGTTGAAACCAGTCCTGTTCTATAAATTATTCCAAAATACCACTAACTCTGAATGAGGCAGAGCTGAAACATTTCAGTGATTAGTTGCATCTTTAGTCTAGTTGTAGTACTCCGGAGGTAGATGTCACTCTAGTTTAATTCTGTCACTATATTTCAAGTTTGATGATGGCACTCTAGTTCAGTTCTAGTTCACTGTATTTCAAGTTAGGTTAATGGCATTCTAGTTTAGTTGTGGTCACTGTGTTTCAAGTTTGATCAATTGCATTCTAGTTCAGTGTTATCCATTGTTCTTTAGGTTGTATTAACTGTCAAAATTAGACTTCACGGCCTTCATTGTTCACAAACTACTATTGTTCTCACTTTCTATTAATGCATCATCATATGGATAGGAATTAGTGATATCAGTTTAAGGCCTTGATTGTTCTGCAATCTTTTGCAATTTCACAAATAAGCTTTTTCCCAAAACTATTCTAGAAAATATCTAACTTTCAGATGAGGCTTAGTAGTGACAAGTTGAGCTGTAGAATGGATTAATCTTAGCATTACAAATTAATTCAGAGTAGAAATCTTATTGTGCTACAAATAACATTTTTCAATTGTGTTCCAATAAACTTCTAGCCATGGATGAGATTCTTTGTAATATTGTAAGATGATTGTTTACTTAGGAGAACCTCATTTGCACTAAACTTGTCCTTTTCTCAAGCTATTCCAACATATTTCTAATGAATGAATTGGATGAGTTCATGTTATGAGTTATTGAGTTCATGTTTTGATTTATTTCCTTTCTATGAGTCATTATCAAACTTTTCATTTTCTGTTCTTTAGTGCCACACATAATTTAGAATAGGTTTTGCTCTATTTTTAGTGTGACCAACAATTGTTCTTTTTCAACATTTAGTTCTTTTCCTTCTTAACATAAAACCACAAAACCAAAAACATCATAAAAACACTAAACACAACGTAGTGAGAAACAGATACCTAGGCACATATAGTGCACCTCACTTCAACAGTTTACTAACCCTGGTTGATAATTTATGACCTCAATTTAGGAACACTAAGTTGAGCACACATTTTGGTGCCGTTGCCGGGGAAGTGTAACTAGGTAGCCTTGTTTATTACCTCCCAAAAACAATGACATGCGTAGAGAAAGAGACTCAAGGGGTAGATTCATAAGAAGCAGAAGCTTGATTCCTAAAACACCACTTGTTTCACCAAGACCAAGATCCAACACATCTTCAACTCAAACCCACATTCCATCCTTTACCGATCCTAGACTCTTAGAGGACTTAAGATCAGATATTCCATTAGAAATACCTTCCACTTCATCCACTAAAACTATCTTAGAAGAAGATTCAAGGATCCCTGCTAGAGGCACAAACTCTTCCAATTCCACAGAAGAATCAACTATGGTAGAAGAAGGGGGAGGAGGAGTATTTAATGGAGAACACAAACTATTTGGAGGGGGTAGAGGTAGAGGTAGAGGTAGAGGAGAAGGAGGTAGAGGTGCAGAAGGAGAAGGAGGCAGAGGAAGATGTAGAAGAGAAATGGGAAGCTCTTTTGGGTTTCCTATAGTAGATGAAGAAACCAATACAACTATGAAAAAAATTTCACCCTCTGTCCTTCCAAAATTTTATGGACTTAAAACTGAAGATCCTAAAACCTTCCTATTTGAATTTGAAGTCCTATGTAGAACCTATGACTACTTGCAAGATGCTCAAAAACTTAAACTATTCCCTTCAACATTGAAAGGAGCAGCATTAAAATGGTTTATGAGTTTGATCAATAGTTCTATTAGGACATGGGAAGACATGAAACAAGAATTTCTAGAGAGGTATTTGGATTACTGTATGCCAGTCAACCATAAGGAGGAAGTGTTTAAAATTCTACAAAAAGAAGATGAAAATCTGGAAGATTTGTTGGAGAGATTTAACTACAACATCAAAAGAGCAAAAATGGAAAACCTAGACCAAGACACTTTGAAAGCTCTCTTGTTGAAGACAATTAGGGATGAATGGTTAGATATCCTTAACATGATGGGAAAAGGGAATATATCTCAGCTTACATTACCTGAAATAGCTGAATTATGTATCAACCTTTCAAGAGGGAAATCTAAAACTGTAAAAGGACCAAGAGACCCTGCTCTTGCAAGGGCAAGTAAGTCTGCTTCTGGGACAGTAAGTAGGGCAGAAATAGGACATATGCTTGATGAGTTCAAATATGATATCTTGGGGAGTCTTAGTGAACAGATAGACATCCTTAAGTTACAAAACAAGCAAAAATCTGAATCTGATGCCTTAGCAATATTTTGTCCCAAATGTAGAAAGAAGCATGCCTTGAGAGAGTGCCCTTTAGATGCAAAAGTAGTAGAGACATGTGTAATTTGTTCAGAAAAACATGAGACCAAGAGTTGTCCTTCACTTCCTGGTCTTAAAGCTATCTTTCAAGAAGATACTCCTACAAGTTCCACAAAATCTCTCAATTTGTCTCCAGGAGGCCTTGGAAAAGACCTCAAACACAAGGATTTCATGATCAGTTGTATAATCAACCCCCACCAAATTGGAATTCTTGGCAACAACCTTGGCCCCAATTTCAAAATCAATCAAAAACTTGGGCACAAGGAGCACAAAATCCCTATGGAAGATACTCTCAGTATTACCAATATCAACCATCCTATCCACCATATCCACATTTCCCTCCTCAACAAAATTTTCAACAAAATCCTCAAAATCCACAACATCAAAATCAACCACTTCCATTACCATTTCCTTAGAAAACAAATCAGTTGCATGCCCAACCCATACCAAACCCCAACAATAAAAATCCTCAGAACACATACATGATAGAAGGCCAACAATTTACAACTTATTTGATCACTCCTTTAGACCTTAGTGATGTTCAACTTAGGTCTGGAAGAATACTTGAAAAGAGGAAAGCTTCTGTAATCATAGAAGAACAAGACAATTCTGAGGAAGATTCTCTACAGGTAAATAAAAGTCTTGGAGAGAACACAACTTTCCAAGACTCAGACATTGAAAAATCAAAACAAAAAGAACCAATAATTTCAACTCCTATATTAGAGCATCCATCAACATCCACCTCTACACCTCCCTTTCCAGAAATATTACGAATTGATAGGGGTGTAGAAAAACAAATTATGGTGCCTAATTATGATTTTCTAGATGAGCTAAGAAATGTTTGTATTAAGATCCCATTATTGCAAGCCATCAAGGAAATTCCAATCTTAGCAAAGACAATAAAGGAGTTGAGCATGAAGAAAAAAATAAAAAGAATAAGAGAGACAAAGAAAATTCAACTGGCAAGAAAAATAGTAGATATCATGATGGGTAAGATTGCTATTCCAAAGTATCTAGACCTAGGAAATCCAGTTGTTAAAATTCACATCAATGGAATTGAGATCCAAAACACACTTATTGATTTAGGAGCAGCAATAAATATTATGAGTAGACAAATCATGGATAAACTGAAACTTCCTAATCTTCTTTTTACACCGACATTATTACAATTAGCAGACAGATCTGTGATCAAACCTGGTAGGGTAATAGAAGACATTCCAGTGTCCCTAGATTCCTGGGAGTATCCTGTGGATTTTATGATCCTAACTCCTAAGAATAATCTAGGAGGACACCCTATTATATTAGGAAGACCTTGGTTAGCTATAGCTGATGCTTTCATTAGTTGTAGATCCGGTGATATGTACATATCTGATGGTAGTTCAACCAAGAAATTTACCTTGTATCCTCCAGCAAGAACAATTACAGAATTAGATGATACTCAATGGATAGAGGATGAAGAAGACTTACAACCTCTCTTCACAATTTCATAAATTAGTGAAGATAGCCAGATTCTGAATACCTTGGAAAATTTTGAATCCTCTTTGGAATATAAACATGAACAATTTCAAGAAGAATCCAACATTGAGTTTTTGTCATCAAGGCAGATGTCTCTCTATTCCATGGATAAATTTGGCAGCTCTACAATTGAGATATTTCCAGGTAAAACTTTAAACATAAACAAGAACCTAGAGAAATCTCAACAAGAAAAGCTAGTCAAGATATTACAGATACATTCTTCTGCATATGCATGGGAGTACACTGATATGAAAGGGATAAGCCCTAAGACTTGCACTCATCACATCTACATAGAGGAAAATTGTAAACCAATCAGACAACCTCAGAGACGGATGAATCCAAATCTTAGAGAGATTGTTAAAGAAGAATTGCAGAAATTGTTAAATGTCAACTTTATCTATCCCATTTCAGATAGTCAGTGGGTTTCTCCTTTGGTAATTGTGCCAAAGAAAAATGGTAAATGGAGGGTATGTATTGACTACTGGGAATTAAAAAAAGCTACTCTTAAAGACCATTTTCCCCTACCTTTCATAGATCAGGTATTAGATACATTAGCTGGCAAAAAGTACTTCTCATTTTTAGATGGGTTTAGTGGCTATAATCAAATTCAAGTGGCACTCGAAGATCAAGAAAAAACCACATTTACCTGTCCTTGGGGTACCTATGCTTACCGAGTATTTCCATTTCGACTATGCAATGCACCTGCAACATTTCAAAGGGCAGTACTAGGAATATTTTCAGATCTAATACATGATTGTGTAGAGGTATATATGGATGATTTCATAGTCTATGGAAACACATTTGAAGAAGCCTTAACAAACTTGGAAAAAGTTTTAAAGAGATGTAAAGAAGCAAATCTTTCACTTAGTCATGAGAAGTGTTTTATGATGTTTACTGAAGGAATTGTTTTAGGACATCACATTTCAAGGGATGGGATTAGATTTGATGAGTCAAAAGTTGAAGTCATCTCTAACTTATCTATTCCAAGTTGTCAAAAATATGTTAGGAGTTTTCTAGGATTCACAGGATATTATCGAAGGTTTATAGAAAAATTCACCAAGATAGCATCTCCACTTTTCAAATTACTTACCAAAGACTATGAATTCAAGTGGAATCCTGATTGCCAGTTAGCCTTTGAGACCCTGAAAACAAAAATCTCTGAAGCACCTATTTTAAGGGGACCTAACTGGAAGTTACCTTTTCATATTTCAACAGACGCCTCAGATACAGCTCTAGGAGCAGTATTGGGACAAAAAGACCTGATTCCTTATGCCATCTACTATACCAGTAAAAATTTGACTCCTTCGGAGTTAAAGTATACTGTAACTAAAAAAGAGTTTTTAGCTGTTGTTCATGCCATAAACAAATTCAAACACTATATAACAGGCTCTGAAACTTTTGTTCACACAGATCACTCTGCAATTAGATATTTAATGAACAAATCAATTACTAATGGCAGAGTAATAAGATGGTTATTGCTTTTACAAGAATTCAACATTACCATTCTAGATAGGCCTAGAAAACAAAACACAGTAGCTGATTTCCTATCTAGACTCCAAAACATCAAAGAAAATACTCAAGTTGAAGATCAATTCCCTGATGAACATCTTTTTGCAATTTCTACTCAAACTCCTTGGTTTGCTGACATTGCTAATTATTTAGTTTCAGGGAAATTTCCTTCAATAATGAATGCAAGAGACAAAAGAAAGATCATCTATGACAGTGCAAAATATTCATGGGTTGCTAATGAGTTATATAAAACAGGTCCAGATTTTATCATTAGGAGATGTGTTCGGGAAGATGAGATGCCTGAGATCCTCAAGGCATGTCATGATGAATCTTGTGGCGGACACTTTGCTGATAAAAGAACAACTTATAAGATCCTTCATTTAGGATACTATTGGCCATCCCTTTTTAAAGATGCTAAAGAGTATGTCAAAAGGTGTGACAGTTGCCAAAGGGTAGGGAAACCTTCTCCTTCAGGTAAGATGGCATTGCAGCCTCAGGTACATATTGAACCTTTTGAAAAATGGGCTTTAGATTTTGTAGGACCTATTAGTCCTCCATCAAGACAAAATAAATATATATTAGTTTTCACTGATTATGTTACCAAATGGGTAGAGGCCAAGCCATTACTTTCTGCTACTGAAGCATTTGTAGTTAATTTTATTCTGAGGATATTTTTACTCGTTTTGGTGTCCCAAGGGAAATTGTTATAGACCAAGGAGCTCAATTTACATTAAATGTAGTGGAACAAATGATGGAGAGTTACAAAATCAGACACAGAAAATCTACTCCCTATCATCCACAAGAAAATGGTCAAGTGGAATCTACTAATAAGATCATTGAAGGGATCCTAACGAAGACTGTTCATTTGCATAGAACAGATTGGGAAGATAGGCTTCCTGAAGCCTAGTGGGCCTATAGAACTACATGGAGAAGCACAACAGGCCATACTCCTTATGAACTTGTTTATGGAAAGCAAGTTTTGTTTCCCATAGAGTTCCAGATTCAGACTTTCAAAATGGCAGTTTAGCTAGGACTTGATCTAACAGAGGCACAAAAGCATAGATTGGAGCAGATTAATGAATTGGATGAGATCAGACAATATGCAGTTCAGAAAACAAGTATAGTCCAACAACAAAGGACAAGATGGCATGAAAATTGCATCAAGGAAAAGAGGTTCAAAGAAGGTGACTGGGCTCTCTTGTTTGATTCAAAGTTCAAATATTTTCAAGGTAAATTCCAAACACATTGGCTTGGGCCATATGAAATTATAAGAATTTTTGACAATGGAGAAATAAAAATCAGGACAATAGATGAAGAGAAGGTCACTTTTCTTGTGAATGGTCATAGATTGAGGTTGTATCACAAGCCACTTTCAAGAGAAGAATTTGTCAAGAGATTCCAGGAAAACAGTGATATGAAGTTAATGAAGAAGAATTTTTCTTCTTCATCAACTTAATTGAATTTTCTGAATTTCGATATTTGAAAAAAATAAATAAATAAATAAATAAATATAAAAAATAAAGTATAAACATGAAAACTAATCTCTGATTAGCATGTTTATACAGAAAAGATAGAGTGAAAATCAAAATATTTTTGACACTTTAGCTTTTCAAGTTTGGTCTTTTTCTGCAAGCAGCTACCATAAAATCATAAGTGATTCACATTCCACTTATGATCAATTTCACTCCATTTATCCATACTCCATTTCATTTCATTCATCCATACTTTATTCATTTCATTCCATGGTCCACCTCATTTCCATCTCAGAGTTTTAAGATTGATTTCTTTCTGCAATTGAATAATACAGATTAAAAGTTGCAGGTCACTTTCCATACTTCACTCTACTTCATAATTGTGATTCATTTCATTCCATTATTCACTTCACTCATACTCCATTACACCATATTTCATTATCCATTTTTAACTCATTTCATACAACATTCCATTCATGCTTCAAACCATTCCATTTCATGTTTCAAGGCTTCTATAGGTACATTCTGCAATCGGTCAGACATTCTGCAGCCAGTCAGACATTCTGCAGCCAGAGATCCTGAAGGCGCTATCCATTAATCACTTGATTTGGCAGCAAATTGATCCTGCATATCCAAGACGACAAGAAAAATCAAAGGAGTTATGAGGACTGAAGATCAATGATTTTCAAAGGAGGACAAGGCATATCAAAGCCACAAAAAAAAAATCAAAGGAAAGGCAAAGGTAAAAGTTATGAAATTATTATGGTGACAGATCATGAAAATTTTAGCATAGTTAAGTCATGTATGATTCAAAAAGGTTATTTTAATTAGTCGTGTTGATCATGCCTATCAACCATATCATAAAAAATTTGGACAAAATCCCTTCCATCTTTCCATATCCGATCATCATTTAAAACTTAACGGTTAAGTACTGAAGTGATTTAATCAGTCACGTCACTAGGCCAAAGTATTTAATGATGATTTTGAATTTCTCACGAAATATCTCCGCGGTCTTTTCTTTCGTGATAGCTTTCAACTCATATGAATCACTCTCACCGCATTATACTCGTTTCATAACCACTCCATATCATTTCTTTCCGTAGCCAATTCTTAGCCATTCCGGTCTGTAAAACAGAGGAAGCATCTGTGGGGAAAAAACAACTCTTTAACAACCATTTTCACAGTGGATAGAAGAGCAGTAAATTGAAGGTTGGAAAGAGAAGCTACGGGTCTCATAGTGAGGACCGAACTAGTTGGAACCAAGTACTTGGAGGGTTATCCACAAATCAGAGAAATGCTACAGCAGGCTGGGTGGTTGCAATTTTTGGAAAAATTCAATGGTTTTCACAAAGAGGTGACTAAAACATTTGCACGGTCCTTCAATGGAGCAGAGGTCGAGATAGGAGATCTTAAATTCACTATTACAGAGGTTTTCATTGCAAAAGCAACTGAATTAACCAGACAAGGAGAACGTTGGTTTAAAAATAGGGAATTTCATAATGAGGAATGGAGGCAAATACTCAAAACCCAAGGTATGGATGTTCCATTTTTAAGAAGGGTATTCCTAGCTCAGCACTGAAAAACAAATGGAGGAATATGTTGCTCATTTTGCAAAAAATTATAACTTGTGAAGGAATATTTGGTACCCTCTATGTTTATCATATTCGGTTAATGATGCATTTCTTAGAAGAAGAAATCAATTTTCCCTTTTTCTTACTTCATAGCTTAAAGAGAATGGCCTCAAATGTACAAAAGAGGGTTCAATTTCTGGAAACAACCTTGTATCACCATGGTTTAGTCAAAATCTTAATTGAACATCATTTGGGAAAAATGGGAGATAATTGGGATGAGTTTCTAGTGAGGAATCACTTTAAAGAACCCAAGGAATCTCCACCTGAAGGAAAACCTACAAGAAGAAGCAGGAGAAAGGAAATTTCCAAAGCTGTTGAAGTTGAAAATTGTAAATCAATACAAGAGGACAGTGAAGAGCTGATTTCTGAGAAATTGGCTCAAATTAAGAAGCAGCTTAAGAAGGAGAGGATAATAAGAAAATATGCCAAAGACAGAGGAGAAGGGCCATCTCAACCAAGACGGAGCCACAGGCTTAGAGGTATACTAAAGAAAACAGAGGTTAGACAAACTGGAATCATAAACATTAAGGATGAAGAAACACCTACTGCTAGATCACCTGAGTATCAGTATGAGGAGGATTTTGATGAAGGAGCTCCTGAAATAGACCCAGCACAACCAGAAATTTACAATTATTTTGAGACACTAGAGAAGAGAGCTTCAGAAAGTAGAGACAGAACTCCTAGCCCACCAAAATCTGGAATTGATATACTAAGAAGAGACAAATATGAGTTAGAAGTTCTCAATAGGCATATCAAGAACGAGAATGAAATTTTAAGGGAGCAGGTTAAGCTGAAAGGTGATATGAATACAACTCTGTCTCTACAAATGAAAAATTTGTACAAGGCCAGTGAAAAATTGAAGAAGAAAAACAAAAAGTTAAGCAGGGCACTTACAAATTTGAGATTCAAGTTAGTCATAAAGAAGCCCAAAAGGCCATTGACTGTCAGGAAAAGTAGAAGAAGGGGCCTAGATGTCCTAGCAGAGGTCTCAGAGTACATGGAATAGTTGCATGAGGACATGCAAAAGCCTTGGAGTGGGGGTATGTTGAGCCCCAAAGATGTCATTCTTTTCCACCACATTTCACTTCATTTCCTTTGTCCCTCATCAATTACAGGCTTAAATGATCAATAGGATTGATTAGGATTACTTTAAGAATGTATATAATGACTAACTTGCTATGTTTCCATGATTCTGTTGTTGTAGTAATTTTTTACTAGACTTAGCTACAGAATGTAGCCATTCTGTAGCTAGTTGTCGATTCTGCAGCTGTCTTCATGTTTTCACAGGTTCCAGGTGTCACCTCAAAGGAAAAGGCATATGGGTAAAATCCAGACTTCATCCACATCGTTCCTTTCTCCCTACAAAGTCTGAGCGGAATTATACAGGTGGTTATGCACGTGGGAAACCAAAACTAGGAGATAGACTTCTAATAGGACAAGGACTATACATATGTCCTTAATCATAGTACGAGACCACCACCAGAGTTATAGTTTGATTTTAGTTGGGAAATAAATTTATTCCTATTTTATCTCAAAGACAGTTATGTAATTTTGGTATAAGTATGACTTGGGAGACCGAGAAACAACTAGCTAGATTTTGTTTTGTTGCTAGATCTCAGAAGACCGTAATACTCTGTTTTAAAGTATTTTCCCTTTAATGAAAGAAGCATCGCTTTATTGCAAGATCCGAGGAAATATTGAGTAGATTTGCGTGCTAATCCAGTGGTAGAGGGCCCCTGCTACCTGAGAAGCTTTTTTCATATGGTTTAGATAAGTAACTCAGCCTTGTTTCATTCCTGGTTTAATCAATTTTCTGAACTTTGTGTTTTTATATTCATTTGCATTGGATGCTACAGACTAGTTTTGTTCTTACGAATTATTCCAAGATATCACTAATATTGAATGAGATATAATTGTAGTATTTAGGAGTTAGTTGCATTTCTCTGAACTTTATGATTTTGTGCACAATTACATCAGTTATTACAGCTAGTCGTGATCTTATGAACTCTTCTAAAATATCACTAACTCTGGATGAGACATAGCTGTGGTGTTTTAGAGCTTTGTTGTGTTTTGTTGAATTTTATGCTTTCATGCTCATTTACATAACATGTTGCAGCCAGTCCTCTTCTATAAATTATTCCAAAATACCACTAACTCCGAATGAGGCAGAGCTGAAACATTTCAGTGATTAGTTGCATCTTTAGTCTAGTTGTAGTACTCCGGAGGTAGATGTCACTCTAGTTTAATTATGTCACTATATTTCAAGTTTGATGATGGCACTCTAGTTCAGTTCTAGTTCACTGTATTTCAAGTTAGGTTAATGGCATTCTAGTTTAGTTGTGGTCACTATGTTTCAAGTTTGATCAATTGCATTCTAGTTCAGTGTTATCCATTGTTCTTTAGGTTGTATCAACTATCAAAATTAGACTTCGCAGCCTTCATTGTTTACAAACTACTCTTGTTCTGACTTTCTATTAATGCATCATCATATGGACAGGAATTAGTGATATCAGTTTAAGGCCTTGATTTTTCTGCAATCTTTTGCAATTTCACAAAATAGCTTTTTCCCAAAACTATTCTAGAAAATCTCTAACTTTCGGATGAGGCTTAGTAGTGACAAGTTGAGCTGCAGAATGGCTTAATCTTAGCATTACAAGTTAATTCAGAGTAGAAATCTTATTGTGCTACAAATAATCTTTTCCAATTGTGTTCCAATAAACTTCTAGCCATGGATGAGATTCTTTGTAATATTGTAAGATGATTGTTTACTTAGGAGAACCTCATTTGCACTAAACTTGTCCTTTTCTTAAGCTATTCCAACATATTTCTAATGAATGAATTGGATGAGTTCATGTTATGAGTTATTGAGTTCATGTTGTGATTTATTTTCTTGCTATGAGTCATTATCAAACTTTGCATTTTCTGTTCTTTAGTGCCATACATAGTTTAGAATAGGTTTTGCTCTGTTTTAGTGTGACCAACAACTATTCTTCATCAACACTTAGTTCTTTTCTTTCTTAACACAAAACCACAAAATCAAAAACATCATAAAAACACTAAACACAACGTAGTGAGAAACAGGTACTTAGGCACATATAGTGCACCTCACTTCAGCAGTTTACTAGCCCTGGTTGACTATTTATGACCTCAATTTAGGAACACTAAATTGAGCACTACATTTTGGCGCCGTTGTCGGAGAAGTGTAACTAGGTAGCCTTGTTTCTTACCTCCCAAAAACAATGACATGCGTAGAGAAAGAGACCCAAGGGGTAGATTCATAAGAAGCATAAGCTTGATTCCTAGAACACCACTTGTTTCACCAAGACCAAGAGCCAACACACCTCCAACTCAAACCCACATTCGATCCTTTACTGATCCTAGACTTCTAGAGGACTTAAGATCAGATATTCCATTAGAAAGACCTTCCACTTTACCCACTGAACCTGTCTTAGAAGAAGATTCAGGAACCCCTGCTAGGGACTTAAACTTTTCAACTTCTAGAGAAGAATCAACTATGGCAGAAGAAGGGGGAGGAGGAGTTTTTAATGGATAACAAACACTATTTGGAGGGGTTAGAGGTAGAGGTAGAGGAGAAGGAGGTAGAGGTGCAGAAGGAGAAGGAGGCAGAGGAAGAGGTAGAAGAGAAATGGGAAGCTCTTTGGGTTTCCTATAGTAGATGAAGAAACCAATACAACTATGAAAACCATTTCACCCTCTGTCCTTCCAAACTTTTATTGACTTAAAACTGAAGATCCTGAAACCTTCCTATTTAAATTTGAATTCCTATGTAGAACCTATGACTACTTACAAGATGCTGAAAAACTTAAACTATTTCCTTCAACATTGAAAGGAGCAAAATTGAAGTGGTTTATGAGTTTGATCAATAGTTCTATTAGGACATGGGAAGACATGAAACAGGCATTTCTAGAGAGATATTTGGATTACTGTATGCCATTCAACCATAAGGAGGAAGTGTTTAAAATGTTACAAAAAGAGGATGAAAATCTGGAAGATTTGTTGGAGAGATTTAACTATAACATCAAGAGGGAAAAAAATGGAAAACTTAGATCAAGATACCTTGAAAGCTCTCTTGTTGAAGACAATTAGGGATGAATAGTTAGATATCCTTAACATGATGGGAAAAGGGGATATATCTCAACTCACATTACTTGAAATAGATGAATTATGTATTAACCTTTCAAGAGGGAAATCTAAAACTGTAAAAGGACCAAGAGATCCTGCTCTTGCAGAAAGCGAAGTACGTACATGTTACACAAGAGACTGATGGTAAGGAAGAAATAGGACATATTCATGGTGATTATTAATCTGATGTCTTGGGAAGTCTTGATGAACGGATAGACACCCTTAAGTTACAAAACAAGCAAAAAGTTGAATACGATGCCTTAGCAATATTTTGTCCCAAATGTGGGAAAAAGCTTTGTTGCTTGAAGAAATTACCCTTTAGGTACAAAAGTAGTAAGTTTGTGTAATTTGTTCGAGAAAAACACTGAGAATGAAGTTTGTCCTTCACTTCCTGGTCTTAAAGCTGTCTTTCGAGAAGATACTCCTACAAGTTCCACAAAATCTCTCAATTTTGTCTCCAGGAGGCCTTGGCAAGGACCTCAAACACAAGGATTTCATGATTAGTTGTATAGTCAACCCCCACCAAATTGGAATTCTTGGCAGCAACTTTGGCCCCAATTTCAAAATCAATCACACACTTGGGCACAAGGAGCACAAAATCCCTATGAAAGATACTCTCAGTATTACCAATATCCACCATCCTATCCACCATATCCACATTTCCCTCCTCAACAAAATTTTCAAAAAAATATTCAACAAAATCCTCAACAAAATCCTCAACAAAATCCTCAAAATCCACAACATCAAAATCAACCACTTCCATAACCATTTCCTCAGAAAACAAATCAGTTTCCTGCCCAACCCATACCAAACCCCAACAATAAAAATCCTCAGAACACATACATGATAAAAGGCCAACAATTTCCAACATATTTGATCACTCCTTTAGACCTTAGTGATGTTCAACTTAGGTCTGGAAGAATACTTGAAAAGAGGAAAACTTTTGTAATCATGCAAGAGCAAGACAATTCTGAGGAAGATTCTCTATAGGTAAATAAAAGTCTTGGAGAGAACACAAATTTCCAAGACAGAAACATTGAAAAATGAAAACAAAAAGAATCGGTAATTTCAACTCCTATATTAGAGCATCCATCAACATCCACCTCTGCACCTCCCTTTCCAGAAAGATTACAAATTGATAGGGGTGTATAAAAACAAATTATGGTGCCTAATTATGATTTCCTAGATGAGCTAAGAAATGTTTGTATTAAGATTCCATTATTACAAGCTATCAAGGAAATTCCAATCCTAGCAAAGACAATAAAGGAGTTGAGCATGAAGAAAACAGGAAAAAGAATAAGAGAGACAAAGAAAATTCAGTTATGACAGGAAAAATAGTAGATATCATGATGGTGGGTGCTATTGAAAATGTGTTCGAAATCAGTTGGTAAAATTCACATCAATGGAATTGAGATCAAAACATAATGATTTAAAGACAACAATCAATATCATGAGTAGACAAATCATGGATAAACTAAAACTTCCTAATCTTCTTTTTACACCCACATTATTACAATTAGTAGACAGATCTGTGATTAAACCTGATGGAGTAATAGAAGACATTCCGGTGTCCCTAGATTCTTGGGAGTATCCTGTGGATTTTATGATCCTAAATCCTAAGAGCAATCTAGGAGGGCATCATATTATATTAGGAAGACCTTGGTTAGCTACAGCTAATGCTTTCATTAGTTGTAGATCCGGTGATATGTACATCTCTAATGGTAGTTCAACCATGAAATTTATCTTGTATCCTCCAGCAAAAACAATTACAGAATTAGATGATACTCAATGGATAGAGGATGAAGAAGACTTACAGCCTCTCTTCACAATTTCAGAAATTAGTGAAGATAGCCAGATTTTGAATACCCTAGAAAACTTTGAATCCTCTTCGGAATACAAACATGAACAATTTCAAGAAGAATCCAACATTGAGTTTTTATCATCAAGGCAGATGTCTCTTTATTCCATGGATAAATCTGGCAGCTCTACAATTGAGATATTTCCAGGCACAACCTTAAACATAAACAAGAACTTAGAGAAATCTCAAAAAGAAGAGCTAGTCAAGATTTTACAGAGACATTCTTCTGCATATGCATGGGAGTACACTGATATCAAAGGGATAAGCCCAAAGACTTGCACTCATCACATCTACATAGAGGAAAATTGTAAACCAATCAGACAACCTCGGAGACGGATGAATCCAAATCTTAGGGAGATTGTTAAGGAAGAATTGCAGAAATTGTTAAATGTTAACTTCATCTATCGCATTTCAGATAGTCAGTGGGTTTCTCCTTTGGTAATTGTTGATATTGAGTATTTTTTACTTGTTAGTGATGACTAGTTCTCACAGCCAAGTTTTCTAGCAGCTGATCCAAAAATTTGTCATATTTGCAAGCTGGGAAAACACCCATAAAACTTTTTCGCCCTCCTACCTTTTCAGTCCGCCCATGACAAGATGAAACCCCATTATCAAATCCTACCTAGCCTTAGCCATACTAGTCTGCCCACTAGCTCCAAAGAGACGATCCAAATCTGTTCAAAAAACTGTCCCCTAAGTTAGGAGGTGGCGCTTTAAGGCATTTCACCCTTGGCAACCATCAAAGATCCAAAAACGTTCATCACAGCAAGTAGCCTCTTTATTCCATCATTCTCTTATTAAAATCATCATCCTTCACCAGCTGGAGAAGAAAGAGGTTCCTTGGGATGTTTTCATCAGTCAGGACTTCTCCTTTGTCCTCCGATCCACTTTCCCCACATCCCCCACCTTCCTTCTCTGCCTTCGCCTTCCTCCTAGCAAACCTGCTCTAGAGGGCTGATTCACTCTGAACGATTGAAGAGAGCATGGAGAAGGAGAGAAGTGGCCCGAGAAAGGGAGAGGAACGCGGAAGCAGAGACGAAAGATGAAGAACAGCGAGGGCGAGGAAAAATATGGAGGGCAGCGGCCGCAGTAGTGGCGGTGAGCGACGACGAACGAAGAAGAGAGTGTTGATCGGCGGCTTAACTCGGTGCACATCGGCGGGGAACAAGTGAAAGGGAACGATGTTTGGACGGCGGTTGGAGCGACGGCTTGATGTTAGTTAACGAGGAGCGCGGTTGGCTTGACATGATGTTGAGGAACAGGGGCAGCATGAAGAAGACAAACAGCACCCTCATCATGATGCACAGTACCCTCCTCAAGATGCACAGCAGCTCCAAGAGGAAAGGAAATTTCAAGAAGGTGACAAACAAGATGACAAAGGCAAAGCAATCATGCCTTCCTCTCCCAAAAAGGCTAAGCCCAAGACATCAAGGAAGAAAGTGCCCAATGTGGTCACTTCAAAAGTGACAAGAACTGTCCGGAGTGAAATAAAGTCGCCAAAGAAGCCTCTCACTAACTTGCCTAGAAGGAAGAGCGCAAGACTAGCCTTCAAGGGCAAAGGGAAGGGCAAGGTAGGAGAAGGTCAAGAGCATGAAGATGCATTGGCTGTCATCCCAATCCAAAGTGATATTAGCAATAATGAGGCCTGCATTCTAGAAAACCTTCTAATCCATAGAGAGGGCCAAATTGAAGCATTGGAGAATGACCTTCATCGGGCAAAGAACTTCAATCATTTCTTGGAGATCCAAAATAGGCAAATGAGTGTCCATATGGTTGTTTATGAGACACGAGCAATTAAATACAAGAAAGAGGCCACCAAAGCACAAGCAAGGATAGAGGAGCTCATAGTTGATTTTGATGAGGATGAAGAAGAGGACCAGCCTAGGCGAAAGAAGCCTAGAACCATAGGGCTTAAAAGAGCCCTTGAAATACAAAAGGAAGAGGAACAAGCCCTTTTTCAATAAACTCCCCTCACTGCACTACTTGAGAAAGAGATTGAAAGCAATAAGGAGGCATGGCTAGAAAGAGCCAATAAACATTTGGAAATGAAGCTTGAGAAGGAAAACAGGGAACTAGAGTTGCAAAGAAGGATGACAAAACATTATCAAAGGCTAAATCAGTTTTCCCGGTGCAAGTTAAAGGCCACTCAAGAGAAAGTAAAGGAAGCAAAGGGGAAGCTCCCGGCACAGAAAGAGAAGAAGGGCACATCACCACTTGAAATTTTGGCTTCATTTTTGGGGCATGTTTCCAAGGACCCTTGAGGGTCATGCACACCAATTTTGGGCACATTTTGACAATTTTTGGTTTTTTTGGCATTTTTGAGTTTTTGGTCAAAAACTCATAAATTCACCATTTCATTTTGAGGATTCGTCAAGGGGGGATAATGGTGTCATTAGATGCCATAATTTCATGACCACACCCTCAGCGATTTTCAGAACATTTGGAGATCATTTTCCCCCTCAAAACGGCGAAAAATGCTCACTTTTTGAACACTCTTACTTGAATTATGTCAGCGGACGCCAATTTTTGGTTTTTTACACATAGGTGTAGTTTTGGAGGACCTCCGGGCATCAGATTGGGAAAATTTCAGTTTTTCCGGAAGGTAGACACTTAGAGCTTCCCAACGAGCTATCATGAGCCTCGTTTCGACATCAGGAAGGCTGCCAAATGTTACCAGCAATTCAGGGGACCTTTTTCTGATGTAAATTTGAAATATTTTTGTAATTTTTGAACCTCTAAAATATGTTTTTTCCAAATGTGCGTTTAGCTATTTTTGCACATGGAAAATGATGCAAAGTCAATTATTTTTCCTTTTTTAGCATTTTCTAGATATTTTATGAGATATTTTTGTGCCTTGGGCTTTGCAAAACCTCAAGGACAAATCTAGATATTTTGATTAGGCCAATAGGATGGCAAGTTGCACCATGAGGTTTTCCTCACTTTGGCCTATTTATTCCAAAGGCTTTCATTTGTAAACAAGGCTGAACTTGAGAAGAGAACCAATATATGGTGATATGAGCTTTGGAAGAAATACTTGTGTTATGCTTTTGGATTGCCTCTTGGATGTTCTTGGATGAATGAAGAAGGATTGTTGATGGATTCCATGACTTGGTAGAATGGTATAGTGTCTCTTTCTATGTTGTTGTCTTCTAATTTCATTCATGAATACATGTTTCTTGCTTGCTATATATCAGTAGAGAACAAATTTGAGATATGCCCATGGAGGCACCTCAAATTTCCTGAATCTTCATAGTTTTCATGTTTTCTTCTTCCTTAGTTGCTTTAAAGAATTCTTAACTGCTCTTTAACAAATTGAGGATATTGTTGCTTGTTTCATTCATAGTTCTATACATGCTAAGTATGACTTACGGTATGCCCTGCTTACCTATGGCTAGCTATAGTTCCATCCATGAAATTTCTCTTTGACTGATTAGATTATCATCTTGTTGAGCCAAGGAGGCCTAGTTTCGATCTAGCCCTTTGCCTAAAACTATGCAAATCTTGTTGTTCAAAGTGCCCAATAACTTGAAGTATTGTGTTTAGGCGTTCTGGCATAGTAAGTTAAGTTGTTTGTCTTCCTTAAGTGTTTTCCCAAAGTCTGATAGCCATTTCCCAAAGTTAGAGGGTCTTATACTTCTATGCATGGCTTGAATGTTTGTTTCTATGTATTGATTAGCTTATAGTTACATTTTGCATGATTAAAGGTTTGCCTTACCATGTTTATGTTGTCTATCAAACTAGTTATGCTTGAAACTCTTTGTTGTTCACCAACTTGATGTCCATTTACTCCATTTTGCCTAAAGATCCTTTCTACCTTGAATCAAATCGGCCCTATAGCAGCCTTGTATCATCATTTAATAGCTTCCTTGACCTTTTTGACCCCATAGCCCAGTTGATCTGACATATTTTACCTATCTTACATCTTCGATTAGTTTCATCCCTCACAACCTAAAAAACCAAAAACCAAAACTTAACTCATAACTAGCCTAATATCAGAACACCATAAGTGAACACACCGATATCTTTTACATATAATAGAGAGAGCCCTCTCTGAGTCCAGGAAGGCTAGTTCCTTGGGCACCAAAGACTGGTTTGATGTTACACTGTCATTTGGTTTGCCAATCAGCCAAATCACAGGACCCTAACATAATGGTGATCATGGTGGGACCTTGAGTCAAAACATCCTAGGTATCCCTTGGGGCTATGAAATCCTAGGTCAAACTTAGAAGAGTTGAATGCGGTTGTCTCATCCTAGTAGTGATAGCTCATTTGTGCGCTTTCTTCCAAACCTCGGAACCCCATAAAAATCAAAAAACTAAAACACTCACATGAATTGGTTTTTGACGATGTTGGTGGAACACCATACACATATACGCAAAACAGCTAAAAATCACACAGCGACTCTTAGTGCGTTGGATGGGCACTGCTATTTACCGAACTCTAGGTTACTATCCGTTCAACCTATCCCATCGCTCACTAACATAGCGGGAGATGGTGGGACACTGAGTACATGACAGTCTAGCAAACTCTTATAGACTCTTTAGTCCTTTAGATACTTAAACAAGCAAGCAGTCCATAAGATCATTTAGAGTAAACTTTTTTTGTTATCGCCACCCTAGCAAAGTGTCGAAACAAGTTTATAATACTTTAACAAACCATAGGCTGCACATAAAATCAGAAAAACCTTAAAAAAAAAACATTTCCAGATTAGTTACTGGTGGTGGACCATAGCATTATCTTCACAAAAACAACCAAGTTCCACCTGGCGACTCCACTAATCCATCCCTTTTATTTTTGACCATCCTTCACCTTAGTAGAACTTTAGAGAGGCCATCCATCCAAAACATTCACCAAGATCACCCTCTCTAAACTTTAGACTTGAAATCTGGCTTCACGAAGAATCTATACCAGATCTCACCCAGACCCAAATCCCCCTACCATAGTAGATGACCCAGAGAAGATTCTGTGGCAAGTTTCCGAAACTAACAATCTAGCTACCGATAGGTCCATCCGTAAAATAAGATCAGTACCCGAACATCTTACTACCTTTCCAGATTCCTCTTTTGATTTAGAATCAGCAAGAACTCTTTTCAGAAGCAGGTCACATAGTAAGATAAACTTTGGCGATCTTGAACCCCTAGACCCACCACAGAGTCCTAATAGAGAAGCCTCACCTTCCACACCCCCCGACTTTCAGCTTCTCCATCACTTTGGCTCATACCATCCCAGATCTGCTCAAAACCAGGTCATTAGTCCAAGTACATTTGCCACACCTATCCGAACCACTACTGTTCAAACCACCTCAACCCATCCCACAAGCCCTCATCTTGTACATCATCCATTAGCTCCCGTCATGGTAGCCTGGTACGCACCTTTGGTGTTGCCACTACCTTTGGCTCCTCTCCCAAATAAATATCAAGACAAAATCCCACACTTTACCGGAGAAGATATTTCCACAGCTCAACAGCATATAAGTAGGGTTAGCGATGATTTTGAATACCTGGAAGTACAAGACGAGACCGTCAGAATGAGAATATTCGCCCAAAGCCTGGGTGGGGAACCCAAAACATGGTTCAAAAGCTTTCCTCCAAACACCATCCACAACATCCCAGAACTATGTCAAGTCTTCAGAAATAGGTGGGAAGTCCGAAAGAACCCTATTCAAATCCTATCAGAATATAACAACCTAAAACGGGAAAATGGGGAAAGTGTCCAGGCTTACTTCACTAGGTTCAATAGTGTGTATAACTCCCTCCCACCTCACTTCAAACCCCCACTTGGTTTAGCCTTAGAAAAATTCCTCGAGGGTTTTGATCCAAACATGACATATCATCTGAGAGACAAGGATCCCCCTATCTTAGAGGAAATGCAACAAATAGCCATAAAAGCAGAAGCCAACTTAGCAGAAAAAAGAGCTAGGACTAGATCAGAAAGAAAAGTCACATATAGAGATGAGGTCTCCACTTCATCTCCTTCCCTAGATCCTAGAATAGATGACTTATTTAAGACCATGGCAAAAATGTGGGAAAGGATAAATGAAAAGGCCCCTGTTAGGGACAATCAGCCAAACCCTCCAAACAGAAACCAGAACCAAAATTTTAGGAGGGAGCAGCCTCAAAACAGACCAAGGGAAAATGACCAACAAATTAGACCACCATTCAATGAAAATTATGTGGAAGAAGAAGATAAGGATACTGAACCCATTGATGAAAATCATTGGAATCTCATAGGTTCTGATAACGAGAGTGAGGTTTACCTCACAGCAGAAGAGCAAGAGTTATGCTCTCCAGGTCAGGACGAAACCAACTATGAAGATCACGAAGATCCCACCATAGACTTTCAGAATGCCATTATAGAAGCTCACAAGCAGTATAACCTTAGAAGTAGAAAAAACCAAGACTGCTCCAAAAAGGGTAGTCCTGATATTACTATAGCCTCCGATACCATCCCTGAAACGGATATGGATAGCAACACAATCGTGACCAAGAAAATTGACCAAAACAAAGATAAAGCTATTCAAACAAGTCTTGGCTCAAATACTCCTAGTACCTCTACAAAGATCCCTGAGATGGCTGTGTCAAACCAAATCCCAAACCAGAGTCAGCAAATTAAGAGCATAGAAAAAGTTATGTCCGAGAAAGCTGAAACAAATCTGTCCAAACCACAAATTCCTTTTAGTTTCGAAGCGGAAATTTCCAAAATAAAAATTACCATACCTCTTACTGAACTAATAACTATAGATAAGTATATATCTCAAGTCTTCAAAGTTTTTGACATAGGAAGCGAGGCAGATACTTTGAATCTAACTAACGAAAAACCTGAGCTCCTATTTGGCCCGAAGATAGAAGGTCAATACCAAGAGGGATCTGTTTCCCCTTTCTATGTGAGTCTGAACATACGGGACAATATACTACATAATGCCATGTTAGATTCTGGTGCCTCCCATAACCTCATGCCTAGAGCGATCATGGAAAACCTGGGACTAGAAGTAACTCAACCTTACAAAAACCTGTATTCCGTTGACTCAAGTTAGGTCAATTGTTTAGGTCTGATAAAGAACCTAGATTTTGCTCTAACACAGCTACCAGCAAAAAACTTGGTCATGGACGTAGTAGTAGCTGATATCCCTCCTAAGTATGGAATGCTACTATCAAGGGCATGGGCTGCCAAAATACAAGGTAATCTCCAAATGGATATGTCATTCGCTACCATCCCAGTTTTCAACCAGACTAGGAGATTATACCGAGAAACTCACATGAAATACATGGTTAGTAACCGGAATAAGCCAAACAACACTCCCATTTATTCCATTCATTCCAATTTAGATTCTTTTATCTTATATAATGAAAGTGATGGGGATAAGTAGATAATAGAAAATGAAGAGGTTTTCAAACCGTCAGAAGCACACTTCCCATTACTAAAAATGGAAACCAATGACCAAAGTGCCAAGAAAACTGAAAAACAGCTTAGTATCTTGTACGAAAAGGAATCTCTTTGGATTATAAGCTCTGACGGTTCTTGTGGCAAAACTGGTTCAGGTGCCGGTATCTGGATACACAATACTAATGAAGGTCATTCCTTCATATTAGAATTCCAATGTACTAATAACATTGCGGAATATGAGTCCCTTCTCATTGGTCTGCACATACTTAAGGACTTGGGCACCAAAAAAGTATCAGCCCTGGGAGATTCAGAAATTGTAATCAGGCAAATCAAAGGTGAATATTCAGCAAAAAACCCAAGACTAAGGGAATACAGAAATGTAGCTTTAGACATCCTCAAGACCTTCGAGAAGTATGAACTCATTTATATCCCTAGGATTCAAAATAGTCTGGAAAATGAACTCGCCTTTGCTGCAAGCAATGGCCAAATGCCATGTCTAAATCAGAAATATAGCATTCAAGTCAAACATCGCCCTACTGTACCAGATAATATCAATCATTGGCAAATATTCAAAGATGATGATCAAATTGATGATTTTTTACAATCTAGGAATGAATTTGAAGGAACCAGGAAAGATTTAGAAAATGAAGAAAGGGAATATAGCCACAATCAAGACCAAGAGCTAGATCTGCCTTCTTGGATAGATCTGAACCTGATAGATCCTTCATCTGGAACTAAGATAGAAGAGGACATTGGTCCAAGAGAACTCGAAGTCTTACATTGTGAAAATGACACCATACCTAGAGGGCTTGCACCTCTAGAGGAATTGTTTGATTTTAACGACATGGCCAAAAAGCCAAAATTGGAATCCACTGAGGTCAACGTAGAAGAATATAACATAGGAAGCCCGGAGGAACCTAGAAAGGTCAAACTATCCAAAACCCTTCCACCTCATATAAAACATAAATACATTGAGTTGTTTAAACAATTTAAAGATGTGTTCGCATGGGGATACCAAGATTTGAAATCATACGACACAAGCATCATCCAACATAAAATCCCCCTCAAAGAAAACCAAAAGCCTTTCAAACAGAAGTTAAGAAGGATAAACCCAGTATTACTACCGTTGGTTGAAAAGGAAATCAAAAAGATGTATGATGCTGGAATAATAGTGTCTCTCCAATACTCTGAATCGGTCTCAAATCTAGTATCAGTTAGAAAAAACACTGGAGAAATCAGACTCTGTATAGATTTCCGAAACCTAAATAGGGCCTGTCTGAAAGACAACTATCCTCTGCCCAAAATGGACCACATACTTCAGAAGGTAGTAGGTGCTAAAAGAATCTCATTGCTTGATGGTTTTTCTGGTTATAACCAAGTGTTGGTTTACCCCACCGATCAACATAAAACAACTTTCACCACACCTTGGGGCACTTTTATGTATGTTAAAATGCATTTTGGATTGATGAATGCTGGCGCCACATTTCAAAGAGCCATGGAAATAGCCTTCTCAGAAGACATAGGTGTTTTCATAGTCATATATCTTGACGATATAACGGTATATTCTAAATCAAATGAAGAACACCTAGCACACTTAAGAAAGGTTTTCAACAAATGCAGAAAATATGGTTTATCCCTAAACCCCAAGAAAACACTTTTCGGTCTAGAGGAAGGAAAAATCCTAGGTCACATTATTTCGGAAGAAGGAATTAAAATAGGCCCACAGAGAATCAAAGGTATATTGCAAATAAGTCACCCCAGAAACATAAAGGAGTTGCAGTCCTTTATCGGAAAGATAAATTTCTTAAGGAGATTCATCCCAAACCTTGCCGAACTCCTGAAAGATATCAAAAATATGTTGAAAAAAGAGGTCAGGGTTAAATGGACTATAGAAGCCAAAAAATCTTTTGAACTAATTAAAAGGGCCTTAACTGAAACACCAGTATTGATAAGCCCTGACTTCACCAAAGATTTTTACATTTTTTCATTTTCTTCGGAACACACAATAGCTGCTGTATTGTTACAGAAAAATGCAGCTGGGCAAGAACAACCCATTGCCTTTTTCAGAAAATCCCTGAGAGATGCTCCCTTGAAATACAACATCATGGAAAAACAGGCATTCGCATTAGTAAAAGCACTGAAAGATTTCCGAGTTTACATCTTGCATTCTCATGTCATATCTTTCGTCCCTAATACTGTCGTCAAGGACATTCTGAACCAAGATCCCGATGGTAAAAGGGGAAAATGGATCGCTATCATCCTAGAATATGACTTAGAAATCTGACCTACCAAACTAGTTAAAGGACAAGGACTTGCAAGGCTAATGGCTGAAACCAACCTCCAAGCTTTAGATATAAATTTTTCTGATGCCTTAGAAGAACAGGAAGAATGCATGCTCCCTCCTATTGATCAAATGTTTCTGGATTCACCTTGGTATGCAGATATTCTTTATGTATTGTCTTATCTAAATGCTCCTCCGACTTTATCAAAAACAAAAGCAAGATTTATTAAACAAAAATCTTTAAATTTTTTCATTATAGATGGTTTTCTGTATTGGAAGAATCCCACTGGTATGCTGCTTAAATGTTTGCTTGAGTCTGATGCAGAAAAAATTATGCGTGAAATGCATGAAGGGGAATGTGGGGGCCATCTTTACTAGAAAACCACAGCAAACAAAATCCTTAGGGCCGATTATTATTGGCCTACCTTATTCCCTGATACTCACAAACTAGTTATGACATGCCATAAGTGTCAAATTTTTTATGGCAGAAAAAAGCTTTTACCTTTTCCCTTACATCCCATCATAGTTGAAGGACCCTTCCAACAATGGGGTCTAGATTTTATTGGGGAAATTCACCCCTCCTCATCCGCTCAACATAAATGGATCCTCACAGCCATTGACTACTTTACTAAATGGATAGAAGTCATACCCTCTAGGAATGCCACCGATTCAGTCATCATCAAGTTCCTAGAAACCAATATCTTATCCAGATTTGGATGTCCTAGAAAGATCATTACAGACAACGCAGCTACCTTCTCCTCCAAAACAATGGTTGACTTCTGTTACAAATATCACATTTCATTAGGACATTCCACAGCATATTACCCTCAAGGTAACGGTTTAGCTGAGTCTTCTAACAAAAGCCTAGTCAACATCATCAAAAAACTTCTTGAACAAAATAAAAAATCTTGGCATGGAAAACTAGTACACGCACTATGGGCCGATAGACTAACCACCAAAAAATCCATAGGTATGTCTCCTTACCAGCTAGTTTATGGCATAGATGCCATTTTCCCAACTTCCTTAGGTGTTCCAGTAATGAAACTATTGCAGGAAGTTCAAATAGAAGAAAATGACATGCAAAGGAGGGTAAATCAGACTATCCATTTGCAGCAAACCAGAGAAGAAGTTTACCAAAAGGCTCAGTTAGCGCAAGACAAAATAAAATAGATTTTTGACAGGAGAACTAAGGAAAATGATTTTCAGATTGGGGACAAAGTGTTAAAATGGGATTCCAGAAGAGAAGACAAAGGTAAACATGGTAAGTTTGAAAATTTATGGAAAGGGCCTTACATCATCAGCTCAGTCAGCGGAAACAATGCTTTTTTCCTACAAGAACCTGATGGGACTGAAGATTTTGGAGGTCCTGTAAATGGCAGGACATTAAAGCATTACTTCTGTCAAGAACTCTAGTTCTAAGTTTAAACACTTTCATTCATTGTATATACCACTGTTTGAAAAATAGATAAACAGAAAAGTAAAAAACAGTAAAAGATAGAAAAGAGGGCGGTTGAAAAACAGGAAAAAGGCCCCATGTTCCAAAAAATAGTCCTTCGGAAAGCGCGCAAGTCTAAATGCCACTACTTGTACTTAAATGTCTTGTTCAACTATCTAGCCTAATCATAGCTAAACATGTTTAAATTTAAATTGCTGATAAGTTAGTGAGTGAAAAAGATGGTCAACATTGTGTAAGATTGACTTATCACAGAGAGTAGATTAGGAAAAGATACTGGTTCCACATGCCCAAAACAGAACCAAAGAGAGAAGCGAGGGATGAAAAGCACATTGTACATCTTAACCCCATTTTTCTAGATTTCCCTTTTGCAGAATAATATTTGTGTGCAGCTTGTCTTTCATGCTGCAAATACATGACAAATCAGACTGCCTAATCCTGATTTGATCATCTTTAAAATTTCGTGTTTTAGAATAGAGAACAAAATCCTGTCAAACAGCTTAATCTTGACAGTTGATCTAGCGTAGGTAGAGTAATGAAGGAGTTCATCAGTTTAATCTGAACTCCCGGCGGATATAAGTGTAGAAATAGATAGGTTCATTTTAAAGAAAAATATGTTGTCAAAAGGCTGCTAGTTCAAATGCGCCAAAAAAGAAGAAAAAATGTTAAGAAAGATAGCGGGGTAGGTAGAAATATCATTGATGCTAATCATGTTGTCTCTTTTCAGAAGTAGCATCAAAAAGAGTGAAATTTTGCCCAAATGGGTAAGGCGCTAGTCTCCATAAGCCAGAGATCTAAAATTCTGGACACCTCCTGAAAAGGAGCTGCCCTCCCCAAATGGAGCCACTGTTAGTCATCAGTATTTTTTACTTGTTAGTGATGACTAGTTCTCACAGCCAAGTTTTCTAGTAGCTGAACCAAAAATTTGTCATATTTTCCAGCTAGGAAAACACCCATAAAACTTTTTGCTCTCCTACCTTTCAGTCCGCCCATGACGAGATGAAACCCCATCATCAAATCCTACCTAGCCTCAGCCATAATAGTCTGCCCATTAGCTCTAAAAAGACAATCCAAATCTGTTCAAAAAGCCTCTGCTAAGTTAGGAGGTGGCGCTTTAAGGCATTTCACCCTTGGCAACCATCAAAGAGCCAAAAACCTCCATCACAGCAAGTAGCCTCTTTATTCCATCATTCTCTTATTAAAATCATCATCCTTCACCAACTGGAGAAGAAAGAGGTTCCTTGGGATGTTTTCATCAGTCACCCAGACTTCTCCACTATCCCTCCAGTCCATACATCCCCCACATTGCCTACTCATCGCCCTTTGCCTTCCTCTAGCAAACCTACTCCTAGAAGACTCAGATTCACTACAGAATAGTTAAGAGAGCATGGAGAAGGAGAGGGAAGTGGCCAGAAAAGGGAGGAGGAACATGAAAAGGCAGAAAAAGATGAGGAACAACAGGCAGAAAAAGATGGAGGGCATTAACATGATAGTGATGAAGGTGAGCAGCAACAAGAGCAAGAAGAAGAGAGTGTTGATCAGTAGCAACTCAGTGGTGATGAGCAGCAGGAACAAGTGGAAGGGCAGCATTTTGGACAGCAGTTGGAGCAGCAGCTTGATGTTGGTGAACAGGGGCAGCAGTTTGAGCAGCATGATGTTGAGGGGCAGCAACAGTCTCCGCATGACACACAACACCCTTATCATGATGCACAGTCTCCTCAAGAGGCACAACAGCTTCAAGAGGAAAGGAAAATTCGAGAAGGTGACAAACAAGATGACAAAGGCAAAGCAATTATGCCTTCCTCTCCTGAAAAGGCTAAGCCCAAGACATCAAGAAAGCAAGTGCCCAAGGTGGTCACTTCAAAAGTGACAAGAACTATCCGGAGTAAAAGAGAATCGCCAAAGAAGCCTCTCACTAACTTGCCTAGAAGGAAGAGCGCAAGACTAGCCTTCAAGGGCAAAGGGAAAGGCAAGGTAGGAGAAAGTCAAGAGCATGGAGGTGCATTGGTTTTCATCCCAGTCCAAAGTGATGACAACGATAATGAGGCCCGCATTCTAGAAAACCTTCTAATCCATAGAGAGGGCCAAATTGAAGCATTGGAGAATGACCTTCATCGGGAAAAGAACTTCAATCATTTCTTGGAGATCCAAAATAGGCAAATGAGTGTCCATATGGCTGTTTATGAGACACGAGCAATTAAATACAAGAATGAGGCCACCAAAGCACAAGCAAGAATAGAGGAGCTCATAGGTGATTTTGATGAGGATGAAGAAAAGGACTAGCCTAGGTGAAAGAAGCCTAGAACCATAGGGCTTAAAAGAGCCCTTGAAAAACAAAAGGAAGAGGAACAAGCCCTTCTTCAATCCACTCCCCTCACTGCACTACTTGAGAAGGAGATTGAAATCAATAAGGAGGCATGGCTAGAAAGAGCCAATAAACATTTGGAGATGAATCTTGAGAAGGAAAACAGGGACTTGGAGCTGCAAAGGAATATGACAAAACATTATCAAAAGCTAAATCAGTTTGCCCGGCGCAAGTTAAAGGACGCTCAAGAGAAACTAAAGGAAGCAAAGGAGAAGCGTCCGACACGGAAAGAGAAGAAGGGCACATCAGCACTTGACATTTTGGCTCCAGTTTCGGAGCATTTTTCCAAGGACCCTTGAGGGTCGTGCACACCAATTTTGGGCACATTTTGACAATTTTTGGTTTTTTTGGCATTTTTTGAGTTTTTGGTCAAAACTCATAAATTCGCCATTTCATTTTGAAGATTCATCAAGGGAGGAAAATGGTATCATTGGATGCCATAATTTCATGAATACACCCTCAGCGATTTTCAGAACATTTGGAGATCATTTGCCCCCTCAAAACGGAGAAAAAGGCTCGCTTTTTGCACACTCTGCCCGTTATATCAGCAGACTGTAATTTTTGGTTTTCTACACACAGGTGAAGTTTTGGAGGACTTCCATGCATTAGATCTAGAAAATTTCAGTTGTTCCGGAAAGTAGACACTCGTAGCTTTCCAACGAGCTATCATGAGCCTTGTTTCGACATCAGGAAGGCTGCCAAATGTTTCTGGCAAGTCAGGGGACCTTTTGCTGATATAAATTTTGAATATTTTTGTAATTTTTGAACCTCTAAAATCTGCTTTTTCCAAATGTGCGTTTAGCTAATTTTGCACATGGAAAATAGTGCAAAGTCAATTATTTTTCCTTTTTTAGCATTTTGTAGATATTTTATGAGATTTTTTTGTGCCTTGGGCTTTGCAAAGCCTCAAGGACAAATCTAGATATTTTGATTAGGCCAATAGGATGGCAAGTTGCACCATGAGGTTTTCCTCACTTTGGCCTATTTATTCCAAAGGCTTGCATTGTAAAGCGAAGGCGAACTTAAGAAAATATATGGTCATATGAGCTTTGGAAGAAAATACTTGTGTTATGCTTTAGATTGCCCCTTGGATGTTCTTGGATGAATGATGATTGGCTTGATGGATTCATGACTTGGTAGAATGGTATAGTGTCTCTTGCTTTGTTGTTGTCTTCCTGGAGGTTTGACTCATGAATACATGTTTCTTGCTTGCTATAGATCAGTAGAGAAAAAATTTGAGATATGGCCATGGAGGCACCTCAAATTTCCTGAATCTTTATAGTTTTCATGTTTTCTTCTTCCTTAGTTGCTTTAAACAATTCTTAATTGCTCTTTAACAACTTGAGGATATTGTTGCTTGTTTCATTCATAGTTCTGTTAGAATCGGTCTTTACAGCCCTCCGTCAGAGATCGTTTCGCTTTTGCATATTCATTCTTAGGTGTCTCGCTTGTTCCACTTCGTTGCATTTCGCTAGGATCATGCCACTGACTGACGAGGGGGTCTGGTTGTCATGTGTTTCCTCATGTTTATACCTGCAGGGCTATTTAAGAATTCCTCAAAAATCATTGAAGTTTATCGTCATTTCATTCATCGTCATTAAATTACAGTTTCGTTTTTTTTTTAAGAAAAAAAGGTCTTTAGTCCTAGAGTCTAGGGTTTTCGAGTCTTTCGCATATATGTCATAAAGCCCGCAGGCCATGAGGTTGGTTTCGCAAGTTTTTATTTCATATTTTTATTATCATAAGCATTTGAAAACATTTCTAGTCCAAAACTCTGTTTTGGAACTAGAAATTGTTTAATTCCATTTTTGTAATAATTGTATTCATTTCACCATGAGAAGCTTCACTGCAAGCCTCTGATCTTTTCCTAAGCTAAAGTGTCGCATCCCTGCAAAAGACAGCAAATTTATCAGTCCAAAAACTCAGAAAAGCCAAAGAGAAACATTGTATTAAAAGATCAAATGACAAAGTGCAGAAACATTATGAAAGTGGGTTGTCAAATAAATTTGAAAAGCAATCTGATTTGATGAGATATTTATTTCATATATAAACATGACAATCAAACTCATTTGCCAAAAATCCACAAGGCAGAGGTCGAAGTCAAGTTTTTGAAGGCCGTAGGCAAGTTTTCATAGTTCTGGACAGTGTTTGGAGGGCGCGCGACCCACTTGAACGGGTGAGACCCACTTGAGGGGCACGACCCACTTGAGCGCCACAGTCAGTGTAAAGTTGAACGGGTGAGACCCACTTGGGGGGTACGACCCACTTAAACCAGCGTGCGACCCACTTAAATCAGAACCCAGAAAATTCGTTTTTTGCGCCCAGATTCGATTCTAGTCGACTCCAAAAGCTTCCAAACAGGTTTTAATCATTGCTCATTCGATTTTTAATATGGTTGTGATGTCATTGATGTTGGGGAAACAAGCCATCCTTGGAGAAAATATATGAACCCTTCATTCACATGCAAGTTAATTCTGTAAGGGTTTTGAAATTGTATGGGCAGTTTTGTGGAAAATTTGAAAACTTTCAAATGGTGGATATGTTCACACCCTAGCACGTTGTATAGATGATCCTCACACCCTCAGTTATCATCTTGTCGCTGCTGTTCATGCTCTTGCCCCATACTTTTCAGCTGGCATTCATTTGTGAAACTCACTTATGGTCAAAATAGTGATAGTTTTCATGCCACTAAAAAAGAGCCATCTTCATTGTAATTTTGTTTTCCTATGATACTTTGGGAGTGGGTGATATCTATTGAGTGTTGAAAAATACATTATAACTTTGTTTTCACTGCATCTATATCAGTATACATATTGCAAATATCTTGTTCAAAGCCATGTCAGAGACAGAGTCAGATTATGAGCAGGAGTCGGACAGTAATTCCACGACGGAGGGTAATGTGCCACGGAGGTCTCACCAAGGTGGCAAAGGTGGTGATCATCGCAGGGAGGAGCCTACTTCTTTGGCTCAGTTGCAGGCATGTCCATTAGCAATGGATTGTTTTCGGTATCTGTCATGTTTTCGATTTTGTGAGATGATTTCACAAACCCAGCTTCATCGTGAAATAGCTCGCCTGTTTGTTCTTCATTTACGTGATGGCCGTGTAAATCTCGCTGGAGTAGATTTCTTTTTGTCACCAATGACTATTGCTCAGGCCACTGGCATACCAAATATGGGAGAGGAATGGAACAAACGTCAGCATTTAGAGAAATTCCACTATGAGCCATACATTAAACATAGGTATATGAGGCACTTGGGCAGAGTTTTTCCTTTCAGATTCCTGAGGGATGAGTTTGCACCGCTGATGAAACTCATCATTCGGTATTTCAGTTGCGAGGGCAGATTCACACGTCTCTTTGCATACCATGTTCGTTTGTTGATGCACTTCACAAGGGTACGTATGATGAACATTCCGTATTTCATGTATCGCAACATAGAGAGGATGATGATTTTTGTACAGAAGAAGAGCCCAGCACAACAGCATAGAAGTATATATCATTACACTTTGATCAAGATCATAGTGTTACATCAGTTGGCACAGCAGGGCATCACTTGGGAGGATTTCATCTCCCGTGACTTTTTCATAGCGTCACAGCCGCCTCCTGAGGTAGTTCATGATGCGGGAGAGCCTTCACACCAGCCGGGCATTCCTGAGATTGAGCACATCAGCTCTCCATTATTTATGACATATTAGCGAGGCCATAGGGCCTTATTTGCAGCTACACGACGAGTATTATCTCCACCCAGGGTGGAAGGGGTCTTGCCGACTTCATCAGCAGAGTGAGTATTATCTCCACATGATGTGGAAGGGGTCTCGCCTTCTTCTTTAGCACAGGTACAGATCCAAGACAGGGGCAAGAAGCCCATGCATGATGAGGGCCCATCAGGAAGCCAGGACACAGATTTCACGATCATTGATGTTGATGCGAGTTCTCCTAGCTCGAAACTGAAAGAGATCATCCAGGAGCAAAGGGCCGAGAATGACACGCTGAAAGATCAATTGCAGAAGGCTCAGTGGGTGATAAACTATCTGGAGCAGCGCAAAAAACAGCTAGAGGATGAGCACACACTTTATGAGCTGCGTCGAATCCGTGAGGATCGACAGTTGGCCCGGAAAAGACCCGGCGACATGACACCAATTGATCGAGATTCTATACTCACGCATGTAAACATCCATCTGGAGAAGTTGCTGGAAAAGGAAAATAGAGAGAAGGACATGCTTCGTCACATGAAAGGACATTATTGGGCTCGCATGCATGTCTGCAAAGAAAAAATGAAGATTCTGAAAAGGAGGTTGAGCGAAGCACTAAAACGGCGGAAAAGGCCTAATCCACTTCGGATTTTGGCCGAGGCTTCGTTGACTGGGCAAGATACATGATGGAGGATCTTCGCTCCAAATTTGAGCAAATTCGGAGAAAATTTTGTCATTTTGAAATTTTTTGGTCTAAAAACAGGTTTTTCAGTTAAGTGGGTCTCACACCCATATGCTCACTTTTTTTTGGGACACTTGCTGAAGGAAATTTTTGCATTTTTGGATTTTTCATGGTAAGTTATGCATCCTCAGGCATTTCCAAAGCATTTCATCAGATTCTGGATGGTCAAAAAGCTCAAAAACACCATGAAAACCACCTTGCTGCCACCTTTTGCACCAGCAGGAAGTACTTCTGGGAGAATGAGGTTTTGGAGGGTCAAATGAGCTCCTAATTGGGAAATTCTACTTGGGTTGGATAGCCAACATCCAGAGCTTTCCAACGAGCTATCATGAGCTCAATTTGGATGCCGGGAAGTACCTCAAAATCAGGTTGAAAGGCACGCGACCCACTTGTTTCAGGGGTGAGACCCACTTAAATTTTTGGCTGAATTTTCAACTTCCAGCTCAGAGTTTCGGCCAGTTTGGACCAGTTTTGCTTGGGGATGAAATTTTTGAGTTATTATGATGTAAATTTATGTTTGGCATGTAACTTTGGTTCATTTTTACCTATTCTAGAAGATTCACTCTTAAAACAGTGAAAATCATGTAAATGAATCAGTTTCCACTCTTTTAGAGGCAAGTTGTTAGCTGCCTAGATTTTAGCTCCTTGATTATAATTTGTTGGAACTGCTCCTAGAAGGAGGAATTCGACCCCTAGAGGCATGGGAAGGAGTTAGGATGCTCTATATGATGTAATTTCTCAATTATTTTCAGAGGTTGGATAGGTTGGACTCTTGGGAAACTTTTGGCACCATTGTACATATTTTTTCATATTTTGGCTAAGGAAAGATCAGAGGTTTTGCGGCACCTGTTGGGATTCTTGTGGTGTTCTGTTCTTGATGGTGTTTTCTCTCTGTTTACTGTAAGTTCTTCATGTTTAATGTATGCCATTCCTTTCATATGCTTCTGAACTAAATTGAATGAGTAGATGATGTTGAATCCATTATTTACAGTGCTCTGCCTTTGAATTCATTTAGTTCTATATGTTTTCGACTGTTTGGAGAGGATCCAAGTTCTTATTTGCCCTCTTCAGCTCCTTGTCATTCTAATCCATCCATATATCCAATCAAAAGCATCAAGACAATCGCCTACCTCGCCCCAACTCGAATTCTGCAAAGGTCTGACCTTATCCCCAGACCCAAAATTTGTTTTTCCCATTTCTCCAGCGAAAACCCAAAAAAAATCAAAATCAAACATACCTATCTCTTTACTAGCCTAAAATTAGTTCCCATTTTAAGTCATATCGCACCTTATTGCTCATTTTATCGAGATTGACGGAGAGAGCCCTCTCCTGTCCTCGTAGGGCTAGCTACGAGGCTGAGCGTGGTTTGATGTAGCCTTGAGTTTTATCTCATTTCAGCCCGAGGTATGTTTGAGCGCTAACATAGTGGCGACCATACTGGGGAACATCTCAATGGTTTTCTTGTTGATGTGTTCGTTTCACGAGTCTTAGACGGAGTCTGAAGTCACGCCAGGTAGCTTTCGAAACGCTTTTGCTATGCATAAGCGGTAGTAGATAAACGCTGCTTCAGTCGATCTCCGGCAAGCTTGTGAATGCAGCACTCGATTCGCAAAACACCCCAGTATACTTGTTCGTGCTAGACCTTTGGATGATTGAGTCTAGAAGTCGAAAGGCTGAAAATAATTGATTGTGTTCCTTGAATTTTTTTTCCAAATAGATCAATACACTGGCTTCAAGAAGGAATACTAGGTCGAATCCTGACCCTGATCCACCAACAATATTTGAAAATCCAAATCTGATTCCTAGGATCCTTAGAAGGCAAGGAAGTCAAGAAAGTTCTGAAAGAGAAAGTCAAGTGAGTTTTGGGAGTTCCAGATTTCTTTCTAGATCTGCATCCTGTCCTGTGAAAATTATATATGTTGACGAAATTCCTTTTGATGCACGATTTGAAACATCCTTATTCGTAAATTTTTCTGAAACTGAATTGTCAAGATTAGTTCCGGATCCATTGTTTTCTGAAGATTTGCAATACAGATTTGTTTCATATCACTTGGATAGACAGTTGCAAAATTCCGTTGTGGCTACCAATATTCCCGAATTCACTGAATCTGCTTCACAAAATCTTGGACCATCTGAATTTGCATCTAGTTCACGGATCCCCACTGAACCTCCCTTTATCCCTACTATTCCGGTTCAGCCTGAATTTTCTGATCAGCAATCAACAGTAATTTCTCCTTCGTCTCCACCGCATACACCTCGCTCACCTACTGCTCCTAGTCCTCTTGTTTCTCCTAGACAGCAGATTATTATCAATCCTCCAAGAGTCATGGCAGCCAGATTTGCACCTCTTGTTTTGCCGGCCAATTTAGATGCTATGTCTGCTGACTATCAGAGCAAAATTCCTATATTTGATGGCACCCCACAAAGTATATCAGCTCAGCAGCATATTGTTCGAATGACAGACTTCTTGGATCTGCATGAAATTGATGCAGAAAATGTTTCAATGAGATTGTTTTCCCAGACATTTGGAGGAGAAGTTCGCAAATGGTTCAGAGCATTACCGGCCAGAAGTATCAATACGTTGCAAGACCTTCAGACACAGTTCTTAGATCGATGGGAGATGAAAAAGGATCCACTACAGATCACTTCAGAGTATACAAACATCAAGCGTAATCCTGGTGAGTCCGTTCAGGATTATATCATTAGATTCAATACAGTGTACAATGCAATCCCAGATGACTTAAGGCCGTCCAAAAAGTCAGCTCTTCTTAAATTCCCGGATGGTTTTGATCCAGAGATGGCTTATTCGCTGCATGACAGAGATCCACCCACCTTAGAAGATATGCAGAAGATTGATGTTAGTGTTGAGGCAAATCTGAACGATAAGAGAGCACGGTTGAAAGCAGAAAAAAGAGTGACTATAAAAGAAGAGCCTTCCACATCTACATCTGAACAACACTTGATTCGTGAGATGGAAAAAATGTTCAAAAGAATGAACCTTGAAAAATCAGAAACGCAGATTCGGAATCCAAACTACCGTGGCCAGCAGCAGCCACAGTTCAGGATAAAGCAGCGTGAACAAAGACCACCAGAGCCGGCAGCACAACAGCAAATTAAGACACCTCTTTTGCAGAATTTTGTGAGTCAAGATTCAGACGATGATGATGATGTAGCAGGTGAGCAAAATAATTTCTTTACTCCCGACGATCTGCCTATTTATATTACTGAGGATGAAGAATATGGAGAAAGTTCAGCTGCTCAGAAAGATGAAGATTTCATTCTAGCAAATGATGCAGATTTAGAGGAAGAATCAGATGAATACCAAAGAGGATATTTGAATGCTTCGTACGCTCAACAGAAGCAATACTCATTGAGAAACCGAGATGTGCCCATAAATCCAATTCAGAAACGAAAAGAAGCTTCAGCACCAAAGATGGATTCACCGATACCACAGAAGAAAGGAAAAGAGACAATTGATCCCGCAGCTAGTAAAGTATCATCAGCAGAAAAGGTAAATCAGTCAAACATAGTGAAAGACAAGGCTGAAAAGAAGGAAGTTCGAGTCAAAGAGGTTGAGAAAGTTTCAGCATTTAGTTTGGAAAATGAAATTTCCAAATTAAAAATATCTATTCCTTTGACAGAAATCATGAAGAACAGCAGCTACCGAGGTCAAGTCTCCAAAATTCTGAACTTTGATCCAATGTTTGATACGGTAAATGTTGAGTATGATCAGCCGGAATTGATTTTTGGGCCTGCATTAGATGGTGAGTCTCCTGACAGTGATGTTCCTCCATTTTATATCAGTTTGAGGCTGCATGAATATGTTTTGCACAATGCCATGTTCGATTCGGGTGCTTCGCACAATTTGATGCCAAAGGCGATCATGGAAAAGTTGGGACTAGGCATTACACGAAAATATCATGATTTGTATTCATTTGATTCCAGCCGTGTGAGGTGTATAGGACTCATCAAAGATTTGGTTGTAAGCTTAGATCAAATTCCAGCGAAGAATGTTTTAATGGACGTGGTGGTGGCGGACATTCCTCCGCGATTTGGTATGCTCCTTTCAAGATCTTGGGGGGCAAAGTTGAAAGGTACACTTCAGTTAGATTTCTCTTATGCTACAATTCCAGTCTTCGGTCAAATGAGAAAGTTATATCGAGAGCAGAAGATGAAATATATGATAACTAGCAAAGAGAAGCCAATCAATCATCCTGTAAATTATGTACATACCGATTTAGAATCGTTTGTGTTGCTTGCTGATAGTTTTAATGATATAGAAAGTCAATTAGTTCAGGCAGAAGATATACCAGAAATCACTGAGAATTTTAGAGAAGTTTTGCAAAAGGAAAGAAGAGAAAAACAAGCTATTGTGGAGCAATCAGCTAAAGACAATGGGCAGCAAACAGAAAAAACAGAGCCGGCACAATTTCAGCATTTAGAGGACGATGAAGATGGTCTTTGGACCATGGATTTTGATGGCGCAGTGGGCAGCGACGGTGCTGGAATTGGTGTTTGGATTCGTAGTCCGTTTTCCGCTCCGGATAAGGTTCCGAGCAATGTGAGGGTGTGTTCCTACAAGCTTGCATTTGATTGTTCTAATAATGAAGCGGAATATGAGGCTCTAATTGCTGGCCTTAAGATTCTTAAGAAGCTGAAAGCGAAAAAGATTGCAGTATATGGTGATTCAGAATTGGTGATAAAGCAGGTTAAAGGTGAGTTTCGGGCCAAGCATCCTCGCATGAGGGCTTACCGTAATGCAGTTTTAGACATTCTGAAATTATTTTCTGATCATACCTTGACATGTGTGCCTCGCATACAAAATGGTGTTGCTGATGGTCTTGCTAAGGCAGCAAGCAATCTTAAAATTCCAATGAATTCCAGCAACAAATTTGAGATTCATGTGAAACACCGCCCCACCGTTCCAGACAATTAGCGATGTTGGCAAGTCTTTCAGGATGATGAGGAGATTAGTGATTTTCTGCAGAATAAGGGTAAGTTTAAAGATACCTCCATAGATACCGAACATGACGATGGTAGTGATGACATACAAATAAACCAAATGGAAGTGCTGCAACTTAAGGATAACATCATTCCTAAGGGATTGATTCCTTTGGAAGAATTGTTTGATCAAGATGATGTAGCCTGCAAACCGACATTGAGGCCCACGGAAAAAGGTGTGGAAGAGGTAAATATTGGGACAGCTGATAATCCCAAGATGGTAAAGTTATCAAGGTCATTGTCACCAAAGAAGCCTTTCCGTCAAAAGTTGAGGAGAATCAATCCAAAGCTGCTACCATCGATCGAAAAAGAGGTAAACAGGTTTTATAAGTCAAGAATCATTGTGCCTATCCGATTTTCAGATTGGATATCAAATTTGGTGCCCGTGAGAAAGAAAACAGGTGAGATCCGTTTATGTATCGATTTCAGAAATTTGAATAAGGTATCCTTAAAAGACAATTATCCGCTGCCAAAAATGGACCATATATTGCAGCGAGTAGTTGGAGCATCAAGGATGTCACTACTCAACGGATACTCCGGTTATAATCAGATTTTAGTGCATGAAGATGATCATGATAAGACTGCGTTCACCACTCCTTGGGGAACGTTTCATTATGCAAAAATGCCGTTTGGTTTGAAGAATGCAGGCGCCACCTTTCAGCGTGCAATGGACATGGCTTTTGCCAATGAGAAAGATGTGTTTTTGGTTGTTTACCTTGATGATTTAACTGTGTTTTCAAATTCTGATGAGGAACATTTATATCATTTGAAAATTGTTTTCCAGAAGTGCAGAAAATATGGCATTTCGCTGAATTCGAAAAAGAGTCTTTTTGCCATGGATGAAGGCAAGCTCCTTGGCCACATCATATCGAAAGATGGCATTCGAGTTGACCCTACACGTGTTGAAGCCATACAGCAGATTGAACAGCCCCGGAACAAGAAAGAAATACAGTCATTTAATGGTAAAATGAATTTTCTGCGTCGTTTCATTCCAAATCTTGCAGAGCACCTTAGAGAAATCACGAACATGCTGAAAAAGGACAGTCAGGTAAAGTGGACAGAAGAGGCAGTTAAATCATTCAATTTGGTAAAGATAGCTCTTTCTTCAGCCCCTATTTTAATTAGCCCGGACTACACACAAGACTTCATTTTATTTTCTTTTTCTTCTGAGCACACATTGGCAGCTGTTTTGATGCAAAAAAGGGATGGAGTTGAGAAGCCCATTGCTTCTTTCAGTCGGATCATAAGGGATGGAGCATTGAAGTACAATATTATTGAGAAACAAGCGCTGGCGCTTGTAAAGGCCTTGAAAGATTTCCGTGTGTATATACTGCATTCCCACATTATAGCATACGTTCCTAACGCAGCAGTTAAAGATGTTTTGGTACAGGCAGATCCAGAGGGAAGACGGGGTAAGTGGATCGCTGCGTTGTTAGAATACGATGTGGAAATTAAACCAACCAAGCTGATCAAAGGACAAGGACTCGCCAAGCTCATGGCTGAAACAAATCTGCATGCTCTAGATATAAATTTGATCGCTGCCATGTCCGATGAAGATGAGGAAAGTACGTCAGTTCAGGTATCCGATATTTTTGTTTCTTCCCCTTGGTATGCTGACATTTTATACGTGCTTCAGAATTTGTCTCCACCGCCTGGGATGCCTAGAAATGAGAGTAAAACATTGAAGTTAAGAGCTGCTAAATTCTGCATTCTGAATTCTACATTATATTGGAAAGACCCTGGAGGTGTGTTGTTGAATTGTTTGGTAGAGGAGGAAGCTCAAAAAGTTTTGGAGGACTTTCACAAAGGTGACTGTGGAGGCCATTTGTTTTGGAAGACCACAGCGAATAAGATTCTAAGGGCAGGGTATTATTGGCCTTCTTTGTTTTCTGATGTATTTAAGGCTGTTAAAAATTGTCATGAGTGTCAAATTTTCGAAGGGAAGCAGAAACTACAGCCTTTGTCTCTAAAACCAATTGAAGTTAGTGCACCATTCCAGCAATGGGGATTGGATTTTATCGGGGAAATCCACCCAGCATCTTCCGGACAGCATAGATGGATCTTGACAGCTACGGACTACTTCACAAAATGGATCGAGGCGATTCCCACTCGACAGGCCACGGATGCGGTAATTATCTCTTTTCTTGAAAACAATATTTTGTCACGTTTTGGGTGTCCTAGTAAAATAATCACAGATAATGCAGCAGCCTTCAAGTCTAAAAGGATGGTTGAATTTTGCTATAAGTACAATATCAGTTTGGGACATTCGACGGCCTACCATCCACAAGGGAATGGCCTGGCGGAATCTTCAAATAAATCCTTGGTGAATATTATTAAAAAATTGCTGGAAATCAACAAAAAGAGCTGGCACAAGAAGTTAGTGAATGCACTGTGGGCTGATAGGGTAAGTCAGAAAAAGTCTATTGGCATGTCTTCTTTCGAGCTGGTGTACGGAACAGACACGGTTTTTCCTACTTCACTTGCTGTCCCGGTGGTCAAATTGCTTCAGGAAGCTGGTAGGGAGGAAGATCCCATGCAACGGAGAATTAATCAGATGATTCATTTACAGCAGACACGGGAGGAGGTATTTCAAAATACTTTCAAGTTGCAGGAGCGCATAAAGAAGATCTACGACAGAAAGGCAAAAGCGGATAATTTTCAGTTGGATGAGGTAGTTTTGAAATGGGATGCTCGGAATGAAGATAAGGGAAAGCACGGAAAATTTGAAAACCTATGGAAGGGTCCTTTTAAGATCGCAGCGTATCGGGGTCAAAATGCCTTTCTTCTCAAAGAAATGAATGGAGATGATTGTCCTGGAGGACCGATCAATGGTCGGTTGCTGAAGCGATACCACTTCTGAGTATTTTCTGCTGATTTCATCATCATTGTATATATCATTTTATTTCGGTTTTATTGCAAGTGTGTACTGATCTCTCATCTTCAGTCTGGGGCCCGGAGCGAAGGCTATAATTCTGGAGATGGAGGTTGGTTGGTTTGAAATTGTCAAGTCAGTTTTATCAGTCTTTCAGTTTTAAAGTCATGTCATTTTTGGTCAAATTTCAGTCAGTCTTTAGTCAAATCTGCAGTCAATAAATATGTCCAAAGTTTTTGTTTTATCAGTTGAAATAATGACTCCATCGCCCAATGGATGAAGGCACTGTCTGACTCCCCCAGAGATCTTCCGTTCTTGGCATCTCCATGGAGCCACCATCCCCATTGGAGCCAATGTTAGAGTCGGTCTTTACAGCCCTCCGTCAGAGATTGTTTCGCTTTTGCATATTCATTCTTAGGTGTCTCGCTTGTTCCACTTCGTTGCATTTCGCTAGGAGCATGCCACTGACTGACGAGGGGGTCTGGTTGTCATGTGTTTCCTCATGCTTGTACCTCCAGGGCTATTTAGAAATTCTTCAAAAATTACTGAAGTTCATCGTCATTTCTTTCATGGTCATTAAATGTCAGTTTCATTAAAAAGAGTTGTTAGTCCTAGAGTCTAGGGTTTTTGAGTCTTTGCATATATGTCATAAAGCCCGCAGACCATGAGGTTGGTTTCGCAAGTTTTTGATTTCATATTTTTATTATCATAAGCATTTGAAACATTTCTAGTCCAAAACTCTGTTTTGGAACTAGAAATTGTTTAATTCCATTTTTGTAATAATTGTATTCATTTCACCATGAGAAGCTTCACTGCAAGCCTCTGATCTTTTCCTAAGCTAAAGTGCCGCATCCCTGCAAAAGACAACAAAGTTATCAGTCCAAAAGCTCAGAAAAGCCAAAGAGAAACATTGTATTAAAAGATCAAATGACAAAGTGCAGAAACATTATGAAAGTGGGTTGTCAAATAAATTTGAAAAGCAATCTGATTTGATGAGATATTTATTTCATATATAAACATGACAATCAAACTCATTTTCCAAAAATCCGCAAGGCAGAGGTCGAAGTCAAGTTTTTGAAGGCCGTAGGCAAGTTTTCATAGTTCTGGACAGTGTTTGGAGGGCGCACGACCCACTTGAATGGGCGAGACCCACTTGAGGGGCGCAACCCACTTGAGCGCCACAGCCAGTGTAAAGTTGAACGGGTGAGACCCACTTGGGGGGTGCGACCCACTTAAACCAGCGTGCGACCCACTTAAATCAGAACCCAGAAAATTCGTTTTTTGCGCCCAGATTCGATTCTAGTCGACTCCAAAAGCTTCCAAACAGGTTTTAATCATTGCTCATTCGATTTTTAATATGGTTGTGATGTCATTGATGTTGGGGAAATGATGTTGGGGAAACAAGCCATCCTTGGAGAAAATATATGAACCCTTCATTCACATGCAAGTTAATTCTGTAAGGGTTTTGAAATTGTATTGGCAGTTTTGTGGAAAATTTGAAAACTTTCAAATGGTGGATATGTTCACACCCTAGCACATTGTATAGATGATCCTCACGCCCTCAGTTATCATCTTGTCGCTGCTATTCATGCTCTTTCCCCATACTTTGCAGCTGGCATTCATTTGTGAAACTCACTTATGGTCAAAATAGTGATAGTTTTCATGCCACTAAAACAGAGCCATCTTCATTGTAATTTTGTTTTCCTATGATACTTTGGCAATGGGTGATATCTATTGAGTGTTGAAACATACATTATAACTTTGTTTTCACTGCATCTATATCAGTATACATATTGCAAATATCTTGTTCAAAGCCATGTCAGAGACAGAGTCAGATTATGAGCAGGAGTTGGACAGTAATTCCACGACGAAGGGTAATGTGCCACGGAGGTCTCACCAAGGTGGCAAAGGTGGTGATCATCGCAGGGAGGAGCCTACTTCTTTGGCTCAGTTGCAGGCATGTCCATTAGCAATGGATTGTTTTCGGTATCTGTCATGTTTTCAATTTTGTGAGATGATTTCACAAACCCAGCTTCATCGTGAACTAGCTCGCCTGTTTGTTCTTCATTTACGTAATGGCCGTGTAAATCTCGCTGGAGTAGATTTCTTTTTGTCACCAATGACTATTGCTCAGGCCACTGGTATACCAAATGTAGGAGAGGAATGGAACAAACGTCAGCATTTAGAGAAATCCCACTATGAGCCATACATCAAACCTGGGTATATGAGGCACTTGGGCAGAGTTTTTCCTTTCAGATTCCTGAGGGATGAGTTTGCACCGCTGATGAAACTCATCATTCGGTATTTCAGTTGCGAGGGCAGATTCGCACGTCTCTTTGCATACCATGTTCGTTTGTTGATGCACTTCACAAGGGTACGTATGATGAACATTCTGTATTTCATGTATCGCAACATAGAGAGGATGGTAATTTTTTTACAGAAGAAGAGCCCAGCACAGCAACATAGAAGTATATATCATTACGCCTTGATCAAGATCATAGTGTTACATCAGTTGGCACAGCAGGGCATCACTTGGGAGGATTTCATCTCCCGTGAGTTTTTCACAGTGCCACAGCCACCTCCCGAGATAGTTCACGATGCGGGAGAGCGTTCACACCAGCCTGGCATTCCTGAGGTCGGGCAAATCAGTGCTCCATTGATTATGACATATCAGCGAGGCCACAGGGCCTTATTTGCAGCCACACGGCGAGTATTATCTCCACCCAGGGTGGAAGGGGTCTTGCCGACTTCATCAGCAGAGCGAGTATTATCTCCACATGATGTGGAAGGGGTCTCGCCTTCTTCTTCAGCACAGGTACAGATACAGGACAGGGGCAAGAAGCCCATGCATGATGAGGGTCCATCAGGAGGCCGGGACACGGATTTCACGATCATTGATGTTGATGCAAGCTCTCCTAGCTCGAAACTGAGGGAGATCATCCAGGAGCAGAGGGACGAGAATGACACGCTGAAATATCAATTGCAGAAATCTCAGTGGGTGATAAACTATCTGGAGCAGCGTAAAAAATAGCTTGAGAATGAGCACACACTTTATGAACTACGTCGAATCCGTGAGGATCGACAGTTGGCCCGGAAGAGACCCGGCGAAATGACACCAATTGATCGAGATTCTGTACTCACGCATGTAAAAATCCATCTGGAGAAGTTGATTGAGAAGGGAAACAGAGACAAGGACATGCTTTGTCACATGAAAGGCCATTATTGGGCTCGCATGCATGTTTGCAAAGCGAGAATGAAGATTCTGAAGAGGAGGTTGAGCGAAGCACTAAAACGGCGGAAAAGGCCTGATCCACTCCGGATTTTGGCCGAGGCTTCATTGCCTGGGAAAGATACATGATGGAGGGTCTTCGCTCCGAATTTGAGCAAATTCGGAGAAAATTTTGTCATTTTGAAATTTTTTGGTCTAAAAACAGGTTTTTCAGTTAAGCGGGTAGCGCACCCATATGCTCACTTTTTTTCGGGACACTTGCTGAAGGAAATTTTTTCATTTTTTGATTTTTCATGGTAATTTATGCATCCTCAGGCATTTCCAAATCATTTCATCAGATTCTGGGTGGTCAAAAAGCTCAAAAACACCATGAAAACCACCTTGCTGCCACCTTTTGCACCAGCAGGAAGTACTTCTGGGAGAATGAAGTTTTGGAGGGGCAAATGAGCTCGAAATTGAGAAATTCCACTTGGGTTGGATAGAAAACATCCAGGGATTTCCAACGAGATATCATGAGCTCAATTTGGATGCCGGTAAGTACCTAAACATCAGGTTGAAAGGCGCATGACCCACTTGTTTCAAGGGTGAGACCCACTTAAATTTTTGGCTGAATTTTCAACTTCCAGCTCAGAGTTTCGGCCAGTTTGGACCAGTTTTTCTTGGGGATGAAATTTTTGAGTTATTATGATGTAAATTTATGTTTGGCATGTAAATTTGGTTCATTTTTACCTATTATATAAGATTCACTCTTAAAAAAGTGAAAATCATGTAAATGAATCAGTTTCCATCCTTTTAGAGGCAAGTTGTTTAGATGCCTAGATTCTAGTTCCTTGTTTAGAATTTGGTTGAAACTGATCCCTGAAGAAGGAATTCGACCCCTAGAGGCATGGGAAGGGGTTAGAGTGATCTATATATTGTAATTTCTGAGGCATTCTACAGGTTGGACTCTTGGGAAACTTTTGGCACACATTGTAAATATTTTTTCATATTTTGGCTAAGGAAAGATCAGAGGTTTTGCGACACCTGTTGGGATTCTTGTGGTGTTCTATTCTTGATGGTGTTTTCTCTCTGTTTACTGTAAGTTCTTCATGTTTAATGTATGCCATTCCTTTCATATGCTTCTGAACTAAATTGAATGAGTAGATGAGGTTGAATCCATTGTTTACAGTGCTCTGCCTTTGAATTCATTTAGTTCTATATGTTTTCGACTGTTTGGAGAGGATCCAAGTTCTTATTTTCCCTCTTCATCTCCTTGTCATTATAATCCGTCCATATATCCAATCAAAAGCATCAAGGCAATCGCCTACCTCGCCCCAACTCGAATTCTGCAAAGGTCTGACCTTATCCCCGGACCCAAAATTTGTTTTTCCCATTTCTCCAGCGAAAACCCAAAAAAAATCAAAATCAAACATACCTATCTCTTTACTAGCCTAAAATCAGTTCCCATTTTAAGTCATCTCGCACCTTATTGCTCATTTTATCGATATTGACGGAGAGAGCCCTCTCCTGTCCTCGTAGGGCTAGCTACGAGGCTGAGCGTGGTTTGATGTAGCCTTGAGTTTTATCTCATTTCAGCCTGAGGTAGATTTGAGCGCTAACAAGTTCTATACATGCTAAGTATGACTTACGATACGCCCTGCTTACCTATGGCTAGCTATAGTTCCATCCATGAAATTTCTCTTTGACTGATTAGATTATCATCTTGTTGAACCAAGGAGGCCTAGTTTCGATCTATCCCTTTTCCTAAAACTATGCAAATCTTGTTGTTCAAAGTGCACAATAAATTGAAGTACTATGTTTAGGGGTTCCGGCATAGTAAGTTAAGTTGTTTGTCTTCCTTAAGTGTTTTCCCCAAAGTCTGATAGCCATTTCCCAAAGTTAGAGGGTCATATACTTCTATGCATGGCTTGAATGTTTATTTCTATGTATTGATTAGCTTATGGTTACATTTTGCATGATTAATGGTTTGCCCTACCATGTTTATGTTATCTATTAAACTAGTTATTCTTGAAACTCTTTGTTGTTCACAAACTTGATGTCCATTTACTCCATTTTGCCCAAAGATCCTTTCTACCTTGAATCAAATCGGCCCTTCAATAGCCTTGTATCACCGTCTAATAGCTTTCTTGACCTTTTAACCCCATAGCCAAGTTAATATAACATCTTGTTATCTATTTTATATCTTTGATCAGTTTCATCCCTCACAACTTAAAAAACCAAAAAACTTACTTCATAACTAGCCTAAAATCAGAACACAATAAGAGAACACACAGATATCCCTTACACGTATAGAGAGAGCCCTCTCTGAGTCCAGGAAGGCTAGGTCCTTGGGCTCCAAAGCTTGGTTTGATGTTACAATGTCATTTGGCTTGCCAATCAGCCAAATCACGGGACCCTAACAGTAATTGTGCCAAAGAAAAATGGTAAATGGAGGGTATGTATTGACTACCGAGAATTAAACAAAGCTACTCTTAAAGATCATTTTCCCTTACCTTTCATAGATTAGGTGTTAGATACATTAGCTGGAAAAAGCACTTCTCATTTTTAGATGGGTTTAGTGGTTATAATAAAATCCAAGTAGCACTGGAAGATCAGGAAAAAACCACATTTACCTGTCCTTGGGGTACCTATGCTTACCGAGTATTGCCATTTGGACTATGCAATGCACCCGCAACATTTCAAAGGGCAGTACTAGGAATTTTTTCAGATCTAATACAGAATTGTGTGAAAGGTATATATGGATGATTTCTAATTGTAAAACACATTTGAAGAAGCCTTGGCAAACTTGGAAAAGATGCCAAGATAAAAAATAATCTTCGATGAGTCATGAGAAGTGTTTTATGATGTTTGCGGAAAATTGTTTTGGGATATCACATTTCGGGGATGGGATTAGAGTTGATGAGTCAAAAGTTGAAGTCATCTCTAACTTATCTTTTACAAGTTGTCAAAAATATGTTAGGTGTTTTCTAGGCTTTACAGGGTATTACAGAAGATTTATAGAAACTTCATCAAGATAGCATCTCCACTTTTCAAACTACTTACCAAGGACTGTGAATTCAAGTGAAATCCTGATTTCCAGTTAGCCTTTGAGACCCTGAAAACAAAAATCTTTGAAGCACCTATTTTGAGGGGACCGAACTGGAAATTACCTTTTCATATTTCAACAGATGCCTCGGATACAGCTTTAGGAGCTGTATTGGGACAAAAAGACCTAATTCCTTATGCCATCTACTATACAAGTAAAAATTTGACCCCTTTGGAGTTAAATTATACTGTAACTGAAAAAAGGTTCTTAGCTATTGTTCATGCCATAAATAAATTCATACACTATATAACAGGCTATGAAACTTTTGTTCACATAGATCACTCTGCAATTAAATATCTAATGAACAAATCAATTACTAATGGCAGAGTCATAAGATGGTTATTGCTTTTACAGGAATTCAACATTAACATTCTAGATAGGCACGGAAAACAAAACACGATGGGCGATTTCCTATCTGAACTCCAAAACATCAAAGAAAATACTCCGGTTGAAGATCAATTCCACTGATGAATATCTTTTATAATTTCTATAAACTCCCCTTCGTTTAACATTGTTCTGCTAATTATTTAGTTTAGGGGAAATTTCCTTCAATAATAGATGCAAGAGACAAAAGAAAGATCATCTATGACGATGCAAAATATTCATGGGTTGCTAATAGGTTATGCAAAAAGGTCGATTTTGTAAATAGCAAGGAGATGTGTTCGGGGGAATGAAAGTCGCACGAGATCCTCAAGAGCATGTCATGATGAACCTTGTGGCGGACACTTCTTTGATAAAGAACAACTTATAGATCCTTCATTTAGGATACTATTGGCCATCACTTTTTAAAAGATGCTAAAGAGTATGTCAAAAGGTGGTATTTGCCAAGGGTAGGGAAACCTTCTCCTTAAGGTGAGATGCCATTGCAGCCTCAGGTACATATTGAACCTTTTGAAAAATGGGCATTAGATTTTGTAGGACCTATTAGTCCTCCATCAAGACAAAATAAATATATATTAGTTTGCACTGATTATGCTACCAAATGGGTAGAGGCCAAGCCATTACTTTCTACTACTGAAGCATCTGTAGTTAATTTTCTTTTGAGGATATTTTTACTCATTTTGGTGTCCCAAGGGAAATTGTTACAAATCAAGGAGCTCAATTTACATCAAAGCTAGTGGAAAAAATGATGGAGAGGTACAAAATTAGACACAGAAAATCTACTCCCTATCATCCACAATCAAATGGTCAAGTGGAATCTACTAATAAGGTCATTGAAGGGATCCTAACGAAGATTGTTCATTTGGATAGAAGAGATTGGGCAGATAGGCTTCCTAAAGCCTTGTGGGCCTATAGAACTACATGGAGGAGCACAAGAGGCCATACTCCTTATGAACTTGTTTATGGAAAGCAAGTTTTGTTTCCCATAGAGTTCCAGATTCAAACTTTCAAAATGGCAGTTCAGCTAGGACTTGATACGCGAGCCATAAGCATGAATTGGAGGTCAATTGGATGAGATCAGACAAGATGCGAGTTCGGAAAACAAGTATAGTCCAACGGCAAGGACTAGATGGCATGACAAGTACATCGAGGAAAAGAAGTTCAAGGAAGGTGACTGGGCTCTCTTGTTTGATTCAAAGTTCAAGGATTTTCAAGGTAAATTCCAAACACATTGGCTTGGGCCATATGAAATTATAAGAATTTTTGACAATGGAGCAATAAAAATCAGGACAATAGATGAAGAGAAGGTCACTTTTATTGTGAATGGTCATAGATTGAAGCTGTATCATAAGCCACTCTCAAGAGAATAATTTGTCAAGAAATTCCAGGAAAACAGTGATGTGAAGTTAATGAAGAAGAATTTTTCTTCTTAATCAACTTAATTGAATTTTCTGAAGTCAAATATTTGAAAAAAAATAAAAATAAAAATAAAAATAAATAAATTAAAAAAAAAAAAAAAAAGTATAAACATGAAAACTAATCTCTGATTAGCATGTTTATACAGAAAAGATAGAGTGAAAATCAGAATCTTTCTGACACTTTAGCTTTTCAAGTTTGTTCTTTTTCTGCAAGCAGCTATCATAAAATCATAAGTGATTCACATTCCACTTATGATCCATTTCACTCCATTCATCCATACTCCATTTCATTTCATTCATCCATACTTCATTCATTTCATTCCATGGTCCACCTCATTTCCATCTCAGAGTTTTAAGATTGATTTCTTTCTGCAATTGAATAATACAGATCATAAGTTGCAGGTCACTTTCCATACTTCACTCCACTTCATAATTGTGATTCATTTCATTCCATTATTCACTTCACTCATACTCCATTACATCATATTTCATTATCCATTTTTAACTCATTTCATACAACATTCCATTCATGCTTCAAACCATTCCATTTCATGTTTCAAGGCTTTTACAGGTACATTCTGCAATCGGTCAGACATTCTGCAGCCAGTCAGACATTCTGCAGCCAGAGATCCTGAAGGCGCTATCCAGTAATCACTTGATTTGGCAGCAAATTGATCCTGCATATCCAAGACAACAATAAAAATCAAAGGAGTTATGAGGACTGAAGATCAATGATTTTCAAAGGAGGACAAGGCATATCAAAACAACAAAAAAAAAAAAAATCAAAGGAAAGGCAAAAGTAAAAGTTATGAAATTATTATGGTGACAGATCATGAAAATTTTAGCATAGTTAAGTCATGTATGATTCAAAAAGGTTAATTTAATTAGTCGTGTTGATCATGCCTATCAACCATATCATAAAAAATTTGGACAAAATCCCTTCCATCTTGCCATATCCGATCATCATTTAAAACTTCACGGTTAAGTACTGAAGTGATTTGATCAGTCACGTCACTAGGCCAAAGTATTTAATGATGATTTTGAATTTCTCACGAAATATTTCTGTGGTCTTTTCTTCCGTGATAGCTTTCAACTCATATGAAGCACCCTCACCACATTATACTCGTTTCATAACCACTCCATATCATTTCTTTCCGTAGCCAATTCTTAGCCATTCCGGTATGTAAAACATAGGAAGCATATGTGGGGCAAAAACAACTCTTTAACAACCATTTTCACAGTGGATAGAAGAACAATAAATTGAAGGTTGGAAAGAGAAGCTATGGGTTTCATAGTGAGGACCGAACCAGTTGGAACCAAGTACTTGGAGGGTTATTCACAAATCAGAGAAATGTTACAGCAGGCTGGGTGGTTGCAATTTTTGGAAAAATTCAATGGTTTTCACAAAGAGGTGACTAAAACATTTGCACGGTCCTTCAATGGAGCAGAGGTCGAGATAGGAGATATTAAATTCACTATTACAGAGGTTTTCATTGCAGAAGCAACGGAATTACCCAGACAAGGAGAACGCTGGTTCAAAAATAGGGAATTTCATAATGAGGAATGGAGGCAAATACTCAAAACCTCAGCTATGGATGTTTCCATTTTTAAGAAGGGTATTCCTAGCTCAGCACTGAAAAACAAATGGAGGAATATGTTGCTAATTTTGCAAAAAATTATAACTTGTGAAGGAAGATTCGGTACCCTCTATGTTTATCATATTCGGTTAATGATGCATTTCTTAGAAGAAGAAATCAATTTTCCCTTTTTCTTACTTCATAGCTTAAAGATAATGGCCTCAAATGTTCAAAAGAGGGTTCAATTTCTGAAAACAACCTTGTATCACCATGGTTTAGTCAAAATATTAATTGAACATCATTTGGGAAAAATGGGAGATAATTGGGATGAGTTTCTAGTGAGGAATCACTTTAAAGAACCCAAGGAATCTCCACCTGAAGGAAAACCTACAAGAAGAAGTAGGAGAAAGGAAATTTCCAAAGCTGTTGAAGTTGAAACTTGTAAATCAATACAAGAGGACAGTGAAGAGATGATTTCTGAGAATTTGGCTCAAATTAAGAAGCAGCTTAAGAAGGAGAGGATAATAAGAAAATATGCCAAAGAAAGAGGAGAAGGGCCATCTCAACCAAGACGGAGCCACAGGCTTAGAGGTATACTAAAGAAAACAGAGGTTAGAAAAACTGGAATCATAAACATTGAGGATGAAGAAACACCTACTGCTATATCACCTGAGTATCAGTATGAGGAGGATTTTGATGAAGGAGCTCCTGAAATAGACTCAGCACAACAAGAAATTTACAATTATGTTGAGACACTAGAGAAGAGAGCTTCAGAAAGTAGAGACAGAACTCCTAGCCCACCAAAATCTGCAATTGATGTACTAAGAAGAGACAACTATGAGTTAGAAGTGCTCAATAGGCATATCAAGAATGAGAATGAAATTTTAAGGGAGCAGGTTAAGCTGAAAGGTGATATGAATACAAATCTGTCTCTACAAATGAAAAAGTTGTACAAGGCCAGTGAAAAATTGAAGAAGAAAAACAAAAATTTAAGCAGGGCACTAACAAATTTGAGATTCAAGTTAGTCATAAAGAAGCCCAGAAGGCCATTGACTGTCAGGAAAAGCAGAAGAAGGGGCCTAGATGTCCTAGCAGAGGTCTCAGAGTACATGGAATAGTTGCATGAGGACATGCAAAAGCCTTGCAGTGGGGTTATGTTGAGCCCCAAAGATGTCCTTCTTTTCCACCACATTTCACTTCATTTCCTTTGTCCCTCATCAATTACAGGCTTAAATGATCAATAGGATTGATTAGGATTACTTTAAGAATGTATATAATGACTAACTTGCTATGTTTCCATGATTTTGTTGTTGTAGTAATTTTTGACTAAACTTAGCTACAGAATGTAGCCATTTTGTAGCTAGTTGCTGATTCTGCAGCTGTTTTCATGTTTTCACAGGTTCCAGGTGTCACCTCAAAGAAAAATGCATATGAGTAAAATCCAAACTTCATCCACATCGTTCCTTGCTCCCTACAAAGTCTGAGCGGAATTCTACAGGTGGTTATGCACGTGGGAAACCAAAACTAGGAGATAGACTTCTAATAGGACAAGGACTGTACAGATGTCCTTAATCACAGTACGAGACCAGCACCAGAGTTATATTTTGATTTTAGTTGGGAAAGACATTTATTCCTATTTTATCTCGAAGACAATTATGTAATTTTGTTATAAGTATGACTCGGGAGACCGAGAAACAGCTAGCTAGATTTTGTTTTGTTGCTAGATCTCAGAAGACCGTAATCCTCTGTTTTAAAGTATTTTCCCTTTAATGAAAGAAGCATCGCTTTATTACAAGATCTGAGGAAATATTGAGTAGATTTGCGTGCTAATCTGGTGGTAGAGGGCCCCTACTACCTGAGAAGCTTTATTCATATGGTTTAGATAAGTAACTCAGCCTTGTTTCATTCCTAGTTTAATCAATTTTCTGAACTTTGTGTTTTTATATTCATTTGCATTGGATGCTACAGACTAGTCTTGTTCTTACGAATTATTCCAAGATATCACTAATATTGAGTGAGATATAACTTTAGTATTTATGAGTTAGTTGCATTTCTCTGAACTTTATGATTTTGTGCTCAATTACATCAGTTGTTACAGCTAGTCGTGATCTTATGAACTCTTCCAAAATATCACTAACTCTGGATGAGACATAGCTGTGGTGTTTTAGAGCTTTGTTGTGTTTTGTTGAATTTTATGCTTTCATGCTCATTTACATAAAATGTTGCAGCGAGTCCTGTTCTATAAATTATTCCAAAATACCACTAACTCCGAATGAGACAGAGCTGAAACATTTCAGTGATTAGTTGCATCTTTAGTCTAGTTGTAGTACTCCGGAGGTAGATGTCACTCTAGTTTAATTATGTCACTATATTTCAAGTTTGATGATGGCACTCTAGTTGGGTTCAATTCTTTGTAACAAAGTTGGTTAACTGGCATTCTAGTTTGAATTTGTGTCTTTGTGTTTTAAATTTGATCAATTACATTCTAGTTCATTCTTATCCATTGTTCTTGTAGGTTGTATTAGCGCTCAAATCTTGAACTTCACGACCTTCCATTGTTTACAAACTATACCATTAGAGCTTTTCTGTTAATGCATCATCATATGGATAGGAATTAGTGATATCGGTTTAAGGCCTTGATTTGTTTGAAAATCTTTTGCAATTTCACAAATAAGCTTTTTCCAGGCTTAGAAAATCTCTAACTTTGGATGAGGCTTAGTAGTGACAGGTTAAGGTGTAGAATGGGTTAATCTTTCCCAGCATTAGTTTAATTCGAGAATAGAAATCTTATTGTGCTACAAATAATATTTTCCAATTATTGTTCAATAAACTTCAACACGTTGAGATTCTTTGTAATATTGTAAGATGATTGTTTACCTAGGAGAACCTCATTTGCACTAAACTTGTCCTTTTCTCAAGCTATTCCAACATATTTCTAATGAATGAATTGGATGAGTTCATGTTGTGATTTATTTCCTTGCTATGAGTCATTATCAAACTTTGCATTTTCTTTTCTTTAGTGCCATACATAGTTTAGAATAGGTTTTGCTCTGTTTTAGTGTGACCAACAACTATTCTTCATCAACACTTAGTTCTTTTCTTTCTTAACACATAACCACAAAATCAAAAACATCATAAAAACACTAAACACAACGTAGTGAGAAACAGATACCGAGGCACATATAGTGCACCTCACTTCAGCAATTTACTAGCCCTGGTTGACAATTTATGACCTCAATTTAGGAACACTATGTTGAGCACTACAATTATACTCCAGAATCACCCAAAGTACAAACTTTTATAAATAAATTGGAAGAAATTTCTATTTCGATAGAGAAACCTATACTTTCTGAAGCCTCATAAGGAAGTGTTACTTCAATATTTCAGGGCACTAGTGTATTATCCCGTTCTAAGAGTGAAAAGTTCAGACTTATCCCTTTTGAGTTTCCTCTCCAGTCTCTTCGTAAGAAATCTCCGATATCCAAAACCCAATCATATACTAGTGAGATTCAATCCTCTTCTACCCCTCAAGCTCTATTATTTATTCCCCTTTTTACATCTTCTCAAGCAATTTCTTCATTAATTCACATTCCTTCTTCTTACCAACATAGAAATGCTGCCTCAAGAAGTATTAGTTCCATAATTGTTTCTTCTACACCAACAACCACTACTTGAACTACTTCTTCCACTCCAAATCCTCCTTTAGGGCATACTAATCCTCTAGGTCACACAATGGAAACTACACTTTGGGAGAATCCTTAAGTTGTTCAATTACCAACTCCTCTTCATTATTTACCTAAGCATCCTAAAATATGTTGCCTAAGTATAACCCAGATGATGGTCTACCTGCAGAAGAACATCTTCATAATTTTATGATTGTCATGAATCTTAATGATGTCAGCGAAGAATATTGTGTAGTTAGATTATTTCCCTATACATTTCAAGGATTAGCTGGATCATGGTATTCCTCACTAACATCACGCACTATTACTAGCTGAGACATTTTTTAAGAACATTTCCTTACTAAATTTGGTGAAGATCATACTACTGCTACTCTTATCAATGATATTCCCAATCTTAAAGCAAATATAGGGGAAAAGATCAAAGATTTCAACTCCATATTTAATAATATACTCAATAAAATCCAACCCACTTGTAAGCCTAGAGTATATGTACAAATAGAATGTTACATATCCTCTCTTCCTTCTAATATTTCTATTTTGTAGATAGAGCCAATAAGGCTACATTGGTAGAAAATATGAAAGAAGCTCTTTATGCTGAAAAAATAATTCTTTCTTTAGAGAAGAAAAATACATAGGAAGATAGAAAAACTAAAAAGGTTTCATTTAAGGACGAGCCCAAAAAGAAAACATCTATTAAAGATCCTTATGATATTGAGGGATTACAAAAGGTCCTCAAAACTATGTTGAATGGTACGTTCGAAATGAAGAAATAAGTATCTGAGTCTTCTTCGAGGAAACCTTTCAAATATTTAAGAAAAATAAAGCTTCCCAACCTCCAAATGTGATCTCGAATGCTCAATCTAATCAACTAGATGAAGATCAAGATGAAACTATATCATCTGCAAAAGAATCACAAGATGAAGAACTAGTCAAATTTCATCAATTATGGGACTTCATACTTCCAACATTTGACAATGAGGATGAACATGAGGCACTTCAAGTTAAAACTAGAAGTAAAAATTCTACTGTCCTCTCCCAGTTTCCTCAAAACCAAAAGTATTCATCCTCTGTTGCTAAGGACAAATCTTCTAACAAAATAACTCCTCCTCCTCAATCAAACACAACTTATTCTACTCTTCCATCTACTTCCAAGACATTAGTTGTCTCTGATACTATCAAATATAATATAGTGGAAGACATGAAGAAGATAAAGGAAAATATCTCCATACATGAGTTGAGAAAATTGAAATAGAAGCATAAAAGTTTACTCAAAGATTTGATTGCAGTCCCTACTATTAGTACTAAAAATGTTAATGGTGTAATTTCCATTGTGTCACTATTTTCAAATTTTTATTGTGTCTTAGTGCAGGTCCAAAGTTTGAGTCATTTCCAATAAAAATTAAAAAAGAGTCCCAACATCAAGGTATTTTTAAGTGAATAGGTGTCATAGTGTTTTAGAGTCATAAAATAAGTTAAAATCTCTGTTTTGGCTTATGTTAGTGTTGAAGGTTAGTCGATGTTTGTGTAATAAAATTGTGGTCATCTAGTCTGGAATAATAGCTACCTTTGTTGCAAATTCATTGTCAAAACAGTAATATAGTAAAGGGAAACTATTTCTCAGAAACAGAAGTCATATATTCTACACAGTGAAAAGCGTAGCTATTTCACTAAGATTTTTGTTATCTCAGAAAAGGGGCTACAGGTAAACAGTAATCAATTTTCGAAGTAGGAAAATTAAGGCTTTGTGGCAACTAGTGTCCTTTAAAATCAAAGTGCAACCAGAAGAAAACCGCTTAACCAACAGAGTGGGAGATCCAGAGAAGAGAAACATATAATATTTAGAGGAATATGGTTAGGAAATAGACTAAGGAATGAAGCAACGGAGAAGAACCGCGTGCAAAAATAACGGACGACCATGATCTAATCATAGATCCAAAGGGGACTAGACCGACGACTGAGATTAAAGCACACATGGGGAAAATTCGCAAAGAAAAGTTTTAAAAGTTTATCATTAAGTCAAATTGCATGGTATGTAAAGAAATTTGTGATGTGATGAAGTGAATAGCGAACAAGGAAGACCGTTAGATCTAAGCGCAGATCAATGGCGGAGATTAAAATGAAGAAGAAACGATTTCGCAAATCACAATTTTTTGAAGTTTATCGTTAAAGCGATTGCACAGTATGTTAAGTGATTTGCGATGCGACGAGGCGAGGGGCACGTGTCGGCGTAGCGCACCAGCGTGATTTTGAAAATCACATATTTTACGGTTTAGCCGTTATCAATAAAGTTAAATTTTTGGGCGACCAATTTGCGATTGATTCTGATTGGTCACCAGGTTGTGGGGCCCAAGAACCAATATTTCGTATGTAATCCATGTTATAAGGTAGTTTTGTGTTGCATTAATATTTATAGAAGGAAGAAAGCATGATACGAAGAAAGAACATGTAATGATAAGGTAGAAGCATGAAAGCTTAGTGGGATGACTTGGCACTAGCTTTTGAATCATTTCAAAAAAAACATGTCATTACCCCTTGTCGTAATTGCATGCAAGAAATTAGAGAAGAAGGATCGATGAACACTCAATCTGAGGCCTCTATGTATGATTCAGGTAAACAAAAAACTAATCCTCCAGCAAGCAGTCTCAGGTTTCAAAGCAAGCAGTCCTAGGTTTCATCGACAACATTGCAACTAGAGTTCAACAATTGTATTTGTGAGCAGTTTAGCTATCAGAAAATGGGGAAAGTAGGAAAGGTAAATAGGTTAGAGCTTGCTAACACAAGATTTGTGGAAGCACAGGAAAATTCACAATTCAAATCTCCAGGTCGGTATAAATTCCTCCAGAATTTTTCCGGGGAGAACGTAGCACTGGCTCAAGCTTTCACTGAGTCTTTCGATGGCAAAAGGGTCAGGTTAGGCAACAAAACATTCAAAATTTTTGAGGCTATCATAGCCCGCGCAACCCAGACTTCTACTGTTACACCATTTTTTTGTCATCTAACCTGTTACTATTAGATGGACCTAAGTACACCATGTAAGACCAATTTTACCCTAAGTAAAATTGTTTTCACTATGAAAAATAACTTAGTAAACCACCTTTATTAAGTTGTTTATGGTCTAAACAGGAAACCCCATGAGGAAATATTGAATAAATCTACATTTGTTTGATTTTAATCAAAGAATAATCAGTTAAACAACAGTTTAATTAATATTCCTGGTCATATTTAACCCAAAAAAAGAAAATTAATTAGATAAATCACTATTTATCTTATTATTTTCTAGGAATAATTATTTAAACCTTGTTTAAATAATACTCCTTGCTAAATTTGACTAAATCATTGATAAATAATTAAATAAATCAATATTTATTTGATTATTACTCAACCACATCCTTAAAATAATAAATAAATCATTTATTTATTTATTATTTACAAATAAAGGGATTTGACCCAAGTCAAATTCTTTTTCCCTCCAACAAATATAATAGAATATTCCATAAAAGTTGGATCTTGATTTGGTTAATAATATTTTAATTATGCACCAATATCTAGACCAACTCAATATTTTTTTATAAATAGAAGGGCGTTTCCATTCATTCACTACCTTTTTTTGCCTAAAGATCGCTCTGGATCTATACTCTTGGCCTGACTTTGATCCACCATCATTGTCATATTTTTCTATCTTTTTTCTTGTGAGCTCCCTTTGAGTTCCTTTTTTGTCTGGGTTTTATACACCATCAAGAGAGAGGGATTTTAGATCTGAAGTGTTGAGGACTTACAAGAACCCATCCCATTGAGGAGAACTAGTAACATCCTTGTATGTTTTCCTCCTAGGTGCTATTAATACAAAATTCATTCTACATATTCTTGTCTTGTCTATTGGATGCATGGAGCAACTCATGTTTTATTTACTGCTTAATGCCTTTTAATGCATAGATATAGATTTTTGCAGCATTTATCTTGGTCACCTAATTTCAGATCTAAAGATATTGGCAGCCATATTTGTTGTTAGGGTTGTTTTTTATGCACAGCTAAAGTGGTATTTTTTCGTACACTTGCGATTAAGATTCATACTAACAACTGGCGACTCCACACGGGTTTACGATTACGACCGTTGTCATTTTTCAGATCCTTGCATATCCAACTGCTTCAAACCCTAGGATTTCTCTTCAGCTTCTTTTTTGTCTTTTCTTGATGTTGTTTTTAACCTATAAAACCCTACAACATTAAAAATTCTAACTTCCATGTGTTTTCTGGCCTATTGTGCAGGTGATCGGCATCAGCCGCAGCTGAGACAACACGTTCTTCTGAAACCTACTCCTGAGAGTGTTGGAAGTGTCAGTCGCACTTTTTGGGCCTAAACCTACAACTTGAACCTCCAGGACATAGAAAACAGGCCAGAACCTGCGACTTATGCAGGAATCAGGTCAGAAGCTGCGACCTGGACTTTTTGCGGGAGTTTTTCTGAAAGTTTTATGCGTTTGTCTGGGCCTCTGTTCAAGGTTTTATGACCTCCGTCTCCACCCGTTTTGGACCTGTACTTGTTCTGTTTTACTCGACTAAGTGGGAACCTAGCCCCCTAAGGCTTCAGTACCCTCCACCTTTGGTGGAAGAGTTTTAGCTGCTGCAAGTTGTCTGAAATTTCAGTGTGTTCAGCCATTTTTTCAGAACCGATACCTTACCTTCAGATCCACTTCAGATTGGTTATTTATCCATCCAAAACACCTCCTTTAGTTTTGTTTGGGTTTTCCTCTACGGTGCCCTCCACTTCCCTCCAGGATATAGCCTTTTGCCACCTCATTTACAACAATCTTTCCTCTGATTTGTTGTTGTTTTTCTGCACCAATTTCCAGCAGATCTGACCTTTAGATCCATGTCCCTCCCGAAATTAGATCTATTGGCTATTTTAGTGTGTTTTGACTAGAATTTTTTCCCACCTACAGACTAGTTGTTGAGAGGCCCGCCTCCTTGGGTTTAGATTATTCCATAATTAGCTGTTTATTTTTTGTTATTGCAGGTTTATTTATAGTTATACAACACACTTTTTATTTTTCTCTACAAATGTCTGGGTTTAAAAATTAAAATTTACACACTTTACACACACACCCTAAGATAAGAAGAGCTTGGTTAACACCGCCAAGCAAAGAATTTAAAACATTGAAATCAATTGATCCTGCACCTCTCTGCCCTTGTTCCGACATTGTAATCAGTTGATCCTGCACCTCCTTGCCCTTTTTGGTTTCTCTTCCCTTTGTGCCGTGTTTGTGTCGTCATCATTGCACCACCAAGGTGTTTATCCCGGAGACTTCTTGGCCTTCATCCTTAGTTTTTGGTAGGAAGACTTACTCCTCCACGTAGGATTCGAGTTAGTCCTCCACCGAGTCTGCACTCTGACTCTTCTTCTGGTTCATTGGGTTCTCCTTCTAGTTCTGCTCCCAGTTCTCCCCCTATCACCTTCACTATGCCTGGTTCAGGACCTAATGCTGGTGGTAGCCCCGACCCTAATGTTGTGAATAATACTAGTGCGACCACAACAGGAACTACCCCGGCTGCTCCCTTGCTCCCCTATATGGCATGCCTCAGTCTTCCCAATTTTGACCAGTTGATAAATGAACCTATATGCCATAATGTTGGTTGGCCTGAAATTCCAACCAAGCTCCCTTCCGACATCCCCAAGTTTGAAGGTCTTTCTGGTGAAGATCCTACAAATCATGTTCTATCTTTCCACATGTGGTGTTCGTCTAACTCCATTACCGATGACTCTGTCCGTCTTCGGTTGTTCCAACGTATGCATACTAGCGAAGCTTCTAAGTGGTAGGTTGATTAGGCCCCATCCTCTCATACCATCTTTGCGACTCTTTCCCGGGATTTTCTGTGTTACTTCAAGCTTCCCCTTCGTTATGACACTGGTATCGAAATTTTGACTTCTTTCCCTCAATCGTCTGTGACCCGCCTATTCGATCATGTCCAGGAATGACGAAGAAGAAAGAGCCTATGTCGAGCCCCTACCTTCGACGACCATGTCTACATGGACTGGTTCCTTAGATCTCTCTTGCTTGCTATCGGCAAGGATGTCGCGTCGCATTTCCCTTAAACTGAAGAAGCTGCTCTCCAAATTGCGTTAAAATATGACCTGATCTACGCTAAGTCAAGTTATGTTTATGTCGTTCTACCTGATCTTCCTAGACCCGGTGGTGCCAACGCACTGGGGGCATCTCATGCCGTCGAAGGTATCGTTGGAGCTCTCTCTCATCCATACACTCAACCACCCATGGGCTATCATTTTCCTCAGGGGTGGGCCAACACCTCCTACAATTTTCCCCCTCCCGGTATCATGTATCCAGGATACGGCATGCCCCCTCCTTTTGCCCAACCTCCTGTTTACCACATTGTTATCCAACCTCCTTATTATCCGTATCCACAGCTTGGTTCTCCAGATCCTCTAGCATTAGCACCTCCTCCTCCCTTGCCTTTTCAACCCCTGCAACAACAGCCACCGCCCCCTCAAGGGAAGGTGTATGCAAAACAGGGCACGACTAATCCTTATCCCTCCAAAAAGAAGAGGAAAGGCACTCAAAATCAATCTGCTCCTGGTAATCTTGGACCTAATCCTCAAAATAATGCACCTAACACTGCTAACCATCAATAGGGCACTCAACCCAAGCAGGACAAGCCTGTTCACACGAACAAGCCTTCTTCTTGTTGTGGTGTTTATGGTCATTACATGCATGATTTTCCTCTTTTACCATAGATGAAGCAGATTTGGGAGTCTCAAGCAACATTGCGAGGACAACAAGCTTCCCCTTCCGTCCCTCCCAGTGCTGCACCTAGTCAGCCAAATGTGTTTACTAATACTTTCCCTGAGCAAGGATTTGAGGCTACCCAACCACCTCAAGGTCAGGTGGCCACTCAACCTATTCCATCTGGTACCTCCGATTACTAGATTATCATGATGAAATCTGACCAACCTATAACCATAGACCTCAACCTTCAGACTCGGTCCTATCAGTACAACAAGCCTCCCACTACGTCTGTCCCCGAGCCACCTTCTTTAGGTTCTACAGAGCCTCTTTTCACACCTAATGGTCCTTTGCAGATCCCTCAGCCTAAGGTAGAGGTTCATACCAAGATCCCTAAGGGACAGCTATGTCGAAATACTACTTCTGGAAAATTTTCCCATTCGTATAGTATAGTAGATGATTTCGAGCAATCTCCTACTGCCATCTCAATGCTGGAACTCATCCAGTCGTTCCCTTCATAACAAAAAGGTCCACTATCTACCATGGGCACTGTAGATCCTGCCGATGATCATTTGATCGTCTTCGATGTTGACTAGTTAGAAAATTCTCCTCTTCCTACTTCCGTCGCCTTCCAAATCCCAGTCAAGATCCGGAACGCCAACGTTTATTGGTGTATAATTGATGAGGGGGCATCCACCTGTGTAATGTCCACTTCGGTTTGGAATCAACTCGGATCACCTGAGTTTTCTCCTTCCACGATCATTCTTTGAGCGTGGGATGGCCACGTCTCCTAGCCTATTGGCCTATTCCGCAATTGTCCTATTACTCTTGCGGGCAAGACTGTTTGCGTTGACGTAGAAGTCATTGATGCCCCCTTAGATTACAACATTCTATTGGTTCGTAGCTACACCTATGCGATGTCTACTTTCCCATCTATGGTTCACCGCAATATGTCATTCCCTCATAAAGGAAAAATAGTCACCATTGACCAGTTGACATATTACGAACCGAAGTCTCAGACCTCCCCTGAGTCCATCATATCTTCGGTGGCCAATAAGCAAACTATCGATCCTTTGACCAGTTTCTCACTCGGAGTCTACACAGACTCCTCTTTTCTTTTTACATTCCCTAGTCTTCCTCCTCCTTTCTTTGATCCCAGCTTATCGAATGTTTGCATGATGCAATTGTCTTGGGCTTCCCTCAAGCGGCCTGGTTTGGCTATTTAGCAACCTCACCCTCCGCAACCTACTCCTAGCCCTTCGATTCAGCCTTTTGGACCCCCTCCTCCTAGCCCTTCACCTACAGCTGGTATCCATGAGCCTCTCTACCCTCCTGGAACGGTTCCTCTAGGCCTTAACCATCTTGGAGCCGTCCCGCCTGGCCATTACCCCTCCGGTTAGATACCGTTCCTAGCTCTGCCTCCTGGAGTGTACTCGGTACCTGTCATGGCTACCCTATCTCTTCTTAACCTAAACCTGGGGATTCCCATCTGGTACCTTTATCCCCCAGCCGCTACCCCACCTGGTCAACTCAAACCTTAGCTTGATTTGAACCCAGTTCAACTGGTCCCCATGACTTCTCCCACTGCTACAGTGCCTCAGCCACCTCAACAACAACCTTCTCCTGTTGCGACCACTTCGGGTAAGAAGGGAAAAGATTGCAAGAGGGAATCAAAAGACAAGGCTGCCCCAACTGACCCTGCTCCTCCTTCGCCTCCAAATCCTTAGCTTTGTGTGATGTCATCATTCATGCCACCCATACCTATCCTAAGTTTCCCCGTATCAAGCCCATGGTTAATGTTGCATTCCCTGAGTCTACAGTCCCTGAAGCCTCTGTTTCTTCCTCAACTGCAGCCAAGAACCCTAAGAATATTCACACCAACCAACCTTGTGCTTTGTGTGATCTCTGTTGATCATGTTAGCCCCCTATTAATTTTTGACAAGTAAACAGGGGGTCAAACTGTCTTTGAGCTTTCAAGGAATGCTTTCCCTCTGAAAACACATCATCCTTGAAGTCCCCTTGTGCCTTTTCCTTTGATGAATCCCCACTGCTGTTCCAGTTAAAATGCTCTCTGTAGTGAAGAAGAATGCCCAAAAAGGCCTCCTTTTCCCTCTTATTTCATTCCCTCTAAGCCTTTGTTTTCATCATTTTTATTCCCCTTCTAAATTCCCCACTAACCCTTTAAATCATCCCAAATCCCTTCTAAGCCTCACAAATACCCTTTGTTCGGCCAAATAGCCCCTTTTTCCCTGTATCGTTATCCCTTTTTGGCTTTAAATTGCATTTAAAACGGGCCAAAAACCCATATTCTTCATATATAAGGCTCAGCCCCTTTCGGCCAGCCCCCTTAACCACTTCCCCTCCATATGCCCCGGGCGCTGAGACCGAGTGCTAAACTGTGAAGAGCTTATCGCAATCGGAAGTCGGAGCGGAGCACGTTTCTTTGTTAAGTCAAAAACCTCCGATGCGATAGTGTTGTTGTTCTGTTGGCCCCGTTGTGATCCGAACCATTGATCCATACAGATCCGACGGCCCAGCGCTAATCACAGTGTGCCCATCGCCCTATCCATCCCCTCTTCCAATTTCATTAGAGCCATCGATTTGTATCCAGATCGGACGACAGTTGTTTAATCGCGTCCTCGCTCCAATCGCAATCAGAACTTCTGTTGTGCTGTCCCTTCATCCCTTCCGATTGCGATCCCCTGATCTGATCCTAGCCATCCATCCGTTTAGATCCAGCGGCCCAGATTTAATCGCTACCCGCTCATTTCACCTGCCTTTCTCCCCGCCGATGTAATTTCTGCCGTTGATCTGGTCCCAGATCTGACGGTCCTGCGCTAATCGCAACCCAAACCATTGCCATGCCTGTCTTCCCTTTCGATTGAATCTCCACCATTGATCTATTGCTAAGATCCAACGGCCATCGAATAATCGTGACCTTGCCCCAATCGCAATCGCAAAGGTCTTACTGTGTCACCCTCCGTTCGCCCCCCCCGATTGCGACCCGCCGATTTGATCGCAACCGTTCACTGCCTTTGATCTGACGGTCTGCATTGAATCACCCTCTGCCCATGACCAGGTCCCACATCGAGCCCGTTTCATATGTTTCATATGATTTCCTTTGTATTCCCCCCAAAGGTTTAAACCTTATGGTTTACACTAAATCTTATCTCTTCACCATTCCACATGAATTTCTCCCATTTTCACCATCACGCCACCATTCCTCCGGACCTTCACAACATTTCTCCGCCACCTCCCTTGGATTTTATAATTAGTTTATTTAATTATGCAGGGTACATGTGGTAGAAAACCACCATGATTCATAGTCTCTTTTACAGTAAATAGAGAACACAGGAAAGGACCTTTTCTCGGAGACTGAAATCATGGAGAAAGGCCTGGGAAGCTGTTACGAAATGAATTCCATTAAAGGAGCTGGGTTAAACTTTGTCAAACCTTCCAGAGCCATTCAAAGCGCATATTTCGCAGATAGATACATTAATGGAGCGGCAGAGAAATATCAGTGAATGATCGAGGAATTCAACGTTCAGCATTGAAGATTTTAAGCCTTAATCCACGGATTAGAAGGCAAAGGTATCAGATTAAAGACATCATGGATCACACAGAGGGTCCAATGCACATCAAACCATATCAACCAGGTTTATACATTAGCGGATTTTTCTTTTCGGGAAAGGATGGAGTGTCTATGTGATTTTACTTCTATGTCGTGTTCCTGAAGAGACTTCCACCCAGTGCATTTATTTCAGAAAGCAGGCCACAGAGTACATACAACACTATAGAGTCATCAGGAAGTATGGGCGTGCACGTTTTTTCCATCTTGTCTTGATGAGCCAAATTAAATGTTCATCACCCACTTCCTTTAATAGATTTCTTTTTCTCCTATAAAAGGCCCTAAGAACAGATTATTGGGGGTTCCAGATTTTCAGAAAATTATGCAGTAAGAGAATTTTGTATACATTTTTGTCGAACTTTTATATGAGGGCTTTGAGCCCGTCGGGTTTCAGTGAGGAGGAGTTCCATCTGTAAGGAGGATTCTGGTCTTTGGTGTTTCATAGTTTGTAACTTCTCCCTTTATGTGTTAATTCAATTGTTCATCTTGTTGTCATCCATTTTTCTTGTATCATGTTCTGGAATGCGAGTGGCTCACTGGTTTTTGGCATGGATTTATCCTATTTGATACCCATGTTTGAATTAGTAAAGCGCTTTAAATATGGCTCATGCATGATATACTGTTTCACTTTTCACTCAAACCATATTTCTGCTATATTAGTTTCTTTGGGAGGTTATTTTTAAAACGCTATTGTCATGTATGGATTCTTAAATTGGTAAGCCCATTACATGGTGATATTGTGTATCTGGATATCATATCAATGACAGCTAGTATTCTCTCAATCTTTCATACACAGTAAAAACTTTTTGATTACTTATCTCTGTGAGGTATTATTGAACCGACCCTCTTTGTAGTAAGCTGCCTCTGAATTGTCTGTTGCATTTGTATTAGAGTTTTACACCTTGCCTCTGCAATATTTTTTTTCCTGCGTCAAGTTTCTGGAAGTTTTTGTCCCATTCAAATTAACCTTCTTGTTTACAAGAGATAGCATGAGAGACTTTTGTTGATAACTCCCCATGTTATATTAAATGCTCCTTGCTATATAAGATGTCCTAGGCACTGGTCTTTCACAACTCAAGGCTGTCTCTAGGAACTAAAACAATCTCCATGGCCATTATTCCCACCATTGTCCCTGCCTTACGCATTACTGCGCCTCTTTAGAGGTAGTTTGGGAGTACGGATTGAACAAAACCAATCCGCCTCTCCTGTACTTGCGCAGTATGCTACGGTCCAGCTTGAGGATTTACCCACTCCCATTGACATTCCCCCTCCTAATGTTGAGATGATGGAGCTTGCGGCCACCATCCTCTACCTATCATCATCCATGAGACCCTCGGTGGAAGCTCCCTCTGAATCTTCCCCTGTTGTTTCGCTCGACCTACCTCCAACGATCACCCTAGGCTAAACATCAGTGGATCCCTTATCTGCTTGTTCTTCTGTCATCCCCCATGACGATGCACATGTGAACCTATCTTCTCATGATGATGAGTCAGATAGCTTCACCAAGTCATGTGGTCTCCCTTCCTCCAGTCACTCCATCTTCTATTGTGATGATGACATCATCGAAGCCTTTTCTACCCCTGACTTCATCTTTCCTGCCCATAAGCGGGATGGCACCATTCATGTCTATGGTGAATTTCTCTGTCTGAGCACAAGCTACACCTCCGGTAGCTCCCACACTCCACCTAACCGTTGCCGTGTGGGTAGTGGACATCCTACCCAGATCACTCCCTCTCGCAGTGTTTGTTCAGTCTATACTTTGTGCTCAGGTTGCCAGCATTGTTCATCATCCTCCCATTTGTTGTCTTGTGGCACCTTTCAGATGGACCTCCCGTCCACACCTTATATCGGTTATGCCGATGGTGCAAGTCGCTACTCTCAGAATCTAGCCTTGGCAGGTTGGACCATCTTTACCCCCTTGCATTCGCTTGTTCTCTCGAATAGTGTATGCATTAGTACTGCTACCAATAATCAGGCTGAATATGATGCAGTGTGAGGTTTATTAGCTGATGCCCTTTACCATCGCATCCTCCACCTTCATGTTCATTTAGATTACCTGCTTCTTGTCATGCAATTGAATGTGTCTATCGCATGCACAATCCTATCCTTTTTAGAAGATATTTATGAGTGAAACTTTTGATGATTGAATTTGAAATCATTACATTCAATCATGTACCTAGAGCACTAAATCACTATGTATATAGAATTGCAAACAATATTCTATACTGGCACTTAACACACGCATTTAACACAAGACAATAAGATAAAACCATCAAAACAGTGCATATCCATAATATGTGTCATATAAAATGTTTTAGATTCCATCAACTCTGATACATATGACATGCCCATAACATGTTACAAAAAATCAAAAACTGGGGGCACCACCTGCCCCTACACATTAATCACTATCTGTAGGATCCCAAGCTAATGGCTCTGCTCCTGCAGCTCGTAGATCGCGCATCCCCTGTTCGGCCATCACCATGCGCTGCATGACCCCTCGCCACTCCGAGGGTAGACCAATACATGGCTTTATGTACTGGTCCTCTAAGTCTTGACAGCCGCGCTCTGAAACACCGGTTGGAAGCCTCTCACATCTACGATGGATGTCCTCCAGGAGGGCTGCTACATCCTCATTTTGTGGCACCCTCGATCCACTAGGTCCTACAACTCATGATACTGTAGGCCGTCCCATATACCCGGATGGTTTTACCGATGCTGTATCTGCATACCAAAAGTGAAAGAATCAGTACCATATACAATATTTTGAAACTTTACAATGCACATAAAATATTAGCAATTGGTCACTTACCATCGGGCCCCCTTACTCGACCAGGTGGCAGTGGCAAGTCTGGGTCCCCACGATAACTCATCCCACTATAGGGATAGTCATCTATGTGCAATGGCATCTGATCCCAATGAGCAAAGAACTCGGGTTGGAATACCTGTCCGACCGCCCCATCTCCTCCTCTGCACAGTAGTCGACCCACCGGTGCATCCTGGGCTCCCTCGAGCCCCCATCCTAGAGCTTTATGCGAGGTCGAAGTGTTGGGATCTTCTCAAATAAAAGCGAGCACAACACTGTCCCATATGCACAGTCATGGTTCACTTGCCGCTTGCATAGAAACAACTGTTGTTTCAATGACGACAGCATCATCTGGGCCAACCCATAGTAGGTTCCACTCAACACACTCTCCAAAAGCATCATCTACCCTCCTATGACGTGGTGGAGTGCTTGGTTGCCCAGGATTCATAGCACCACTGCGGCCACAGCACGGGTCTCTAACCTCTTTAGATCCTAAATGGGTATCCGTGTCCCTTTGACAGGAGACCTGGTCGACAATGGTGCTCTAGAAACTCCATGATGTTCTGCCCTCGTGGTAACACTAGATGAGTATTTCCGACCATCCCAAGTGGTGGGAGATCAGTCAGAAAATATATATCCTCGACCGTCAACTCGATCTGATGCCCCTGCACTATAAATACCTCATGGTTTGGATCCCAATAGATGAAAATATGAGCCAATAAGGGATCTCTAGCTCTCATCAAAGGGTTCTCCACAAACTTCAGAACCCCAAACCTTGCCAATGAACTGTGGACACCCTGATCCTCCTAGATCTCCGACCGTAATGTGCCCAGGTCTCTCTCTCTCCAGTTGATCCATAATTCTTCTATATCTACACAAAACCATCATATTTGTCAATGTACAGATAGGAAAGAATGTATCCAAACATAAAAACCCAGTTCTCAGCCAAAAAACATTACAGAAAAACCCCTCCCTTTCAGGTCGCAAGTTTCAGGCCCAAACCTGGGACAGGTCATAGTTTTCTGCCAAAAATCTGCTACCCAAGTCGTAGTTTTTGCCCCAAAAAGTGCAACCCGACCGTGAAGAGGAGCAGGGGTCTGTTCCTGAGCTCTGGGGACATAAAATGAACTTTCAATCCACTGAAATGAAAGAGTAGGGTTAGGCCTCTTACCTGCAACTGACATATCTCGATTCCAACGGCCGGTTTTTTCCGCTATGCTGGCTGCAATATTTAGGGCCTTCTCTCCTCTCTACATTCACCACAGCTCCACATGTAAATGAGTGAATTTGGAGGGAAAATGCCTTATTAAAAGAGAAACCCCTGATTTTTCTTTCGCCTGCTATGGCCAAACTGTAGCTAAGTTTGAAAAACTGCCTATACTGTTGGAAAGCTCTCACTGAGCCCGCAAATGGGTATCTGTTAGTTTTCGTGATTTGATACTTCACCAGAACACATTTGGTCCACGAAGCGTCACTTCACCACTCCTCAAAATATAATTTCTTCACTTGCGACACTTGTACTTGGGGCACCACTTTTCCTCCATACTTTTCCATCCTCATGTCGATTTTTGTTGTGAGTAACCATCTTGTACTCACATTTTTATGGTCACCATTGGACCTTTACTGTGTGGAAGCATCATCGAGTCACCCTTGTTTAGAGCATCCGAGTTGAGTCATCATCGCATTCATGGAGTCTATCCCAAGTCCCTTTGTATCCTGCTATAGGCCTCCCTCCTTCATTGCTTGGTTCCTCTCTCGTGTCGCACATTATGGCCTCTAGCCCTTATGTCCCCTATACCTCATGATATTGTGTCAGTCGCTTCCATGTCATCCATGCCCTTTATTCTCTAACAAGGGAAGTCGTCCGTCTGCTACTCAGTACCCCCCATTTCATCATCATCCCTAGTGTCAGTCTGTCATTCACTCTACTATTTTCTCTCTTGCCTTAGTTGAGGACCCCTTATTGCCTCACCTATGGCAGAACTCCTTTTGTAGACATCAGATTATTCATTCCAAGAGACAAGTCTAGAGGGCGATGTACCTTGGTTCCATTTTCCACTCTTGTTGGTGCCTTGGATCAGGCAAAGGGACTCCTTACAACCCTTTCACTTGATTTTTTATCAGGTCCAGCTCCCTTTTAGCATGATCGAGATCTGTATACTTGATGGTTCAGTGATGCAACAACTGATACCGTCGATTCTCGGGTGTGTGTGAGATGTTTTCATCCCTCATGAGGGGGTGGCCCTATAGGTAGCCCCCCACATGCCTAGATGACCTCTTCATTATAGCCTTTGATGCAGCTCCATATATTTGATGATGTCAGCCTCAGCTGCTTGCAACGCCTTTTTGTTTACATGTATCAGTCATATTTTCAGAGCCCTTTCCTGTTTACAGGATAATTTGGGTTGTATTTGTATCTCATGTACTCAGATATTATTGTATAGGTCTTGGCTGTTATCCCAGGCACAATATGTATGTGGGATTCATTATCATGATTTTATCTGGCTCATGTTTTTGCCAGCATGTACTATATTGTTCAATCCCTTGTTTACTAGATGCACTATTCTTTGTACTTTGTCTCGGCGGGCATAGGTATGCCTCCCCCACCGCCTATAGCATAGGTACTCACTCATAAAAGAGACTTTTCACACCTGTAAGTATCGCCTCCTCAGGGTCTAATCCTCTATCACTTTTTTCTACCTTATATTTCTCTCTCTTTGACTTCCCCTTCAGTGTCTAGTGATTGAGTTCTTACAATGTACTTCGGTCATACGATTAGCTCCTAATGCTCACACACTGGGGGGGAAATCTGTTACACAATTTTTTGGTCATCTAACCTGTTACTATTAGATGGAATTAAGTACACCATGTAAGACCAATTTTACCCTAAGTAAAATTGCTTTCACTATGAAAAATAACTTAGTAAACCACCTTTATTAAGTTGTTTATGGTCTAAACAGGAAACCCCATGAGGAAATATTAAATAAATCTACATTTGTTTGATTTTACTCAAGGAATAATTAGTTAAACAATAGTTTAATTAATATTCCTGGTCATATTTAACCCAAATTAATTAGATAAATCACTATTTATCTTATTATTTTTTAGGAATAATTATTTAAACCTTATTTAAATAATATTCCTTGTTAAATTTGACTAAATCATTTATAAATAATTAAATAAATCAATATTTATTTGATTATTACTCAACCACATCCTTAAAATAATAAATAAATCATTTATTTATTTATTATTTACAAATAAAGGGAGATGACCCAAGTCAAATTCTTTTTCCCTCCAACAAATATAATAAAATATTGCATAAAAGTTGGATCTTGATTTGCTTAATAACATTTTAAGTATGCACCAATATCTAGACTAATTCAATATTTTTTTATAAATACAAGGGTGTTTCCATTCATTCACTACCTTTTGTTGCCTAAATATCACTCTAGATCTATACTCTTGGTCTGACTTTGATCCACCATCATTGTCATATTTTTCTATATTTTTGCTTGTGAGCTCCCTTTGAGTTCCTTTTTTGTCTAGGTTTTCTACACCATCAAGAGAGAGAGATTTTAGATCTGAAGCACTGAGGACTTACAAGAACCCATCCCATTGAGGAGAACTAGTAACATCCTTCTATGTTTTCCTCCTAGGTGCCATTAATACAAAATTCATTCTACATATTCTTGTCTTGTCTATTGGATGCATGGAGCAACTCATGTTTTATTTACTGCTTAATGTATTTTAATGCATAGATCTAGATTTTTGCAGCATTTATCTTGGTCGCCTAATTGTAGATCTAAATATATTTGCAGCCATCTTTGTCGTTAGGGCTGTTTGTTATGCACAGCTAAAGTGGAATTTTTTCGTACACTTGCGATTAAGATTCATACTAACATCTACAAGAAGAAGATATTAGAAGGAATTTCATTGAAAATTCTAGAAGTATCTCAACCCTTAATAGAAAAGGAAAAGGAAAAAGAACCAGTACCTAAGGATACTGAAGTCCTTAGTAAAAATGAACAAGATAAACCTGCTAAAGTCGAAACCATGGAATTAGATTTACCAAGTAATTTGAACGATGTCTGGAAGGAGTTTAACCAAAAACTCCAAGGAGACCAAGAAGTGATAATTATTGGTCATCAACATATTTTGCAAACACCTCAAAGTAAAATTCAGGAACCGTTCACTGCTGGACCCTCTGACAAATTAGTTAGCATAGAGCAAGTGGAATTCATCCCGACTTTCCCCACTACAGAAATTATACTCAAGATTGAGGAAATAACTCCTCTGGATATATTCTATATCCATAAACATAATGCAACTATGAAAAGACAAAGTAAAATAAGGAGAACAGAGAAATCTCATCTCCTTGTGCCAGGAGATGTTCCAATGCAATTTGTTTGGAAAGATCCACAAGAAGATCCTTCACAAGTTCTAACTCGTCTGACCTAGTTCATAGGAGCTTATGCATATGCAACTATAGATAAATCTTATGAGGTTCAAAAATTTATGAAAGAAAAGGATGAAAGAATTATTCATTTAGAACATGAGCTAAATGGAGATAAGAAAAACGTCAACCAACAACTACAGGCACAGGTAACGCATCTCCAAGAGAGAATGGACCAATTGAAGAATCAAAACCAAAATTAAATCAGTTCAAAGGACACTCAAATTCATAAATTGTATTTTTCTGTAGAGCAATTGAAATATAATCCAAAGATAGATGAATTTATAAAAGAGGCCTTGGAACTAAATACCCTACTTGAAAATAAACAAGTTATTTTTTGTGTGAGAAAAACGATTCACCAATGAATGGAGTATCAAACCAGAGGATTAGTTTCGATGATATTGATGATAAATTTTCACATTATGTCACTTGGAAGGGTTCTGCTGATGGCAGAAAGGAAAACCTACCCAGGATTGAGGACTCTAAAAAGTTTTTTTACTGGCTGGGACATAGAGTTGAAACATGTTGAAAGAGCCATTTGCAAAGAAAAATATGTGGCTACTAACATTATGGAATCTGTCAGTTAAAATCTCATCTTTGCAAATATTATTGATAGATGTCCCCCTGGTTCACTTCCTATTGTGAAATACTTGATAAGGCAATGGAAATAAGTTTCAAAGTTCAAAGAGGAAAACATCAGAAATTTGGAAAAACTCGATTGGGATAAGTATTGGAGATACTTGGTAAAGCCACATAGCCAATGGCTTATGCTGCGTTTTCTTACAGATACATCCTCCTACATTTTGCCTCCACTTTCAGATGTGATTTTCACTAGATAGTTGTGTTGTGCCTCAATCTAGTCTCCTAAACTGAGTTCATTTAATTGTCAACCAGGATTTGTAAACTGCTGAAGTGAAATGTACCATATGTACCTAGGTGCTTGTTTCCTAGTGCGTTGTATGTAGTGTTTTGTGATGTTTTGGTCTTTTATGTTGATTTATGATGTTTTTGGTCTTTTGAAGTTTTATGTTTACAATGAAAATGCCTAGAAAACTAATGAAAAGGAATTGGTGGTCAAGAACACAGTTGAGCCTAATGTATGGAATGGCAAATGTAATCAAAAACACTAAAGCAACATCTAAACTATGACCAAATGGAAACAAGAGCTTCATGATGACAAATGACACAAACTAGACTTTGAAAGATGATCACTAAATATGCAAGTTTTCTAACTAGACAGTTAGACACTAATCATGATGCAACATTCTATTCTAAGCTCATCTATTCCATGACTAATTCCTAGTTCTATTCTGCAATTTCAATTGAATGTCACAGAGCCTATACTCAAAGAGTTATTGGTTTCTTTTCAAGGTAGTTCTGTTGAGGAAGAGCTCTATTTATGGTGAGGAATTTGCAGAGATATTTCAGACCTTGTAATGATGTTATCTTCTGTTCCTAAGGTTATGGATCACTGGTGGTTTTCAGAACAAAAAGATATTTGTAAATAATGAAGGCTGTCTTATGAATTCTATCAACTAAAGTGATCTACTGTGCAAAGGGTGACAATGTAACTATGAGATTTTAGTGCAATGAATTGATTTAAACATGAGCTTAAGATGCTTCTAAACTAAAACAATGTTAAACCATAAGCCATCATCAAACTTTGAAACGAAGTAGCTGGACATGAATTAAATGCAAAATGAAACTCCGGAGCGTTCTAATTAACATGCACTGTTCTATGAAGTTACACAATCTGGTTGTTCATCATTAATGATATTTTGGAAAAGTTCCTTCTTGTGGAAGAGGTAGAACAATTCTGACCGTGGACTTGTATGCAGTTGAAAGCAAATGAACTGAAAGCAAATGAAAAACTAAATTGTCACATCACAGTCATATCTTGAACTTCTTAAGGATGTCTTGGAAGAATTTCTTCTTGTGGAAGAATGATTAGGACAAGTGCAACTGTGATAGTGAAGACTAAAAACTACAACTAACTCCTATAACACTATAGCTATTCATCATTCATTATTATGATCTGTTGGAAGAATGTCTTTCTGTGAAAGAACTGGAATGAATATAACTACAGTCTCTAGTTAAAAACAAATACAACTCCTATCCTACAGTACCATAGTCATTAAACATTCATCGTTTTGATTTATTGGCAAAGTGTCTTCTTGTGGAAGAACTGGAACGAATATGACTACAGTAGCTAGTTAAAAACAAATAAAACTCCTATCCTACAGTACCATAGTCATTAAACATTCATCGTTTTAATTTATTGGCAAAGTGTCTTCTTGTGGAAGAACTTGAACGAATATGACTACAGTAGCTAGTTGAAAACAAATATAAATTTAACTCCTATCCTACAATACCATAGTCATTTAAACATTCATCATTTTAGTCTGTTGGAAGAGTGTCTTCTTATGGAAGAACTAGAATGAGTACGACCACAATATATAAAACAAAACAACTACTAATTCAATATGCAGAACGTAAAGACAGCTAAGAAAAACTTATCTACTGTACGCAAAAGAAAGTCCGTTCAAGGGGCAGGGGCCCTCTACCACTTGACGACATTCAACTCCCAATTAAATCACGCCTTCAGGATAATTTTGTCTGCTCCATTAACGATGCAATAGTTTGAACATAATGCTCTGTGTCTTCAAAGACGTAACACGGAGTTTTCACAAAATCTAGCAGCAAATCTAATACAAAATCTCTAACTAAGCTCTCGGCCTACTCAAGAGTTTATAAAGTAAATGCAAGTAACAATAATTACAATAATTTAGGAATGATGTCTTCCTAATCCAAATCATCTTAGGAGTCTTTGAGGTGGCTGCGTAAAGGAGAAAAAAACACCTGGACTGTGACAGTCCTAGTAGGAGTCTTCCTTCACAAATGTGTTCACACGTGCATAACCGTACCCAGAATCCATTTCCTCTTCCATGATGAGCAACACACCATGTAGGCATGACGTGGATCATGCCCATATGCGTTTTTCCTCAAGTGGCCACCTGGAACATGCTCAAACATAAAGGTAGCTGCAGAATCGCCGGTTAGCTACGGAATGCATGCATTCTGCAGCTAGTTCCGGTCAAAATGCTTAACAATGGCAAGAATCACAAAATTCAACAAGTCAGTTATGTAAACCATTCTAGAAGTAATTCTAACTATTTTTATTGATCAATTGGGTTTAAAATGGAAATGGACAAGGGAAAAATGAGGTAAAATGAGGTGAAGGAAAGCACAAATTTGAGGCTCAGCATACCCCCACTGCTGTCTCTTTGCATGTCCTCATGCAAATTATCCTATGAATTCTGAGGCTTCTGCAAGGACATCTAATCCCCTTCTTTTCCTTTGTCTGCATGCTAAAGGCCTTCTAGGTTTCCTGATCACAAGTTTGAACCTGAGGTTTGTGAGTGCTCTGATCAACTTTCTGTTCCTTGTCTTCATCTTCTCATTGGTTCTCTCCACTTTGTCTATATGCAAGGATAAGGTTGAGTTCATGTCAGTCTTGAGCTTGATTTGATCTTTGAGAATTTCATTCTCATTTCTGATGTGTCTATTCAACACTTCCAACTCATACCTATCCCTCCTCAATATATCAATTTCGGTTAGTGGAGGACTGGGGGTTCTCTCTTCTCTTTCTGAAGCTATTCTCTCTAGAGTTTCCACATAATCATAGATTTCCTGTTGAGCAGGATCAATCTCAGGGGTGCCTTCATAAAAATCTTCATCATCATACTCTTCCATAGATGTTTCTTCATCTTCAATATTGATTACCCCTGTTTGTTTGATTGATGTTTTCTTCAGTTTTCCTTTTAATCTGTGGCTTCTCCTAAGTTGAAAGGAACCCTCCCCTTTTTCTATAACAGATTCCTTGATTACCTTCTCTGCCTTGAGTTGACTCTTGATTCTAGTCAACTTCTCCAGAATGACTTCTTCACTGCTTTCTTGAACCGGTTTGTCAATTTTACCTTTTGGAGTCCTCCATCTCCTACTTCTCTTTGTGGCTTGTGGTTCAGGTGATAGTTCTTTTGCTTCCTCAAAATGATTTCTTATTAAGAAATCACCCCATGTATCATTTGATTTAGATAGATGATGCTCAATTAAAATTTTTACTAACCCATGATGATACGGGGTTGTTTCCAAAAACTGAACTCTTCTCTGAACACAGGAAGCCATTTTCTTCAGACTTTGATACAAGAAATATGGTAAATTCAAATCTTCTCCTAGAAAATGCAACATTAGTCTCATATGGTAGACATAAAATGTCCCATATCTACCCTCACATGTAACAAATTTTTGTAAAAGAAGTAGTATATTCCTCCATTTGCTCTTCAATGCTGTACTGGGAATTCCCTTATTGAACACACTAACATCCATGTTTGGTGATTTTAAGATTTGTTTCCATGAGTCATTATGGAATTCCCTATTTTTAAACCATCTTTCCCCAGCTCTGGATAATCCTGTAGCCTCTGCTATAAAAACTTCATTAACAGTAAACTTAACATCTCCTATTTCAACCTCAGTGCCTTGGAATGATCTAGCAAATGTTTTGGTGACTTCCTTATGGCAACCATTAAAATTTTCCAAGAATTGGAGCCATCCTATTTGTTGTAGCATCTCCTTGCATTGTGGATAACCTTCTAAATATTTTGATCCTATAGGCTCAATCCTTACGATGAAACCCATGATTTTTCACTATCAATTAACACTCTTCTCTATCCACAAAACAATGGCTTTTACTTTCGGATTAAAATGGCTTCAAGCTCTAAATAAAAATGGCTTCAATTTTGGAAGAACATACCTTTGAAATAGCTACGGTCTTAAAAATCTCTGGTTTGTATGCCTCTGTTTGAAAAATGCCTTCGAATCCTCGGACTGATGTACTTCTGTTGAACTTTGGAATGATATGGAAGCAATTTCAATTTTCGAGCTAATGTGTCTCTGATAGACAGTGGTAGATGATTTCAAGTTTCTTTTTGTGAAATACCTCCGTCCTTGATAACAGAAAGACTTCAAACTCAATCACTGAAAAATACTTTTGTTTCTAGTAACAACAGACTTCAAACTTAACCTCGGTCTCTGATAGCAAATGGTATGCTTCAAATTCAACACTTACAGTAACTTTGTCTTGGGTAACAACAAACTTCAAAACCAGTCACTACCACACCTCTGTCTTTGGTAATAACAGACTTCAAACTTCAATTACTACCACACCTCTGTCTTTGGTAGCAAAGTCTTCAATTTTAGCACCTCTGTCTTCTGGTAGCAACAGGCTTTAAACTCTACACGACCACAATTCTGTGTTGATAGTGAAAATGCTCCAAACTTCGTTCTCAGTGATATGCTCTCTGTTCATTGAGTTCTCACACCATTATGCTTCCAATGTACCTCTTTTGTTCTGCCCCTGATGATAATAATGCTTCTGCCTTCGGAATGGAATACTGGCTACGGAATGACGTTATGGCAAATGGTCACGGCATAGAGTGGTGGAGTGAGGTGGAGGATTGCATTAATGATTTGAGGAGATGGCGGAGGATTTACGACGGTAGAAAAAATCTTCATCATTAAAGAACTTGGTTAAGAGTCGTGGGAATTTCAAATGATTTGGCCGTTCCACCGCTCAAATGCTATTGGATAGAAAATTTGAATTGGAAGATTTAATACAAAGTCTGTAGAGGGTTTTGTTTGGTGTTTGATCAATAAAATAATTAAAACAACTTTTGAATAATCCACAACTAAACTATGCTAAATTTTCATGAATTGCCATCGTAATTTAAATTTGTTACCTCTGCCCTTTATTTGATGTTTGTGTAGCCTTTGTCTTCTCTGCTCATCTTTGGAGGAATCTTTCACAATTTTCTTGATATTTTTGATTCATGAATTCACTGGATCACTTTGTTGTAATTCTGATGTCTGTTGGTTGATGCCTTCAGGGTTTATGGCTGCAAAAAGACTGTCGGGCTGCAGAAAAGGTGATCAGCTGCAGAATGTCCACTGAGCTGCAGAATGTTCCTGTAGAATACTTTAATCATGAAAAATGAAATGTTTTTGGAAGATGGGTGAAATGTTTATGAAAATGGATGAAAATGGATGATGGATTATGAAGTGGATAATGGAAAAAAATGGATTCAGTTCATGGAATGAAGGAACATAAGGGCTGTAATGAAATTCATTCACTTGCAGCAAGATATCAAATTCTATGTTTTGACATGAAATGAATGGAAGATGGAGTGAAATGAATGGAATGTGGAATGGAGTGAAATGTGAATGATGGATGGGATGAAGTATGGATGGATAATGAATGGAGTGAGATGAAATGAATGATAAGTACTTATGGCACTGAACTTATGATTTTTATAACAGCTGCTTAGAAACAAAAATGGGAAAAGTTAGAGTGTCAGAGAGACTCTGATTTTCACCCTATCTTTTCTGTATAAACATGCCAATCAGTGATTGGTTTTCATGTTTATACCTTTTTTTTTTTAATTTTTTTTTATTTTTTATTTTTTATTTTTATTTTTTTTTCAAAAGAGAAATGCTTCAGAAAATTTAATCAAGTTGATGAAGAAGAGAGACTCTTCTTCATTAACTTCACATCATTGTCTCCTTGGAACTTCTTGACAAACTCTTCTCTTGAGAGTGGCTTGTGGTATAGCTTCAGTCTATGGCCATTCACAAGAAAAGTGACCTCCTCTTCATCTATAGTTTTGATTTTTACTGCCCCATTATCAAAAATTCGAACAATTTCATATGGCCCAAGCCAATGTGTCTGAAATTTCCCTTGAAAGTCCTTGAATTTTGAATCAAACAAGAGAGCCCAATCACCCTCTTTAAATTTCTTCTCTTTGATGTACTTGTCATGCCATCTAGCTCTTTGCTGTTGGACTAGACTTGTTTTCTGAACTGCATCTTGTCTGATCTCATCCAATTCATTAATTTGCTCCAGTCTATGCTTTTGTGCCTCCGTTAGATCAAGTCCTAGCTGAACTGCCATCTTGATTGTTTGGATTTGGAACTCTATAGGAAACAAAACTTGCTTTCCATAAACAAGCTCATAAGGAGTATGGCCTGTTGTGTTTCTCCATGTAGTTCTATAGGCCCACAAGGCTTCAGGAAGCCTATCTACCCAATCTCTTCTATGTAGATGAACAGTCTTTGTTAGGATTCCTTCAATGACTTTGTTAGTGGATTCCACTTGACCATTTTCTTGTGGATGATAAGGAGTAGATGTTCTATGTCTGATTTTGTACTTCTCCATCATTTGCTCCACTAGCCTTGATGTAAATTGAACTCCTTGATCTGTAACAATTTCCCTTGGGACACCAAAACGAGTAAAAATATCCTAAAAAAGAAAAGTAACTACGGATGATTCATTAGCAACAAGTAATGGTTTAGCTTCTACCCACTTAGTAACATAATCAGTGCAAACTAATATATATTTCTTTTGTCTTGATGGAGGACTAATAGGTCCTACAAAATCCAAAGCCCATTTTTCAAAGGTTCAATGTGTACCTGAGGTTGTAATGGCATCTCACCTGAAGGAGAAGGTTTCCCTACCCTTTGGCAACTGTCACACCTTTTTACATACTCCCTTGCATCTTTAAACAAAGATGGCCAATAATATCCTAAGTTAAGGATCTTATAGGCTGTCCTCTTATCTGCAAAGTGTCCGCCACAAGGTTCATCATGACATGCCTTGAGAATTTCAGGTATCTCATCTTCACGAACACATCTTCTAATGATCAAATCTGAACCTGTCTTGTACAACTCATTAGCGACCCATGAATATCTTGCACTATCATTAATGATTTTTCTTTTATCCCTTGCATTCATGATTGAAGGAAATTTTCCTGAAACTAAATAATTAGCAATATCAGCAAACTATGGAGTTTGAGTAGAAACTGCAAAAAGATATTCATCAGGAAATTGATCTTCAACCGGAGTGTCATCTTTGATATTTTGAATTCTAGACAGGAAGTCAGCCACGGTGTTTTGTTTTCCAGGCCTATCTAGAATAGTAATGTTGAATTCTTGCAATAATAACAACCATCTTATAACTCTACCATTAGTGATTGATTTATTCATTAAATATCTAATGGCAGAATGATCAGTGTGAATGAAAGTTTCATAGCCTGTTATATAGTGTCTAAATTTGTTAATGGCATGAAGAACAACTAAAAACTCTTTTTCAGTTACAGTATATTTTAACTCTGCGGGAGTCAAATTTTTACTGATATAATAGATGGCATAGGGAATTAAATCTTTCTGTCCCAATACTGCTCCTAGAGCTGTATCGGAAGCATCTGTCGAGATATGAAAAGGTAACTTCCAGTTAGGTCCCCTTAATATAGGTGCTTCGGAAATTTTGGTTTTCAGGGTTTCAAAAGCTAACTGGCAATCAGAAGTCCACTTAAATTCACAATCTTTGGTGAGTAATTTGAAGAGAGGAGATGCTATTTTGGTGAAGTTTTCTATAAATCTCCGATAATACCCTGTAAATCCTAGAAAACTTCTAACATCTCTTTGACAACTTGGAATGGATAGGTTAGAAATAGCTTCAACTTTCGCCTCATCAACTCTAATCCCATCCCCTGAAATGTGGTGCCCTAAAACAATACCTTCGATGAACATCATAAAACATTTTTCATGACTAAGAGAAAGGTTTGCTTCTTGACATCTTTTTAAGACTTTTTCCAAGTTTTCTAAAGCCTCTTCAAATGTGTCCCCATAAACTGTGAAATCATCCATGTACACCTCTACACAGTCATGTATTTGATCCGAAAAAATTCCTAATACTGCCCTTTGGAATGTTGCAGGTGCATTGCATAATCCAAATGGAAATACTCGGTAGGCATAGGTACCCCAAGGACAGGTGAATGTGGTTTTGTCTTGGTCTTCAAGTGCTACTTGGATTTGATTGTAACCACTGAACCCATCTAGGAATGAAAAGTACTTTTTACCTGCTAATGTATCTAATACTTGATCTATGAAAGGTAAAGGAAAATGGTCTTTAAGAGTAGCTTTATTCAGTTCTCGGTAGTCAACACACACCCTCCATTTTCCATTTTTATTAGGTACAATTACTAAAGGGGAAACCCACTGACTATCTGAAATAGGATAAATGAAGTTAACATTTAACAATTTTTGTAGTTCTTCCTTGACAATTTCCCTAAGATATGGATTCATCCGTCTTTGAGGTTGTCTAATTGGTTTGCAATATGCCTCTATATAGATGTGATGAGTACAAGTCTTGGGACTTATCCCTTTCATGTCAGTGTATTCCCATGCATATGCAGAAGAATGTCTCTGTAATACTTTGACTAGCTCTTCTTGTTGAGATTTTTCCAGGTTTTTGTTTATGTTCAAGGTTTTGCCTGGAAAGATTTCACTTGTAGAGATGCCAAATTTGTCCATAGAATGAAGAGACATCTGTGTAGATGACAAGAACTCAATATTGGATTTCTCTTGAAATGATTCTTGTTTGTGTTCTGGAGAAGATTCAAAGTTTTCTAGAGTATTCAAAATTTGATTATCTTCACTAATTTCTGAAATTGTGAAGAGTGGTTGTAAATATTCTTCATCCTCTATCCATTGAGTGTCATCTAGATCTGTAATTGTCCTAGCTGGAGGATATAAAGTGAATTTATTTGTTGAAATTCCATCAGAAATATACATATCACCGGACCTACAACTAATAAAAGCATCAGCTGTAGCCAACCAAGGTCTTCCTAGTATAACAGGATGGCCTCCTAGATTATTCTTGGGTGTCAGGATCATGAAATCCACAGTGTACTCCCAAGAATCTAGGGACACTGGAATATCTTCTATTACCCCATCTGGTCTGATCACAGATCTATCCGCTAGTTGTAATAGTGTGGGTGTAAAGAGAAGATTAGGAAGTTTCAGTTTGTCCATGATTTGTCTACTCATGATATTTATTGCTGCTCCTAAGTCAATGAGTGTGTTTTGAATTTCAATTCCATTGATGTGAATTTTGACAACTGGATTTCCTGGGTAAAGGTACTTTGGAATAGTAGTCTTACCCATCATAATGTCTGCTATTTGTCCTACCAGTTGAATTTTCTTGGTTTCTCTTATTCTTTTCTTTGTTGTCTTCATACTCAACTCCTTTATTGTTTTGGCTAAAATTGGGATTTCCTTGATGGCTTGCAATAATGAAATTTTAATGCAAACATTTCTCAATTCATCCAAGAAATCATAATTAGGCACCATTATTTGTTTTTCTACACCTTTGTCAATTTGTAATCTTTCCGGAAAGGGAGGTATAGAAGTAGATGTGGATGGTTGCTCTAATACTGGAGTTGGGCTTATTGGATCTTCTTGTTTCAGTTTTTCAATGTTTTGGCCTTGAAAGGATGTTTCTTCCTCAAGACTTTTATTAACCCGTAGGGAGTCTTCCTCAGAATTATCTTGTTCTTGTATGATCACAGAAGGTTTCCTCTTCTCAAGTATCCTTCCAGACCTAAGTTGAACATCACTAAGGTCTAGAGGAGTAATTAAATAAGTTGGAAATTGTTGTCCTTCTATCATGTATGTATTCTGAGGGTTCTTATTATTGGGGTTTGGTATGGGTTGAGCTGGTAATTGATTGGATTTTTGAGGGAATGGTAATGGAAGTGGTTGATTTTGATGAGGTTGGTTCAAATGATGTTGTTGAGAAGTCTGTTGAAAATTTTGTTGAAGATTTTGAGGAAAATTTTGTTGAGAATTTTGAGGATAAAATTGTGGATATGGTGGATAGGATGGTGGATACTGATAATATGGAGAGTATCTTCCATAGGGACCTTGTGATCCTTGTGCCCAAGCTTGAGATTTATTTTGAAATTGGGGCCAAGATTGCTGCCAAGAATTCCAAGGTGGAGGTTGATTATACATTTGATCATGAAATCCCTGTGTCTGAGATCCCTGCCAAGGTCTTCTAGATACAAAGTTAAGAGATTCTGTGGAATCTGTAGGAGTTTCTTCTTGAAAAACAGCGTTGAGACCAGGAAGAGAAGGACAATTCTTGGTCTCATGTTTCTCAGAACAAATAACACAGGTTTCTACAACTTTTACATCTAAAGGACACTCTCTCAAGGCATGTTTCTTTTTACATTTGGGACAAAAGATTGCCAAGGCATCAGATTCAGCCTTTTGCTTGTTTTGTATCTTGAGGGTGTCTATTTGTTCACTAAGACTCCCTAAGATGTCAGATTGAAAATCATCGAGCATGTGTCCTATTTCTGATCTACTTACTGTCCCAGAAGCAGATTTACTTGCTCTTGCAAGAGCAGGATCTCTTGGACCTTTGACAGTTTTGGATTTCCCTCTGGAAAGGTTGATACATAACTCGGATATTTCAGGTAATGTGAGTTGTGATATATCCCCTTTTCCCATCATGTTAAGGATATCCAACCATTCATCCCTAATGGTTTTCAACAAAAGAGCTTTTAAAGTGTCTTGATCTGGGTTTTCCATTTGTGCCCTTTTTATGTTGTATTTAAATATTTCCAACAAATCTTCTAAGTTTTCATCTTCTTTTTGTAACATCTTGAACACTTCTTCCTTATGATTAACCGGCATACAATAATCCAAGTATCTCTCTAGAAATGCTTGTTTCATGTCTTCCCATGTCCTAATGGAACTACTGTTTAAGCTCATAAACCACTTCAATGATGCTCCTTTCAGAGTTGAAGGAAATAATTTCAATTTTTGAGCATCTTGAAGATAGTCATAAGTCCTACACAACACTTCAAATTCGAATAAGAAAGTTTCAGGATCCTCAGTTTTAAGTCCATAGAAGTTCGGAAGGACAGAAGGTGAAATATTTTTCATGGTTGTATTGGTTTCTTCATCAAGTATAGGGAACCCAAAAGAGCTTCCTATTCTACCTCTTCCTCCATCTGCACCTCTACCTCCTTCTCCTCTTCCTCCTTCTCCTCTACCTCTACCTCTACCTCCTCCAAATAATGTGTGTACTCCATTAACAACTCCTCCTCCTCCTTCTTCTGCCATGGTTGACTCTCCTGTGGAAGTAGAAAGGTTTGTATCCTCAACAAAGGTTTTTGGATCCTCTTCTATGGCAGGTTCAGTGGTTGAAGTGGAAGGTTTCTCTAATGGAATAGGTGACCTTAGATCTTCTAGAAGTCCAGGATCAGTAAACGATGGAAGATGGGTTTGAGTTGAAGGTGTACTAGTTCTGGATCTAGGTGAAACAAGTGGTGTTCTAGATGTCAAACTTCTGCCTCTACTGCTTATAAATCTTCCCCTTGAATCTCTCTCCCTACGCATAAAATTTTTTTTGGATGCTAAGAAACAAAGGTTACCTAGTTTTCACTTCCCCAGCAACGGCGCCAAAATGTTGTGCCTCAATCTAGTCTCCTAAACTGAGTTCATTTAATTGTCAACCAGGATTTGTAAACTGCTGAAGTGAAATGTACCATATGTACCTAGGTTCTTGTTTCCTAGTGCGTTGTATGTAGTGTTTTGTGATGTTTTGGTCTTTTATGTTGATTTATGATGTTTTTGGTCTTTTGAAGTTTTATGTTTACAATGAAAATGCCTAGAAAACTAATGAAAAGGAATTGGTGGTCAAGAACACAGTTGAGCCTAATGTATTGAATGGCAAATGTAATAAAAAACACTAAAGCAACATCTAAACTATGACCAAATAGAAACAAGAGCTTAATGATGACAAATGACACAAACTAGACTTTGAAAGATGATCACTAAATATGCAAGTTTTCTAACTAAACAGTTAGACACTAATCATGATGCAACATTCTACTCTAAGCTCATCTATTCCATGACTAATTCCTAGTTCTATTCTGCAATTTCAATTGATTATCACAGAGCCTATACTCAAAGGGTTATTGGTTTCTTTTCAAGGTGGTTCTGTTGAGGAAGAGCTCTGTTTATGGTGAGGAATTTGCAGAGATATTTCAGACCTTGTAATGATGTTATCTTCTGTTCCTAAGGTTATAGATCACTGGTGGTTTTCAGAACAAAAAGATATTTGTAAATAATGAAGGCTGTCTTATGAATTCTATCAACTAAAGTGATCTACTGTGCAAAGGGTGACAATGTGACTATGAGATTTAAGTGCAATGAATTGATTTAAACATGAGCTTAAGATGCTTCTAAACTAAAACAATGTTAAACCATAAGCCATCATCAAACTTTGAAACGAAGTAGCTGGACATGAATTAAATGCAAAATGAAACTCCGGAGTGTTCTAATTAACATGCACTATTCTATGAAGTTACACAATCTGGTTGTTCATCATTAATGATATTTTGGAAAAGTTCCTTCTTGTGGAAGAGGTAGAACAATTCTGACTGTGGACTTGTATGCAGTTAAAAGCAAATGAACTGAAAGCAAATGAAAAACTAAATTGTCACATCACAGTCATATCTTGAACTTCTTAAGGATGTCTTGGAAGAATTTCTTCTTGTGGAAGAATGATTAGGACAAGTGCAACTGTGATAGTGAAGGCTAAAAACTACAACTAACTCCTATAACACTATAGCTATTCATCATTCATTGTTATGATCTGTTGGAAGAATGTCTTCTTGTGAAAGAACTGGAATGAATATAACTACAGTCTCTAGTTAAAAACAAATAAAACTCCTATCCTACAGTACCATAGTCATTAAACATTCATCGTTTTGATTTATTGGCAAAGTGTCTTCTTGTGGAAGAACTGGAACGAATATGACTACAGTAGCTAGTTAAAAACAAATACAACTCCTATCCTACAGTACCATAGTCATTAAACATTCATTGTTTTAATTTATTGGCAAAGTGTCTTCTTGTGGAAGAACTTGAACGAATATGACTACAGTAGCTAGTTAAAAACAAATACAAATTTAACTCCTATCCTAAATGTTTAATCTGTTTAGCTTATTCAACCATTTGAGTACATTGGAAAGGTATTCTTGTGGAAGAACTAGAATAGGCGTCGCCGACCACGATACAAAATAAAACAACTACTAAAATTCAATATGCGAACGTAAAGACGTGAAAGAGCTGTCTACGTACGCAAGAAAGTCGTTCGAGGGCGAGGGCCTCTACCACTTGGCAGCATTCAACTCCGTTAAATCACTGCCCAGGATATTTCATGTGCTCCATTAACGATGCAATAGTTTGAACATAATGCTCTGTGTCTTAAAAGACGTAACACAGAGTTTACACCAAAATCTAGCGGCAAATCTACACAAAATTTCTAACTAAGCTCTCGGCCTACTCAAGAGTTTATAAAGTAAATGCAAGTAACAATAATTACAATAATTTAGGAATGATGTGTTCCTAATCCAAATCATCTTAGGAGTCTTTGAGGTGGCTAGCGAGAAAAACACACAGGCCGCCTACAGAATCCTAGTAAGTCCTTTTACACAATCATTCAGAAAATGCCTGCTTGTCTGAAATCCATTTCCTCTTCCATGACGAGCAACACACCATGTAGGCACGACGTGGATCATGCCCATATGCTTTTTTCCTCAAGTGGCCACCTGGAACATGCTCAAACATAAAGGTAGCTGCAGAATCGCCGGTTAGCTACAGAATGCCTGCATTCTGCAGCTAGTTCCGGTCAAAATGCTTAACAATGGCAACAATCACAAAATTCAACAAGTCAGTTATGTAAACCATTCTAGAAGTAATTCTAACTATTTTTATTGATCAATTGGGTTTAAAATGGAAATGGACAAGGGAAAAATGAGGTAAAATGAGGTGAAGGAAAGCACAAATTTGAGGCTCAACAAGTTGCACATCAGGCTAGGACAACCTCTTGAGGTTAATCCTATGCTTAACATCCTTCAACTAAAGGAACAAGTGGCTGATGAAATAGCAGGACAACCATCAAGCAAGTCACCCCTTTAAATTTTGTTTATGTTTAACTTTCACTTCGTTTAAGGAGAGTAGTTTAAACCTCCTCAACTTTTATTGTAATTACTATTTTTAAGACTTTTTATTTTATTATATAAACCCCTTCATGTATTTTAAGAAGAGGTCTTCAAATTTTTAAAGGAAGACTTTACAAAAGTCACACTTTTGTACTCTTGAAGTTTTCTTAATAGAAAGGGTTGGACCAAATACTGTTTCTCAAATGACAAGAGTTAGCGTATACATGGTACTTTTATCCTATATGTTATATTTTTGTTCCAAATGAGAAATGGTTAATTTTTCTTTTATGTATCTATTTGAAAATAATCAGGCATTAAATCACTTTTGAACATGTTAGATTGTTATATTTTGATAAATATTCAACACAGACAATAAATAGTTGCGATATAGCCTTATCCAATTGATTTAATTAACTATTTAATTAAATCAATTATTTCAAATCGTTTTCATATCTCTAAGTGTCTGCATAATCTTTATTTTCATTCGTTGAAGGATCATATCTATAAATCGCACAAAGAATATATTTCATCCTGAGATACATATAGATAGATATATTATTTACTTCAAGCTTTCTATTACTCCCATCTACCAAGTTACAGAAAATTATAAATCCATCCATTCACCCAATTATATTTCACTCAGAAATTGGTCCCATAAATCTAGTCGTAGCCACCGTACCAAATGAAAAAGGGACGATTTTTAAGTCCCCGACTAGGTGGTTTTCCCCGATGTTGTTGCACCAATTTCTGGGGCCTCAACAGGACCTCATTTCATCAATTTTAAAATTGGATCCAAGATGCTCTGCTCAATAAGAATTCATCTCTGCAATCATGTTTTCAGTAGCAAGACTCTAAATCATAATTAAAAATACCACTATCAATGTGCTCTCAATACAAGAAAAATAGTGGCTTATATCCATGCACCAAAACTATCACTATCCAACATCATAATCTCGACTCCAGTCCTCCAAAAAAAAACTCTACTACAACAAACATAAGTTTGATATGAATATTGATGCATTGCTTTAGCAATCTCCTCTATTCACTATCATTTACACTCACTCACTGAAGAATTTCTTTTCACAACTATTTCTGAAGCATACTATCTCAGGGCCCTATATTACTAGTGCAATCCCTTATTGTTGTTAGTGTAGGCCACTTATTGTTATTTTTGTACCCCGGTAGTCCCCATATTGTTATTATTGTGCCCTTACATTATTATTGTTAGGTTGGATAGGATTATATTGTGACCCCATGGACTCCTGTATATAGAAAGGCGGTTTTTTCCTTTGTATGATCCGAGAATTCTTGATTTATGTAATGTAGAGGAGGTTTCTTCCTCAAAGAGGCTGATTTCTAAGTCTTTGATCTCTCTTTTCTTCTATTTTGTGAGTTTGTTTCATAACATTTGGTATCAGAGCTTTGGATTCTAGGGTTTCGTTGCTTCAAACAAGTCATCGTGGCCATTTCACTATAAAAAAATTTCTATGAAGTTTCAGAAGGTAAAAAAAACCCATTTGCGAAGAAATCCTAAGGAACTTTGTGTAAAAATTTTAGACCTTGGTTCGAAATATTTTCGAAGATATGATGTGTTGAAGTTATGGTTTTTGCAAGCTCCTGAATTTCATCTCAAAGAGGCGACCTTGCGAAAATCGTCAAAGCTCTCTATTTGAGCATTGGATTTGAATTATGTAAAACGTGGCAAAAATTATGTGAAATTTAGTTTCATGTGTATCAATTTTAAAGTTGAATGAGGAAACAGTGGCACGTGGCACGCCATACAAGTTCGCTCTACAGAACCCGTCCATAATTAGGTCATTGTGGGAGATTGGGCATAACTTTGCCTTGAAGAATCCAAATGAGGTTTGACCTGTTGCTTTGGAAAGACAATTCAAAGGGCTACTGAAGGACTAAATATAAAATATTTGGGATTCAAAATTATAGATATACATCAGTTTCAATATTGAGATCCTTGAAAGAAAGAAAAGAGTGTATATTTCTTTTTAAAAATTGCATAAGTATTTTTTGAAAAATAAGTTTGAAGTGATTCCAATGGAATATTGGAGCATAGATATCAGTATTGGGTTCTAAAATGCCCCATACAAATAATTCAACACCCATTAAGACCTCAGAAGGCTCTACTATGATTCATGAAGAGGAAGAAGTGAAACATGATATATCAAAATTACAAGAACAAGTGCAACAAATTTCGTTCTCGCAAAGAGTAACAAAAAATGAAATGGAAGCTAAGATGGATGGTTTGAAGAAAGACATGGAAGCTAAGATGAATGTTTTGAAGAAATACATGGAAGATAATATGGATGGTTTGAGTAATGACATGGAAGATAATATGGATGACATGGAAGCTATGATGGATGGTATAGAAGGCAACATGGATGGTTTGAAGAAAGTTGTGGAAGCTAAGATGAATGGTTTGAAGAAATGCGTGGAAGATAAGATAGGTGGTTTGAAGAATGGAATGGAAGCTAAGATAGATCGATTGGAAGCTAATATGGAAGGATTTGAATCTAATATGGATGGCATGTAAGCTAAGATGGATGGTATAGAAGGCAACATGGAAGGTTTGAAGGAAGGTTTGGAAAAGTTGCTACAAGAAAAGCTTCCTAATGGTGAAAAGGTAGTAGAGGAAACTCATGATGAGAAAAAAATAAAAGTTAATCATGATTTCATAGACTCTAATGTTGTATTTAAGACCCACCATATTCCAAAGATAGATATCATGAAGTTTTATGGCAAGGATCCAATAACTTGGATACTACAAATGGAGCAATAGTTTGAGCTTTATAATACGCAAAAACACACAAAATGTACGCATTGAAACATTATATTTAGAACAAGATCAGTTTGTATGTTATCCATGGATTTCTACTCATAAACCATTGGTCACTTGGTTAATTTTTACAGAGGAAATGATATCACATTATGAGGATACAAAGAGCAACACCTTCTTTAGTAAATTGATAAATATCAAACAAAAGGGTTCAATGATGGAGCACATTGAGGACTTCCAAAAATTGAATATAAGAGTAAATAATATTTAAAAGGAACAAAGGATTGATGTCTTCATAGGGACTCTAAAGGATAACATCCAACATGAGGTTTTCCTTTGGGAACCTAATACATTGGAGAAGGCATTTAGGTTGGAAAAAAAAATTGAAACAAAATTATGGCGACAAGGAAGCCTACCACTCACAAATATAAAGATGGAAGTGTTGCTACTCCTAGATTTCCACAACCTACAAGGTTGAAACCACAACCATTGGAAGAAAAAAGAGCAAAAGGGATTTTCTATAGTTTTGATAGAAAATACAGTAAAGGTCATAAGTGTGCTGAGAAGAAATTATTTTACATATACTGTGAAGAGGAGGAAGAAAAGGAACAAAAAACTCCAAAACAAGAGGATATACACTAGGAACCAACCCTAGAGGAAGAATAATGAATCTGACCATATCCTATAATGCATTGTCAGGAATCACCAATCCTCAAACTCTCAAGATAGAAGGACATATCAAGAATACAAATGTAATAGTGGTTATTGATTCAGGTAGTACCCATAATTTTATTCATTCTAAGATAGCCAAGGAATTGAATTGCTTCCTATACCCAGCGCCAGACTGTCAAGTGATGGTGGAAAATGAAGGAACTATAAATTGCTCTAGAAAGTGCGATAATATCAAGCTAACCATGTGGGAAAATGTATTTAATAGTCCAATTCTTTCCATTCCAATGGGTGGTGCTGATGTTGTACTAGGAGTACAGTGGTTACAAACTTTGGGGATAGTAGATTTTAATTTTCAAGAAATTTTCTTGAATTTTTTTCAGAAGGAAAGGAAGTTGAATTACGGGGTATCGTAAGAAATATGGGAAAAAAATCAGCTCTAATTTCATGAAAATGTTTCTAAAGAAAGAACAACGAGGCATCATTGCACAACTATGCTCATTAGAAGTTCCAACATCAAAATCATGTATTTCTCCAAATATCCAAAAAGCCTTGTACAATCATTCCAAGGTGTTTGAAACTCCCAAAGTACTCACACCTATTCGTGATCATGATCATGCTATTCATTTGATTCCAGGAAGTGTTCCTCCAAACATCAAGTCTTACAAATATCCTTATGTCCAAAAGAGAGAAATTGAACATATGATTGCAGAAATGCTAGAGGTTGGTATAACTCAACCTTGTCAAATTTCTTTCTCTGCTCCAGTAGTATTGGTGCACAAAAAGGATGGATTATGGCACATATGTATGGATTATAGGGAGATAAATAAGTTCACTATTAAAGATAAATTTCCCATTCCTGTGATTGGTAAATTATTGGATGAATTACATGGAGAAATTTATTTCACCAAGTTTTATCTATGTTCAGGATATCATCAAATTAGAATGAAGATTGAAGACATTTTGAAAACAAAATTTTGAACTCGTGAGGGTCATTATGAATTTTTGGTCATGCCTTTTGGCCTTACCAATGCACCTTCTACATTTCAAGGGTTAGTGAATTCCATTTTCAAACCCTTATTTAGAAAATTTGTTTTAGTATTTTTTGATGATAAACTAATATACAACAGGTTTTGGAAGGATCATGTTCAACATGTTGTGAGGGTGCTCAAACTATTGGAGGAGAAACCATTATTTTCAAAAACCTCCAAATGTTTCTTTGGAGTACAATAGGTTGAATATCTGGGTCATATTGTATCTCAGGAGGGTGTTAAGGTAAATCCTAACAAAGTTAAAGCCATTAAGGAATGGAAAGTCCCCACAACCATAAAGTAGTTGCGAGGATTTCTCGGGTTAAGAGGGTATTATCGAAAATTTGGTAAGAATTATGGGAAAATAGCAGCACCTCTAAAAAATTATTTAATAAAGATGAATTTTCATGGACTCCTAAAGAAACTAAGGCCTTTGAACATCTTAAAGAGGAAATATTCCAAGCACAGGTCTTAGGTACTCCAGACTTCACAAAAACCTTTATTGTGGAATGTGATGCCTCCGGAAATGGAATTGGTGTTGTTTTAATGCAAGAAGGAGGACCCATTGCTTTTGAAAGTCGTCCAATAAAAGTAAAGTATTTATAGAAAGCTATTTATGAGAAGGAAATGTTGGAAATACTACATGCACTAAAGAAATGGCGACCTTGCCTAATGGGAAGACACTTCAAGGAAAAAAATGATCATGATAGTCTTAAATAATTTTTGGATCAAAGGCTATCTTCAGAAGAGTAGCAAAAATGGGTCACAAAGATGTTGGGTTATGACTTTGAAATCATCTACAAAAAAAGGAATCTAAATTTTGTTGCAAATGCATTCTCAAGAAAGGATGAGTATGTGGAAGCATTGCTTTGTGCCATTTCTATTATCCAACCAGATTGGATAACCGAAGCAAGGTAGGAATGGAAGAATGACGAAGAAGTATGGACACTCATTCAAAATTTGTAGCAAGATCCCAATACATCTGATACATTTAGTTGGAAAAATGATTCCTTATGGTACAAATATCTCTTATATCTTTGCAATAATTCCCAACCAAAACAAAATATTATTTTGGAATTGCACACCTCTCCCTTAGGAGGACACTTGAGATTTTTAAAAACTTATGACAGGGTGAAGAAAGATTTTTTTTGGGTTGGCCTTAAATATGTTATTCAAAATTTTTTGGTAGAATGTTTGGTTTTCTAGCAAAATAAAGTTGATACAATTAAGACCTTGGGTCTGCTACATCCTTTGTCCATTCAAAATCAACGTTGGGCGGAGGTTTCAATTGATTTTATCATAGGTTTACCTAAGTCCGAAGGAAAGAGTTTCATCATGGTGGTAGTTGATAGGCTTACCAAGTATGCACACTTTTGTGCATTACCTCATCCATTTAAAGTGAGTACAATTGCTATTGCATTTATGGAAACAATTCAAAAGATACATGGAAACCCAAAGATTATTGTAAGCTATAGAGATCCCATTTTCACTGGAATTTTTTGGATGGAATTATTTTCTTGTTTGGGTACTCAACTAGCTCATAGCTCATATTATCATCCTCTATCTGATGGGAAAATTGAGATAGTGAACAAATTTTTTGAAGGATATCTTAGTTGCTTTATATCTGATAAACAAACACAATGGGTCAATTGGTTACCTCTGGCTAAATGGTGGTATAACACTTCCTTCCACACTACAGCAAAAATGACACCATGTATGGCACTTTATGGATATAATCTACCATCCATCACATCATATTTAAGAGAAAATTACAAGGTTCAAGCAGTGGAAGATCACATTGAGCATCAACAAAAAGTTCTCCAACTCTTAAAGGATAACCTAAAATTGACACATAATAGAGTGAAACAAAAGGCAGATCAACATCGCAGCGAGAGAAGTTTTGATGTAGGCGACTAGGTATTTTTACAGCTACAACCATAGAAAAAATTGTCCCTCAATCAAGAAAAGAAGGATAATAAATTATCACCAAAGTACTATGGTCTTTACAAGGTGTTGCAAAAGATTGGTACCATGGCATACAAATTAGAGCTTCCTGCATCTTCCCAAGTGCACCCAGGTTTCCATGTTTCATGCTTAAAGAAAGTTATAGGTGAAAAAATTCAAGTTCAAACAATATTTCCAGAACTTGATGAGGAAGGAAAAATCATATTGGAACCTGAAGCAGTCATGGAAACAAGAAAGGTGGTTGTTGTCTTAGGCTAGCTATTACTTCGGTCAAGGAAGGTGCTTGTTGTCTTAGAAAATTTTGCAGGAGTCAAAATTTGAAGCTGGTAAACACTGTATTAGAAGTCATGACTTCACATAAAAATCCAAACAAAGGTGGCTCTATAGTCAGATACAAACCCATGGACATGAAGCTAGTTGTGGAAGACCCTAGCTTTTCACAAGCTTTCACAAATGCTGGTTGTTTGAGGTTTTACCAAAAAATTCAGGGATATCATGCAAAGGTGTCCAATGATTTCACTGTCAAATTCATTGGTACAACTTCAAAGGTCAGCATGTTAAATTTTACTATTTCTCTTGAGACCATTGCACAGGTAACTGAAATTCCAAGGTCTGGAGAAGAATGGTTCAAAGAAACAAAATTCAAGCTTCAAACTGTGATGAATTTCTGAAGTAGGAGCACATACGAATTGACATGACCTCAGGCATACACAAGAGTTGCCTCAAGGACAACTACTCATAGTTGCTTATGGTGATTAAAAAATATTTTACTTGTGAAGGTATATTTCACATGATCTACCAATATCATTTCAGACTGTTACTTCATTTCATCGGTAAAAAGCTTCTTGATCTTCCATTATTTCTCTTCAGAAGTTTAGGCAAGATGGCTGACAAGTTACAAGCAAAACTTGAAAGTAATGATACCTCTATTTTCATCATGGTTTAATAAAATATTTATTTATGCAAGAGTTGAATAAGTTGAACAGGGATTGGGCTAATTTTATTTTTTTGAGTGGGTATGAGGTAGATGTTCTCACTCTAAGAAATACACCTAAGTAGAAGACAAACACTCCTAAGAAGGAAAAGGAGAGAAGAGCTAAAATAGAGGTTGAACCTGTGGTAGAGGTGCAACCAATGGTGGAGCCAATGGAGGCAGAGATTCATCATTTGCAGGAGCAATGGTACCTCAGAAAACCCCTACCAGCAGCAACCTCAAAATTGATACAAGAGCTCATAGAAGAATCACCAGAATTCAAATAGAGGGAAAAGGAAAACTTGAAGACATCTTGCAAGCAATTGATATTGAAGAAACCCTTGTTGTAAAGCTTGTAGAAGTTAAAGGAAAAAAAATTAAGAAGAACGGTCTTACAACAAAGAAGCTTGATTTTTCCAGTGAAGATTTAGGATTTTTATTTAAACCTAGGAAGCCACTCACTAGGTCACAACTATCAAAGGGAGGCAAGTCCGATAAATTGCATAAAGAAATAGAAAATAAGAGGCAACCAATAAGGGAAGAAATCATAGATATATCCCCAACTAAAGAAGAAGTGATCAAGACAAAGAAAGGAAAAGAAAAAGGTTCAAGAAAAGTACGAAGTGGAGCTTCTAAGAGAACAACTTAAGGAAGTTAGGTGAATTTAAACAAGGATGGAAGGAGCTCACAGACTTCAAAAAGGAAGCGAACAAACAAATCGACTTTTATGATGAAGTTGCAGAAAGGTCAAGGAACATGTTGAGAAGAATGATACAAATACAGAGGATGATGAAACATACCTTGAGAAGAAATGGGTGGTTGTAGTCAGAGGAGGAAGCTACTACACTAAGTCAAAGAGATGGTGCATACGGAATTGAAGAAAAAGGGTTTGAATATGGTTGTAGTGGATGATACTGCTACCCCTTGAAAGATGGTAAGACACATTTTTGGCCTATTTTGTCTTAGGATACTCTATAAAATTAGTTAACATTGCTCTGGACATTTGTTTTGGAGGTAAAGAGTGAGCATTGTAAAATCTGGAAAAGTCAGGAAAGTTTGTAGCGAACTCTAGGCTTTAAGCTGAGTTTTAGCTATGAACTCGTTGAAGAATGTTTTGAGGTAAAATTTCCAAAATATATCATAAAATGCGTGAGTAACAACATGTATCTACCCCGTTTTTCCTAATGAATACCCTCCAACTAGCAGAAAAGTCAGAAAAAGTGCAGAAAGTGATAAAAGGAAAACACTACAAAAACTACGCTACGAACATGCACTAAAATGCTCTGTTTTTACAGCGAGGTGGAATTTTAATATTTTTGTAGCACTTAATATTTTTAGGGGAGCATACGAGTCATTAGAAGAGGTTTAAGAGTATCAGTGAGACACATGTTGATGAAGCCTACTTAGAAAGAATATGACATGGCTGCTAGCTCACCATTTTTTGCCACCTCACTAACACACAACTCATCCCCAAATTCCAAGCATCATAGCCTAGATTCTAGCATGACAATCTATCAATTAATCATGGTTATTGCCACCTCAAAAAAATTTGTTTGATTCGATAAGCATCATTATGTATGGGTTATTTAAATTTTGTTAATGAAGTTAATAGTGATAGATTCCTTTTAGGTTATAAACTCTTTGCAACAGAATTATCTCTATTTTCTCTCCATGTAATGAATTCCTTTTTGAATTAGATCTCTACAACAGTTTCGAGAGTCTAGCCTAGGTGGTAGACCTATGTAAAAGGAATTTCACTCTATAAATAGAGGGTTTTAATAGTTATATGGGGTTAATGGATGTTATGACCAATGCTACTATTGTAATATTTTTCCTACTCAGTTAATATACAGTTGTAGAAAACTTTTGTTCAGACCTAAGATTCTTTGTGGACTCTTATGTGTTTGTCTCCTTTATATATTAAATGTTAATTAATCTTAATTCATACATAATTACTTGGAATTAATAAATTATTATGCTCCAAATTCCTTTATTTATCTCGTTTGCTGTCAAAGTTATTTTTGTAAGAGCTCATATGCCTCAGCTTCCATGAATGTTGTTTTTATGTAATTGAGTTCCATACTGACTCCAAGCGCAGTGGTAGCCATCACACATATTTCACCTGCAAAAAAGCATCCAAAAGACATATGAGATTTATCCATCTTCTTTTTAAAGCTAACTTATTGAATATCATATCTTTTCTTGAGAGAGCCCTCTCTGTTTGGAAGGTCTAACTTCCAACCCTAAGTGGTTTTAAATAGTTACACTGAATTGACTATTGAACAACCCAATCAATCTCACTTTCGTGATAACATTTTGGTGCATCTGCTAGGAGCCTGAAGTTACATTTTCCCGAGGAATTTATTCTCAATCAAAAGTATTGAACTCTTGAAGGTAGCAGGAGGCCAAAAATATTCGAGGCTGCATTCTACCTTGGTGACTCCACTGAGATTCTCAGCTTAAAAGTGGCTTCTAAGAAGATTCATCCAAGGAGAAATCTAGATTCTAACCCACCTAAGCTAGCTGATAATCCAGGAAGAATTTTCAGAGGTATTGGAAGCTCATCAAAATCTAGTAATTTATATCATGCAAGAGTTTTATCTTTTCCCTCCGAGGTTGTTCGAAGTTTTGAAGATAAAAAGTTTGATGAAAAAATATAAGAAGTTACTTTTAGATCTAAATCTGAGAATGAATTGAATTAAATTATATTAGATCTACAAAGACTAGGAATTGATACATCATTTCTTGTGTCAAAAGAATAAAAACAAGGGTTTTGGGAAACTGTCACATCAGAATTGTCACTGGAACAAGAGTCATTTGAAAAATTAAAATAAATAGATCATTTTGATTTCTTGTTAAGAAGGAGGTCTGGTGTCCCTTTACCTGAGTGGATTTATTTTGTCTCTAAGCTCCAAATTACCACCTCAAAATCACAAATTTTCACATCCTCATTCACTGTTGTTTCTTCTAGTCAAAATATAATTCCATCCACTTCTTTTTCAAGTAGTACAATCACTGTCATTATGGATGGAGTTCCTCATCCTACAGGTCCAACTAGATATTCTCCTCTTGTCCTACCTACATACTCCATGACCTTCCAGAGGGGTATTCCACTAGACTTAAAACTTTTTGGAGTGAATAAGATATTACTACTGAGTGACATGTCGACCAGTTTAATGATTTCATTGACCGAGAAGAGGTGGATGATGATGATGTGAAAATGAGGTTGTTTTCTAATATTTTCACAGGTGAGGTGAGAAAATGGTTTAAATATTTACCCCCATGGAGTTTACATAATTGGGACCAATTAGAAAACAACTTTTTGACAAAGTGGGGGAGTAAAGTGAACCCTGTTCAAGCCTTGATTGAATATAATAATTTGAAAAAAGCCACAGATGAATCAGTTCAAGATTTTTCTAAAAGATTCAATAAGGTTTACAATTCTATCCCTTCTCACATTAAAACTCCTCCAGGAGCTACTCAATTACATTAATTTGAAGCCTTTGACTATGATTTCTCAATTTTATTAAGGGAGAGAGAATCTGCCTCTTTGGCTGATATGAAAAATGATGTTGTAAAGGTTGAGGTAAATATGGTTGCGGCCAAGAGGTCTAAAATGGGAAAAGGTGGATTAAAAGAAGAAGTTAAACCTTCCTCATTGTTATAGGGTATAATTCTTGGGTGGTGGTTAATGAAAATCCCTCTCAGGGCTTTTCGGTGCCTAAGGCGGACTGTAATATTAGTTGTAAAGTTCCAAAGGTACTGCATACATGTTCATACTAATATATAATTGACAAAGAAATATTTGGAATGATTACCTCTTTAAAGATAGCAGATACTATGGAGAGCACTAAGCGGAGGGGTAGAAGTCCTTCCTCACCAACTCCAAGTCTAGATCCTGCAACCAATCAAAGCACCCGGGTAATATTCACAACAATATAGCTTCTTAAAAATTAAACTAGTATATAATAGACATTAAAATATTCAGATCTAAGCCATTCATATCATGCTACATAGAAAAATGAAAAATAAATGTGACACTGAGGCATCGAATGGAAAAAACAGATACGGTTCTATTGATTTATAAAAAGGGGGATTACAACCATTGGCTGTACCAAGCCCTCCTTTGTCTCCGAATTCCTCTCTCTCTTTCTCTATATCCGAGTGTGATGATGCTTGAGCCAAGGGTCATCAATGAATCTCGTCAATATTCAAGCCTCACACTTCAACAATGAAATTCTGCTCCACATATAATCAAAACTTCGACCTTAGACCAAGAACCCAAACCTCCAATTTATAGGAAATGGAGAGGAAAAACCTTGCCAATCCTTTCAGCCAGTTCAAATCGAGAAATATCGAGATGTTTCCTAGCTTTTCTTTTCTTTTTCCTTCCATAGGAGTTCAGTTGTGTTTGGCAATGTCTAATAAAAGGTTTGTGCCATAAGTTTCTATTTTTGAACTGACTCTTTCTGAGAAAAAGCTGGAAATTCCAGTTAGGTTCTGCGAGATATTTCCTTTTTTCACATTCAAACACGAATAAAGCTTCCCCTTAGGCAAGAAAAAGCGTTAAACTAGGAACTAACGCTCCATTTGCATGGCTAGGGTGCGTTATAACTCTACCCAGATATCTCTGGGGGTGTGTTACCTTGGAAAAATGGGTCTTTTCTGGGTCATTTTCTTCCTTCCATGTTACCTTCTTCCCTGAGCTGATGAGGAGGTCATTTTCCCTGTAATAGATTCCCCCTAAAGTGTGAGGTCAGAGGTAAAGACGATGGCTGAAATACTTTATAATATATAGTAGAGTGAGAGGAGGTTGGAAGAATGAGGAGAACCTAAAACAAAAACAACATATGTTAGAAATATAAGTATATTTCCTTAGTCGGGCATTCCCATGCTCAGTAGTTGTATCAAAATGATTTCTCTAAAATAGAGATATGACCATTGTGTCCACCAATAAGCACAATGTGGAAGCTTCTGTCATGATAGGATCAATCTGATAAGTTGTCTCCGAAAACAATATCGCAACTTGGGAGAGGAAACACAACTGAAATAAGGTAAACCTCAACCCAAGGTATTGGTCGCCACTTCACTAAACTGCATATTTCGGTGCATGTGAATGAAGGACTTGTAGTCAAACATGTGGCAAATCATATGATTACCAGTCAATAATGAAAATATTTAACGGACGCGAGGGTGGCCACCAATAATGATGATGGTCCCCAAGATGCACAGTACATTCTAGCGAGTGTGAATAAAAGGAGTTGATGTTGAACACTCATAGAATAATTCGATTGGGAGCCAATAATGAGAACCCCCAATCAAACACAAAGTAACCTGCCAGTGATGTCTGCAAGCACCTAGGTACTGATGTGTTTCTGGATCAACTTCCTAGATAAGATGTTGAGGTCGATAGGAAGATATCTATCAAAAGGTAGGCACTGAGGCATCCTACATCAGGCATCCTACATCAGTTGAAATGAAACGAGAAAATATGATTTTGTTTTAGAGATAGTCAAGAGCAAATGGGAGTAACTGATGACAAATAATTTCTGGTATATGATGGCTCAGCTGATACAGGAAGAAATAGATAGCAGGATCCTCTTGAACAATAGAAGGCACAGTAACAGGGTACCAAGCAGCTTAGGATTATTGAACACTAAAGAGTGTCAGGATTCACCAATGCTGGGGCATTGCTATATGAAGGCTAAAATCATAGATGGTAGGGTTCGGCTAGTGGTGAGTGAATTTTCTGGGAAGTGCCATGTTCAATATTTTGTGCTGCCAAATTGACCTTTAAAGTATAACAGAATAAGTATCCACTTTGTCCAATTTTTTTCCTTGTATGATTAAGTATAACGAGTCCATATGGGTAAACTCAGTGATCTTTTCATATTTAGAGAGTCTGAAAAACATTGTAAAAGGCAACTCCAGGGGGTACCTTTGTCATGTTTGATAACTGGGCGCGACGAAGGGAGAATAGTAAGCCCGACACAATCATTTTCCGTAAGTTAGTCCATTGAATCTGTATAAAATGATAAGCCTATGCTCAATGGATGTCTACCTCATTTTTTATGAGTACGAGGAGACGGAGTAAACTCAATATTCTTCGTGAAATTTTAACGAGTTTGACGATGAAAAAATCGATGTTCTCCATGAAATTTTAACGAGTCCAACAGAGAAAAAATCGAAAAGATGGAAAATAATGGCTCATATTTATTTGTCGTAGTAGTTTAATGAGCTCGACGAAGGTAACTCGAGGTTTTTTTTTTCAGTTTTACGAGCTAGAAAAAGTCCCTAAAAAGAAAGCTTGCCACCGGGTCGAACACGGTCAAATCTGCACATGAACACTAACAACTCATGAGAGCATCGATGACGTTTTAAAAACCAATAGTTGCGACAAAATATAGTAGGAATTTACCAATTTTAACAGACTAGCTAAGTGAGTCATCCCTCCAAAATGTCTATAAGAAGGCAACAAACCTTCATTTTCATTGTTTTGAGTGTTGTGATAGAGCTCTAGAGCGAAAAAGAGGTGAAATTTTTGCGGTCGATTTTGGAATATATGGGTAATGGTTTTTGATTTCGTGAGATCCAAGTAAGAGCTTGAGCCTTCATCTAGCTTTCCATTTTCATTTCAGTTGTTTTCACTGGCTAAAAATTTGGTTTTTAGTAGGCCCTAAAATTTTTAAGTGGCTAACATGGGTGCCCAATGTCAGGGCCACGTTAAACGCACTACCCGTTAAGGGACAATGCGTTAGCATGCTCTGATTTGCACTAGGGCCCGCATTAGACGGCAGAATCATTTTTTAAACTTGTTTTTCTCAGTCACAAATTTTATCTGCCTAAAACTAATCCATTGGAAACATGTCTTGTGTAGGTGCAAAGCTATTTACCATGAGTATTTGGCGCGAAATAGAGCATGAATGGGATGAACGTGAAATGGTCATGGATGCTGCTACTTTGCTGGTACTCCAGAAATGCGGTTTACTGAAGTATGCTCGTTTAGAGCTGATGAGGGGATAGGAAGACCTTCTTAGATGGATCATCCAGCAGTGGGATTCTCAGTAGCATGTCTTTCAGATCGAGGGTAATGAGATCTCAATTGATAAATATGAAATATACTACTTGACTGGCCTGTCTTGCAGAGGACCGAGGCCCAATCTGACAGGTTCTAGGGCTGATCCCTGCACTACTGCAGATTTGATCCGAACTCATTGCACAAACAATACTGCGGTAGTAAGAAACTAGGTGCCTATAGCACGGGTGGTCTCAAGACCGATGAGGTCTCTCTTGTGGATGATAGTTATCTTGGAGGAGCCAAGAGTCATCACGTTGCCACCAAGGCATAGGTATTGTTGGTGCTAGATTGCATGAAACCTCAGGTTTTTGACTGGTGCGAAGGTGTTGTTCGTCGATTTCAAGAAGAACTAATGGCATGTAAGACATGGGCCCAATGAGAGTTTGGGTATGGCACAATGATTGTGTCCTTCATACTAGAGCGGGTGCTCACAATGAGGCCAAGGATGATCATGGATTTGATGGGACCACGAGAGCCAAGACAGGCTCATTGGTCAGCTTTGATGGCGCGGACTGGAGAGGGTCCAATCTGTCACTATTTTGATAATGCATTATTTGAGTGGTTAGATGGCTAGATCTCGATGATTGAAGATTATCCCTATGCGAGGATGAACTACACAGGAGATCCATAATTGATACTTCCACCAGGCACTCAGTGGGGTCCATATGGTAAGAAGGAAACATGATCAATGTTTAAGTATTTTTGATCTTTTGAATGTTTATGAAACCTTTTTGTTTAATGGGAGAAAATGTTTTGACATGAAGCTTATTGCTTGACATAGATGTGGCACCTATCCATCCAGCCGTAGCCCCTTGATATGTAAGGTGAGGAATGAAGCTACCTGGGGCTGGTGTAGCAACAGAGGCTACAACAGCCGCCGAAGAGGGTGATGACACACACAGTTTGCATGCGCTTGCTAGGAACCTCAAGGGATTAAGCATGGGCGTTCCCCCTCTCCCTATGAGGGAGATCCCAATTCACCTACAACGACACATAGTGGGTGTGCCAGAGAGGTTCTTGGTGCCTATTAGGAGGTTAGCCAGAGCAGTTATCTGCTACCATGAGCAGCAGGTTCAGGAGGAATAGTGGATATATGTATAAATGTCAGAGCGAGGCTTAGCAGAGCCAATTTTTTGTAAAACACCCAAGTTTTGGGAAGTTTTTTTATGTAACTTGATCAGACACGACATATATATATATATATATATATATATATACATACATATTTTTGCAATTTTGATCTTGTGTTTTTAATTTTTATGTATTTTTTATGATGGAAAAAATATACGCTCATGCATGACTCTTTCTATAATAAATGCGACAAATGCCAATCTAACACATAATTCGCCAATGAATCAACTAATGTATTATATTTTCTAGGAATGTGTTCATGCATGATGATTTTAAATTGATGTTCTAGAAGTCATACCCTTAAGTAATAACGCCATAAGACTGGATGACAGACATGATAACAATTGTTTAAATTCATAACAATGAGCTGGGAATCTAACCTGACCACTAGATTGGGGATGTTTCGAGATGCAGCTTCGGTGAGGAGTTGTATCACTGACATGTACCCAACGATATAGTTGGTGGAGTTGCCAACAAAGATTTCCCTGGAACCAAGTAGTTCTGAATTAGGTGTATAAAGGACCCAAGCAACTGATGTAATGGCCCGTGTGTGATGACTGGCACCATCATCATATCCATCGTATGGTAAGGGTGACGACAACATCTGTATAAAACAAGAGTTTTCATGAGAAAAAAAAACACTCAAAAACCCAAAATATCCAAAACCACCAAAAAAAGAAAAACTTATATACATAAAATTATAAATCATATGCCCAGTGGAACATTAGGCGAAATACTTCTTCAGATAGAGCCCATTGTGGGGCTCAGCAAGTGGAATTTCATTACAATCCTGAAGTTCGTAAGCTCCTTTTGAAAGGACTTTCATGACCATGTAAGGACCAAGCCATAATGGTTGAAGTTTTCCTGCCCCCAAGAGGTCATGTTTCTGATTGTATAATAGAATGAGATTGCCTTCTTGGAAATAATGAGGCTTGACAAATTTGTCGTATTGAGCTGTTACTCAGCGCTTGTGAGCTTCGAGTGCCAGTGTGGCATATTGACGAGTTTCATCTAATTGATCGAGTGAGAGAAAGCGCTCTTCTTCGACAGTGGTGCCGGGTAGGAGTTCAACATCGAGCTCGAGTGATGGAATCTCATACTACTTCCAGGTCGAATGCTAGTTGGAATGGTGTGAAACTTGTAGAAATTTTTACTGACGTTCTGTATGCCCATAACGTGGAGCATATATTCTGATGCCACAATGTTTTATGGTTTCCAACTAACTGACAAATCATTTTTTTGAGGACGCAATTTACGGATTCGAATTGACCATTCGCTTGCTGATAGTAGGATGACGACTGATCTTGTCGAAAACCTAGCATGGAAATTAACTCCGTCATCATATGGTTCTGAAAGTGTGAACCATGACATGTGATGATTGATATGGGTACATTGAAATGGAAGATGAACTGGTTTAACAGGAAAAGAGCAGCGGTTTCTTCATCGGCCTTAAAAGTGGGAATGGTTTCTGCCCATTTTGTGAAGTAGTCGAATGCAACTATGAAGTAGTTGTGGCCATCAACAAAAGAGGGATTGCATGTAACGAAGTCTATTCCCCATTTATCAAAATTAAAAATGGAGATAAATGGATGAAGAGGGGCAGGGTGGGCGCACATTTTCTTCATGAAAATCTAACACAGATGGCACTTCTCGACCGCTGCGATGAAGTATTTAAAAAAAGTGGGCCAATAGTATCCTACACGCAAGATTTTCTGGGTAGTAGCTATGCCAGAAAGATGACTGCCACACACCCCCACGTGACAGTCATTTGAAACGTGTTCCACCTCATTAAGAGTGAGACAATGTTGAAGAATAGTGTCGACACCATGATGATATAGAGTATCGTTTAGCACGAGGTAGTGTTTCGCTTGGTGACGAATACGAAGATGGTCGTCTGACGTGAGAGTTTGGAAGAGTTATTTAGTTTGGAGGTAGAATATAATGTCTCCATACCAAGGATCAGAAGAAGCGACCAGATAGATAAATTCATCAGGAAATGGATCATGAGCTACTTCTTCCGGGTCAATTCTAGGAAGGTCTGACAATAATTCAACGAAGACTAGAGATTTCTTTGCTTTGGTAGTAGTCAAAATGAAATCAAACTTCTGGAGGTTTAAAATCCATTCGGAATATTTTCCTCCAATGATTTTATGAGACAAGATGTGTTGCATGGGATTATCCAAAGCAATTATGGTAGTCTGTCGCAGCAATATATAGTGTCGGAGGCGGGTGACAGTGAAGACCACCACGAGAGATAGTTTCTCCACATGTGAATATCGTAGTTCAGGTCCAATGAGACCTTTTGAAAGATAGTATATCACATGCTCACTATCATCATCATGAACTTGAACCAAAACCGTTCCTAGTGAGGATGGTGAGGCTTCCAGGAAGAGGAGAAAGTCGCACGAATAATTGGGGGCACAAAGAAGTGGGGCGGAAACAGGTGCTCATTTCAAGGTGTCAAACAACAGTTGAGCCTGATCATACCACACATACGGTATCCCTTGCTTGAGTAAGCGCATGAAGCCTTTCGTCATCTCAGCATAGTTTACTATGGAACGACATAAGAAGTTTGCCTTCCCTTGCAAACGTTGGATTTGCAGGATGGATTGTGGCACAGGTAATTCAATGATTGCCTTAACCTTATTGGGATCAACCCTAATCCTGTGCTTGTTAAAAATGAAGCCAAGAAGACGTCCAGACTCGACATATGTAGTAGAGCCTATGTAGTAGATACATATGTAGTAGAGCCTATGTATTAGAGCCTACACAGAGCGAATATTTCTTTAAGATGCGCAAGTTGATGGGTTCGCTTATTGGAGTGAGCTAGAAGGTCATCCAAGTAAGCTTGTACAATGTGTCTGATATCAGGAAATTCATAGTACATAGCCCTTTGAAAAGTTTCTCCCACATTCTTTTGACCGAATGGGAGTTTACGATACGCAAATGTGCTCCAAGGACGAATGAAGGCGGTTTCATGCTGGTCATATTTTTTAATCGCTATCTAGTTATATCCCGTCCATAAAGGCGAAAGATTCACATTTGGCGTAATCATCGAGAATATGATCTATGAATGGAGTAGGATAATTGTCTTTTGGACAAGCGGCATTCAGATCACGATAATCAACACGGACCCGGATGGTGCCTTGTTTTTTATCTATGGGAACTAGATTGGATACCCATTCCGTCAGAGGAACGGGATAGATGAAACTAGCATGTAAGAGTTTTTCGACTTTAGTCTTGATGGCTGCCGCTTTGCGAGGGTGGACAGGTCAGAGCTTTTACCGGACAGGCTTGGCATTGTCATAAATCTTGATTTCGTGCTCGACGATAGACGTATCTATGTCGGTAATTTCATCGTAAGACCAAGAAAAAACATCATGGAATTCATTGAAAAGGGATGTGAAGCGTGCAATTTCCTCGGGATTGCAATCAGCTCCAATCTGAATATTTACCATGATACCTATTTTGACCGAGATATCTATGAGCATAGTCTTGGGAATATTGCCCATGTTCCATTCTGTATCGATAGTTTGAACTGTCATGTAAGTGGAGGGAACGATCTCAGGTGGGTCAAAAGATGGGATTTGAGTAGTGGTGGTGTTTGAATCAAACATTAAAGCATGATGGTGGAACTCTCCCCAAGGTTGTTCCTCTAGAGACATGATCTCTCGAATAGCTTCGTCTGTAGGAAGGACTTCATTGAGGAGATCCTTAGAAGGAACTGTGACGGGCGAGAGGGTGGTACCATTGGTCGAAACCAAATAAGTGGAGGGTTTAGATGCTAATTGGATGGCTTGATAAGCCTGTTATCACCAAATTTATCTTGATAGGCTGCTCATCAATAAAATTAATGTAACTCTTTCAAATCACCTCTAACTGAAGATTAGCCTCTTCAGTTTGAAAGGGCTCTCTCAAAGGGGATTTATGATTTTCAATGGAAATACTATTATATGGCTAACTCTATGAATTTTAACTTGGTTTTAATTGATTGTAGGTTGAAAAATTAAAGGCTTACTAGCATTTGGCAATGGGGTCAAAATCAGTGAACTTAATGGAAATAATTCTTCTCATGGAAGCAGAGGCAAATAGAGGTTTTAATAAGGATGGTTCATACACACGATATAGGAAAAACAAAAAAAATTCAACCTCTAATGGAAGTTAGAGCATGATAACATGAGTTCTGAGTAATTAGAGATAAAATTCACTACAAGTGATTAGACATGAAAGATAGAGAGAAAAAAAACTTAAACACCTCATTCAAATCTCAGGTCTGAAAGTAAAATGTCAATGTATATTACTGAAATTGATAAAACATAACAGATTAGAAATTTGGTGCAATATTATCCAACCCTATTCTACTCGATGTTCATTCTATAAATAGACATTATTTACATTGCAAATGATCTGCCCAGCTGACTAGATCCCTGAACTCTAACTTTTACACCTAACATAACTGCAAACTATTTTCTTGGAACAGAAAAAGACAGCTAACCTTTAAAAATTCACATTCCTAATAGGACTCTACTTTATATTTATTACATTCAGTTTTCCCAACAGTAAAATAGTTTCATGATGAAGATCACATGTTACATGATAAATATCACATGTTCGAGAGACATTCACTATCACTAACATGTTAAAATACCCCTTAGATTTAGGAAACACAATCCTACTTTTCAGGAATAGATAATATCCACTTTAGTCTTGGTCTTCACATTGAGTTGGATGTGTGACACTCATTTTGAGTAATGAGTCTATGTTGGGATGACCCACTGATAGGCTGGATGTATCCAGATGGCTGGTGTGCTATTTGAACCTCCAAAAATATTCAAAAAACCTCTCGCTACGAAAAAGAGTAGTTTAGGTAGTTTCGTAGCGTGGTTTCGTAGCATATGAAATTATGCCTTCTCATCCATCTCCCTACCACCTTTGCTATGCCAAAATGTCTTAAAAAAAACCAACCTCCCTCCTTAATCCTTCACAAAACTAAAATTTAAAGAAAAATAACATCTTTAGAAATTTCGTAGCATTTTTCTAGCTTCAAGCCTGAAGCACACTACGAAACTCCCTAATAAACCAGAATTTTCAGATTTTGTGACTTTCTTCAAAGTTTGATCTCCTGAGCCAAAATTTAGGTTCTTTGCAAGCCATGAACCTCATCAAACATGTTCCAACTCAATCCTCCAGTATTTAGGAGTTTCATCTTCATTTACAATAGGTCGGCCTATATTTTCTTCAACCACTTTCATCCTCAACCCTTTCTTCTCTAGCTCAACTTGAATCATGTCCAGCTGCTCCTGAAGGTCTTCCACTTTATCCTTTAGTACTATGTTTTTAGCTTGCAAGTATAAGTTCATATTCCTGGTATGTTTGACCACCCCTCTTAATGGATGAGTCCTTTTCAACAATCTTTTTTCATTTTCCATAGATTTTGAAACACTTGAGATTTGACTGTCCCATCTTTTCATCATCTGTTCAAATTGAACCTTCTCAAACTTGTGCTTCTCTGCCTCTAACTTCAACATTGATATTTCTTTACTTGCTTCCTTCAGCTATTCTTTGAGGGATTCTATTTATGTTTTTGCAATTATCTTCTCTTTTCCCTTTCTCTGCGTGATAACAACTTCTTCTTCTACTGCTGGAGATAAATCTATGATGCTTACTGGCTGTACAGCTTCATTGATTTTCTCTATATTTTTGTTCTCCATGGAAGATTTCGATATGAAAATACCGAAACATTTCATATCACTCATTTTCCAAAATAAAATCGATGAATTCTCATTCTTTATTGGTTTTAGGGAAAGGTGAGATCACCTATTAGGTTATGACAGTTATCCAACATGTGAAATCATAAGTGATTGTCATCATTGCACTTTTATTCCTTCATTTGTCATTTTCCCTCTCATATTAGAATTTCATATTTTTTCACCCAAGCTCCTCTCTATTATTAACCCTTCAACATTTGCATGTATTGGTCATGTGTCACCCTTGAAAAGTTTATCTTTGTGGCAAGCAGCTTGCTGTCCAATTTTCTTTTTACAGGTGTCAAATTTTTAAGAAGGTAGCTTGGTTAAAAAGAGAGATGGTAATGAATAAGAAAGCATAAAAAGGAGGGTTTATGGTTAGATAGAAGCTCATGGATCTTAATTTATTCATGGATGAACCTATTTTTACTGAAACATTCACCAATTCAGGTTGCTTGAATTTCTGCTGGAGCTAACAAGGAATTTGCTGTGTTTTTAGACTGTGTGAGAAGTCAATTTCAAGTGAATATTATGGATGAACAATGATGAATTATGAAATACTAAGAGAGGTTATTTTCAAGCATAGAAAAATGAAAAATATCCTCCACTTTTGTCACAGGTGCTACTAGTTTGGAGATTTGAAGATGTCTCTGGGACCTATTTTCAGAATCCAGAATTTTCCTGTTTTATACATCTTTTTCTAATGCAAATTATGGACAGCTGGAAATGGTTTTTAAAAAACAAAGAGAGTTTTTTCTTCAAAAAATTTGGACCTATACAAACCTCCTTCAGTTTGGAAACATCTATCAAGGATGGGGAGATAGGATCTCATCTCTGAACCCTATTGTTTCATAAAAAACAGAGTCATTTTATTGGTAAATTAACTTGCTTAAGGTGAAAATGATGCTTTTTGAAGAGGTAAGAGGAAATTTTATCTTATCATATTTCATTATATCAAATTTTAGATCTATAGGTGAAATTTGGAAGAAAATGGGAGAATTTTGAATTTTCTTCATAATCAGGTAGTTTCGTAGCGTGATCCAGGCTTTAAGGCCTAAAAAAGATACGAGGGTAATTGATGAAGATCCAAGGAGGGTAATCGATCGTCTTTATCTCATGTGACCTGAAAAAAATATCTTAATCAGCGGAGAAGGAAAAAAATGAGGTTGAATGGCTAAAATAAACATGCTGCCAAACTACGCTACGAAACTGCCCATTGCACTCTGTTTTTTGTAGCGAGGTGTTTTTAGTTGTATTGTGATGTTTGGAAAGTGTATTGAAGATCAAAAAACCACATGGATTATTCAAAGAGTATCAGTGCATATTTTTTTGGTCAAAATACTTAGCAAAGAAGGTGATTAGGCTGCCAACTCATCAATTTTGGACACATCATCAACATGACAACTCCTCAAAAATAGGAAGAACAGTTTCATGAAGACAATGAGGGTATTTGTGTTCTGTTTGTGGTTAGTGTTGTTGAAGCACGCAGAGGATTTCTGAATGGAAACACTTGTCATAAATATGGTTTTGAGATGCCAACTCATCATGTTGCCACATCATCAACATGACAACTCCTCAAAAGTAGGCATAATGGTTTCATGAAGACAGTGAGGGTATATATGTTCTGTTTGTGGTCAGTGTTGTTGAAGCACATGATTCCTTTCAAAGTAGTTGGGCTATCTTTTAGATAAATATGTAATAAATAGGTGTTTGATTTATGTTAGGACTCTAACTCTTAAGTTAGTAGGTGTCACTTTCTAATTCCTAGTATCTAGTTTATGGTTAGACTAGGTGGTAGAAAAATAACTTAATGATCTAGCCATTTGGTAGATTAGATGTAAAGGCTAGATGCCTATAAGTAAGCAGTTTTTCGATGAATGCAAGGTTGGAAAGTATTGTACTACACTGCTATTTTTTGTAAAAACTTTCAGCTTCAGTAATATAGAGTGGATGTTTTGGCCTTCTTCACCTGAGATTCGAATGAGGTTTTCAATGGGTTTTATGTATTATATTTTTCTTGTTTAATATATGCAAAAGGTTTATGTATAATTACTCAAAATTCTTGGATAACATGCTCTCACTTCCTTTAGATATTGAACTGCTTTTTTTCTTCCTATGCTGTGTGTGTATCATCTTTTCATTGAAACATTCATTTGCCTCAGCTTCCACAATAAGAATCATTTTCATTGAGTTTCCTGATGTTGACTCCATTAGGCCAATGGTATAAAATATTTTACATTTTTAACTTGCAATCAATCACAATCAAGTTACATTCATAGAGTTAGCCATCTAGTAGAGTTTTCACTGCAAATCCTTTGATAAGTTGGGAGAGCCTTCTTAGGCTGAAGAGGCTAATATTCAGTCAAAAGCTGGTTTGAAATAGTTACTCCAAGTTGACCATTGTAGCAGCCCAAAAAGACTCAATTTGGTGATAAAAAATCCAAATCATCTGGTGATAGCGACATCTAATCTCCGTAGGAATCAATGTATGAAGGCACCGGTAGGATCCATGGATCGATAGAGCCATCCGAAATAGTGGATATCATTGCAATCGTGTGTGGAACCTCCGGCAATGGGAGAGGAAAACAACCGACCAGGGAAGATGCATTCAGAAGACCGGTACCAACACTGACGTAAGAGTCAGTAACGCCTCCTACTAGGGGTACAGTGCTACTTGGTAACGTGGAATAATCGGGGGCGAAAAAGGATAACTAATCCACTATGACTATCTTCCCATCTAATGGAAAGAGGATGAGTTGGAAAACCGAAGAGACAATGGCAGTCATGGCGTAAGACCAACTGCGACCTAGCAATAGATTATAGTTGAGATGATGACCTATGACTTCTATGTCCACCGTTATTGTTTTCCCACTAATTGAAATGGGAAAGCTAGCAAGGTAGCATTTTGGGAGGAAAGAGTGGCCATCGAAAGCTTTAAGGGAATTTGACGGCGGAGACAGAGTGGGAGAACCCAAAGCGATCCAACATGTAGTTGTTATAATGCAGGTCGAAGCACCTTCATGTATGATAGTGCAATGGATTGGTCTCCCTTTCAACACAACTTGTACCTGGAAAGCAAGCTGGTGTGAAAGGCGAGGTTTTTTTTCCATGTCGAAGATGGCTAGTGTAGAATCCTGAGGGTCAATTCCACCAATGGCCGAAAGCAGAGCTTTCCTTTGCGCTGGGCAAGTTTGCAATACTTTGAGTGTAGACATGGTTGACGATGCTTGCGCCAAATCTTCTACAATGCTATAGTTTTGGGCAGCACGTGTAGAGGTATTATGAGTCGTGCGTCGGAGTGTCCCTTTGGGGGGACGAATTGCGGGGTCAGCATTAGGCCTTCCGATATGCAAATCGTTGGGTGGCAATGGATTCAAACTTGTACCAGGTTCTTGAGCCTCAATGACTAGATTTCCATAGAGTTTAGCTTATGTTTGGAGTTCAACACTCTCTATGCCATAAATGGCAGATGATCCTTCACCGGAAGGATGAGTACCACCGTTGCCCCTTTGGGGGGGGTGTGGCGGGTTTGAAACCATGTGTTGTTGTTGTTGATGTGGATTAGGGAAGGGATTTTGAAGGATGACAGGTGTCCCTCCAGAGTCCTTGTTTGTGATAAAATATGTGCATTCCTGCAGCCGAGAACATTTGTATGTCAAGTGGTCCTCCGCAAAAATTCTACAAGGGAATCTCATTGGTTTCTTCTTTCCTTTTTCATTCTTAGTAGCATTTTTCTGATTGGGATTATTCTGAGTACTGGACTGCTCTTCAGAAGCCGAGGTCTTTTTCTTGTTCTTATTGATCTTGACACTAGGTTTTTGTGTATATTGCATAGATTTTACCTCAACGACGGGAAGAGTAGTTGATTGGTTAGGGGCGGTGGCAGACGAAGATGGCTGGTAAGTTTTCCCACTAAGTTGTTTTATGGCTACGCCATAGGTTGCACCAACGAATCTATCGGCGTGTGCTCTGGGTAATGGAGTAGCAGGAGAATTCGGATTGCCAGGGGCATGGGGGAGTAAGTCATACAACGTGCCAGATTGCGAATAGATGAGATCCAGATGTTGTGCACGACAGATGGATTGGACTTCCGTGACTATACTAGACAAGAAAATGTCCTTAGCTAGGGGTGGTAAGAGTGACTTACAAAACCAGTTTGATAAGAGATGATCCAGGATTAGCACTTTGACTATCCTCCGCCTACGTCTCCATTCATGAATGTGATCAGAGATGTGGGTAGCGGTCTCTTGGCGTAGCGAGGTGAAGAGTTCCATTTTGGTTTCATATCGAATAGGTAATTGGAATTTCTTAATAAATTCCGTAGCTAAGGAGCCAAAATTATTGATGGCCCCATGTGGTAACTCAATGTACGATTTGGCAGCATTGCCTATGAGAGTGTGGGGGAAAATTCTGAGCCAGATACTATCATCCACCATGGAGTTAGAAACAGACCATAGATGAAAGGTGTTGATGTGCGTAGTCGGGTCGTCCCCTTGTTTCCCTTTGAATCTAGGGATGTCAAACAAAAGCTTGTGCGGTACTAGAGGCGAGAGTGGGTTCTGGTTTATGGGATCATTTGTTAGTTTGTAGAGGTTGGAGATTTCTAGAGCTACCAAGAATGGAAATTGAGTGTTTTCCTCCATATCTAGCCAAGGAAGTGTTGCTTGACCATTCGGATCGTCGGGTCCACCCACCAACATGTTACCAATGGGATAAGTAGGACATTGTTGATAAACATTCCCAATGTTAGTCATCAATATTTTTCACTATCTTTAGATGACTATATGATGGTTCTAGATTTCTGAAAACAACATTCCTTGAATATTGTGAGTTTCAGAAATCTCACTGCCTTCATTATCCTTGTAGAAACTTTTTCACTATTCTATCATTTTCCATTTCATGGTCACCCTATCACTCCTACAAACTCATTATAGGCTTACACCTCTCATTCTCATCCTTCTTGCCTTCTGTTGAGGCCTCAGAAATTGTGCCAACAAAGAGGGGGATAACCACTCGGTCCAAACCTTAAGACAGTTCCTTTTTCATTTGGGATAGTGGCTTCGACCGGATATAATGGGAACAGTTTCCCAGAGTTGGGTTTTTGCTTTGATTGTTGGGTTTCTCTCAAAGGATTTGCATAGAGAATTACTAAAAACTAAAACAAATTTATTCTAAAATGAAAAAATTTGAATTTAAGTCTAATTTAATCTAACCTAGGATAATATTAATTTGATGTGATCTAGAATGATATCTATTCAATCTGTGATGATTAAGATCATCACAGATTTAGTAGAATTATTACTTTGTAAGATGATTCTCTTGAAAAAATAGTTAATAAAAAGAAAATGAGAAATATATCGCATATATTTGATGACCATATATAAAACAAACCAATTTCTATCTTTATACCATACAATAGTGCAACTGATATTTTAGACAAAAACAATTGATTTGATATATAATTTATGAAAGGTGGATTCATCACTAATATTCAAAAATAGAATTAGCATACATGATAATAGTGCCAGATATGTACTGCTCTATTCATCTGATTAGTGATAATAGGCCACATTCAACTCTTCTACCAATAATTCTTTCAAATAATACAAAAGTGCATAAACAATGATCAACAAAATGATATATAACTGAAAAGGACGTGTTCCATTATTTTATCAAGGAATCCACAAACTTACTTACAATTAAGCATTCTTTGCAAATGTTCTCAATAAAATTTTGGACCCTTCTCTAAATGCATGAGAAGGGTTTAAATACTAAACTGACTACAAACTAAAATTATTATTACAAAAATGTAGAGGAGGTTTCAAACAACCTTTCTCTAAAAGCTTAACTTAAACAATAATCTAGGAACTTTGAACTAACAATCCTGATTTTGCGAATCCTGCCCTTCTTTCTGAGTGTGATCACAAAGTTGACAAATATCTAGCATTGATTTAAGCTGAGCTGGCTGTGATATCCGTGATCGAATCTGTCCCTTGAAAATAGCATTTGAGATTACTGACTGAGATCTTTTTGCTGAATCTGTAAGAGACTGAAGAGTTTGATGTTGATGGTAATGTTTGATAAGAAAATTCCAGTAATTTTCCTGATCAAACTTATTAATTTTTTTGATCATTTCCTCTTGTGTATCTGCTCTCTGTCTCCACTTTATTTCTACTTCTCTTGTTCCTGAAAACACATTAGACGTGTTTTCTTTAAGAAGTTCTGTTTTAAACAATTGATCACATATAGACTGAATAATATCATTTGATTTCTTGGACGTTTTGGTTACTGCTTTCTCTGCTTGATTAATTTGTGCTCTCCATTCTGAAAATAATAATTCTTTGTGAAGCTTATCTATTTGTGGTAGATTAGCTTGCTTTCCTGTATCTGAAATTTTCCACTGAATGTGTTCTTCGATTTTCTTTTCAAGTCTTTCACATTCCAATTTCTGATTTGCTATTTGTTGAATCATTATCGTATTGGAATCACAATAAGAATCAATCATGGAAGCTTGGTGACAAAACACTTCTTGTTCTTTATTTAACATGGTGTTTACATCAAGTGATTCTTTGATGAATTGTTATAACTGTGGTTGACTATGTAAATCAGCCATTGCTCTTTCCAAATGTGCTTGCTTTTCATTAAGCTTTGTCTGATACTTCAATTTGAGGCTTTCAATATCTTCATGAAATTGAGCTGTGCTTATTTTGATCTGCTCAATGTACTTTTCTTTCTCTTCATTTAACAACTGTTCTAATTCTTGTACTCTGGCTTCCTTTTGCTTTAACAATATTCTAACCTCAGTAGCTTTATCAACAATAGTGGTGGCATATGCCCCTGCATATTGTGATAACTTGATTAGATGTTCAGTGGGATCATATGAGGAGTCCTTCCAAAGTAAATCAACTGATTCATCTATTGGTTTTGGAGTTGTTTCATCAATTCTCATTTTTTTAATGCTTTTAACTATAGCCTTGTACCTAGGACTGTAGAAAATATCTAATGACAAAATATCTTCAATCTGTAGAATTATCTGATCTGTAGGGTAGGTCGGTATGATTTATTTGTTATGCACTGCTAGAACTCTTTGTAGCATATTGACAGTCTCAACTATTTTCTGTGAATGTTATGGTGTTTGAAAACTTGATGCTTGATCAGTATTGGGATTTTCTTTGGGAGTCTTTATTGCTTCGGAAAATTCTTCCCATTTATTCATCAGATCTTTTACTTGAGATGGCTTGGACTGATCTAACATGCTATGAGTCTGTTGAACTGTTTCTAAAATTGATTTTGTCCCATTGTTCCTTGTTTTCTCCAACACTTCTATCTCTTGAAGAATTTGGTCAATTTCTGAATTTTCTTTCTTAGATTCGGATTCCTCAGATTGATCTGAATTATCAGACTGCTGCTGTGATTGACTTGATTCATTTTCAGATATATCTTTCATTTCATCATCTAGAATAACACTTGGAGTGTGTTACTCATCTTCAATAGTCAACAAATTCAAAGGAACTTTTTCTAGTCTCTTGTTTTTATATGCTTGAAAAGCTTCAACATCTTCTTGAATTAATTGACTAGAAAATTATTTGGTAATATCAGAGAAATTTTCCATGCCTTGGAAGAATCATCAAATCCATCTTCTTCCTTTACAAAAGGATTCATTTTTAGCTCTGCAATGTAATTTTTAATCACATCATTGGGATCATATAATATTCGTGGCATAAATGCCAATTTCAACAACTGAATCTTGGGAACCTCTTTGTATGTATGGCCAATATTAGCCAGAGCAAAGGTGTCGCATTGTAGAGGGAAATTAGACCAAATAGCATTTTTACCATCCTTTAGCTATTTTGTGACACCATTGACAAGCTCATAGGCTATTTCTTTTGCAAGTTATTTATCTGGAACATAGTAAGGTAAAACATGGGGAGAAGCATAACTCCCAAATACTCTAATATATGTGAACGTTTCTTCGGCAAACCATCTAGCTATGGGAAGAATATCTATATTGGCTTCTTCAGAAACCCTAGGAGCCTTTTTGTTGAAAATCATTTGATGCATGGGAAATATGACTCCATAACATATTTTATAGAAGTGTAAGTGGAATTCAGAATCTTAGATTTATCTATGGTAGATATGAATCGGGGTAGGTCTTTGGTGGTCCATTTCCAACCCATGGTTGGAAAATTAGAAGTGAAACAGATAGCGTCCATGACATAGGCAGACATATAAAAAGGTAATATTTCTTAGAGCGAAACACTTCTTTTATTCCTATATTCAGTGATATGCATGGCTAGGTAATTGGATAAAATGTCTGCCCAATTTAAGATAGATGAATTGACGATTGCGTCAATTAGGGGAACCCAATCTCTTGAAAATCTAGTACTATCAGGCTTGGCAAATATTCTTCCTAGCATACCAGCGACATAACAATAAGGATTATGAATTTGCACAATTGGGTATGTACTAGACTTATCTTGCTTCAGTTTCCCTTCATTGTCCTTCCTTTCACGGATGACTTTGATAAGATCTGGATGTTTTGCTTTGAAAGTCTGCACATATCTATTGTCGTATTTCTGCTGTGGGGTTGGTATATGATACATTGCGGCTAAAACCTCTGCTTTGAAAGGACCCATAATCTCTCTTCTTGAATTCTTAAAAATACTATCTTCAATGTTTAAGTGGTCAATTGCCCACTTAACCATGTCTGTATAAGGAATAATCTTTGGTCTCGCATCTATCCTGTGAATGTGCGAGCATGCAACGTCAAAAAGGGTTGCATCAAAGGTAGAATCAGTGCTTGTTGCGGAAAATTTGTTTATCACCCTTGGTACTTCATCTTCGAAGAGTTTATACATTGCCTCCCATGACGAACTACCACACTCTGCATTGTAGATGGTGTTTGAAAATAATGAAGACATATATGTGTCATCTATGGACAATGTTTGAGAAATTTCTTTTCCCCTTTTGCTCATTTTGAACTTCTTCAACCAAGTAATTGATTTCCTGAGAGCGAAGCGAATTTAACATATAAGGAGTATTATAAGAGTAAATCAATCATTTACTTCAAATGCATAAGAGAAGATGTCAATCTATCAATCATCTTTCATAATTCCTAATTTAATATTTCACATGGCTTCGCACGTAAGACCTATCAATCATTTTAAAGATGTTAAGATCTTAAATTCCATTTGATATGACACAAGCTATTTTCACACACTGAATTCATTTAATACGCAAATTGCAATCATTCCTTATAATATTCCGTGATGCTTGACCCTTAAAGGTTGCGAAATGTGATATGCGCAAATCGTAGATCGTAACTTTTATAAGATAGCATTTGAGTATATATTATAAGTTGCGCGCAATGCGAATTGCGAAAAAATTAAAGTGAACGCGATCACGAAAGATTTTATATTTCCTATTTTATTTGCTTCTCGGGTCCACGGGTATCGCAACTTATACCTTTTGTTTCTTAAAGCTTTATTGATTAAATAAAGTGTGATGTGCAAAGGAAAAATAAAACGATGATTTGATGTTTTTACAAGGTTTTTTAATTATTTCTTCGGAAAGGCTTTAGAGCGCATTTCACAATTCACACATTTTACGTTTTATAGTTCTTTTTTGAAATAAGATATGTAATATGCGATGCGCTTTTAAGGGAAAAAACATAAAATTTTATTTTCTAAGTTTTTATTTTTTTATTTTAGGAAATTATAAAAATAATTTCCTATTTATTTCTAAAGGGTCCCTATTTATAAAAATAAATGGGGGGTTGTTGTATAGAACACCAATTGGCGATTCACTTGGACGAACCAGATGTCGCTAATAAATTTTTTGAAAATTCTAACCTTTTTTGAAAATAAAATAGTTAAAGGAACGAAATTTCAAATAAATAATATCTTTGCCAAACACTGAAAATTTCTTTTATTCACTATTCATGAGAAATCCTCTATAAAGATATAAGTATGAAAATCTATATCAGTCCTTACTTAGTTTAAAAGGATAAAGTAAATAACCTTTACAGATCAGCTTTATATAAATTTACTCTTTTATCACAGATAGAGCCTTTGTTCCAATAGGCAGTTTTAAGCTTTTGGCAGGGTTACCTTTTACCCAACTATGATCCATTTTCCTATCAAGATTTCTCATAATTTTCATAAGTAAATTATAATTTATGAAAACTTTCTTTTATATATTTTTATCTACTTAAAAGCCATTGTCTTGGCTTGGTGACCAAATAATGACAATGCCACTCACAAATAGTAATCAAACTGATCAAGCTGGCTCTTGATGAGACCCCTTGTCTTTATGATATAATCTCAAGTCATTACACTGTTTTGGTAGAGAGTATTAGTAATGTCAATTTAACTATTTCTTTATGAACATGGTAAACAAGCTCGTGATGAGGCTTATTATCTTTTAAGTTTTTTTTTTTCCAATCATATTTTTTATTTTCTTTTGAATTCCTCTTTGAAAATTTATAATATTTTCTGGATGGGATGAATCATAGGTCCTTTTAAGATACTGGATAATAATGTCGAGTTTTAGATTTATTTTCTGCAAGAAGGTTTCTTACTATATTAAAGTTTATTTTCTTGACTGATAAAAGAATATTCATGCTACATAAAAATGAGAGTTCATCAAACAAAATAATTGTTTTATTGAAATTTCATTTTTCAGAAAGATAAAATCAATCTGTCTCTCTAAATCTTTTGATTTTCTTTCCTTAACATTTTCATTTTTTATAAGTGAAAAGAAAAATCAAAATATTGCTATCTGAGATTTGTTTTAAAAGACCAATTATCAGTACTAAGCAATCTTTTTATTTTTACTAGAAAAACAAAAGATTTTAATATACAAGGATAGAAGGGGTTACCTCCTATGAGAAATATTTTTTCAAAATTTTCCCATTAACAGGAAAAGAATCCTTTTTGCCTGATAAATCTTGTAACAGAAATGTTGATGGGCCTATTTCTTCAATTATTTGAAATGGACCTAGCCAGATTTTTTGAAACTTCATGTGTTTACCCTTTTCCTCATGCACTTTGTCCCACTTTAGTACTAAATCACCAATTTGAAAATTCTTTGGAGTGGAAGAAGTTGAATCGAATGAAGCTTTTATTATTTGTTGATGATGGATATGAGTTTGTTTGGCTTTTTCTCTTTCTTCTTCCAACCTAAGAATTTGATCTTGTCTAAGTTGAAGGGAAGACGAAGTATTTTCATCAATAAACTGCACTAAAGAAAATGATGGTATTGTTACGTTTGTGGGTAGAACTGCTTCTTTCCCATAAACTAACACAAATAGAGAAGTACCTATTGAGGCTTTATGAGTGATTCTATCTACCCAAAGAGCAAATAATAGTGCTTTGTGCCAATTTTTATGATTTTGTTCTATAGTTCATTTGATGATTCTAATAAGGTTTTTATTTGTAGATTCAGCTAATCCATTACCTTGCGGATAATAGTTAACTGATTATTTTAATTTAAAACCTCTTTTCAAAGAAAATTCTATCATGGCATTTCCAGAAAAGTAAGATGCATTATCAAATATCAAAGCTGATGGGAGACCAAACCTGGTGATTATGAACTGATCAATAAAATCTGTAATAATTTGTGTATTAAAAACCTTCAATGGGATAAATTCTACCCATTTTGTGAAATAATCAGTTGTAGTTAGAATATACCTGTGCTGTTTTGAAGAGTTAGGAGTTATTTCACCTATGATATCTAACCCCCGTTGTTCAAATGGTTGTTGGATATTTACTGGCTGTAATGGAAATGCTGCTTTCCTTTCTCTTCCCGCTGTAGTGTGACATACTTTACATTTTCTCCCATATTCATGTGCATATTTAAACAGAGTTGGCCAATAATAACCAGCATGCAATATTTTATGAGCTGTGGTGTTTCCTCCGAAATGACCTCCAGTTGGTCCATCATGTAATTCCTGCATTACTTTTTCAACTTAAGTTTTTTCTAAACATCTCAATAATACATAATCATAATTCCTCCTAAATAACACATCATTTATGAGTTGATATTGATTTGTTTTAAGTCTCAAAGCATGCTTTGCTGTATAATTGAGATATAATGGAGCATATCCATTTTTCAAGAAAATTTTAAGATCAACATATTGTGATTTAGAATCGTTTAGGCTTACCTCGGACAGTTGTATTTCATTTGATTGATCTTCTTCTGTTGGTAAATGAGAGGCTCCAATTATCATCCTGCAAAGACCTTGTCCTTTAACAATTTTAGCAAGATGTATCTCTACATCATCTTATTGAAGTGCGGTGACCCAATTTGCTCTCTTCTCTCCTACTTCTCTTTGAATTAATAATTGCCTTACTGCTGAGTAAGGTACTATTATTTTAGTATGTGTTTTTAGGAGAAAAGGTTTGAAATGTTTCAAAGCTTTAAACACAACATAAGCTTGTTTTTCCACAGCTGAATAATTTAACTCAACACCTTGAAGGTTAGAACTAAAAAACACAATCGGTGCTTCAATGTTTTGATCATTTAACTGCGTCGAAACCACTGCGTATGATGTATCAGAAGAAAATGTATATAATACAAATGATTTCAGAATATCAGGAGTTGTTAAGGATGGAGCTTCAATGATGGATTTTTTAATCAACTCAAAAGAATTTCTCTCTTCTTTTCCCCATTTAAAAATTGAATTTTCTTGATCATTGATTGTAGGGGTAAGATGATTTGGGAAAAATCTAGAACAAACCTTTTTACAAAATTAATTTGTCCTAAAAATGACTGCATCGTTTTTTTATTGTGTGGTAGAGCTGGAATATTTTCAATTTCTTGAATCCTATCAGGGTCGATATGGATTCCTTGTTTAGAAACAATGAACCCCAATAATTTACCTTATGATAAGGCGAAATAACATTTTTTAGGATTAAATGAAATACCGTATTTTCTACATCTTTCAAAAATGTTTTTTAGGTGATTAATGTGATTATTTATATGCTTAGAGTAAACAGTAATTTCATCTAAGTATATGAAAATTGAGCTATTGATTAGTCCTTTGAAAGCTATATCCATAGCACATTGAAATGTAGCACCAACATTAATCAACCCAAACGACATTTTTTGATATGTGTATGTTCCCCGCTTTGTTCTAAATGTTGTTTTTAATATATCATCATGATGTACGATGATCTAATTGTACCCTGAAAATCCGTCGAGAAAAGACATCAATTCAGATCCCAGGACTGATTGTAATATCTCTTCCATGGTGGGTAAGGGAAAATTATCTTTCTGGTAGGCTTTATTCAAATTTATAAAGTCTATGCAAATCCTAATGTCTCAATTATTTTTTCTAAATGGGACCATGTTTGACACCCATTTCGAATGTATAACAAGAAAAATGACTTTGGCTTTGAGCATTTTATTTAATTCAGTTTTAATTTGACTTTGTAAATTTGGATGAATTTTTCTAAGTTTTTGTTGAACAGGATTATCATCTGAGATCATAGGTATGGTATGCTGAATTATGGAAGTATCATATGTCTTAAGATCTGAATAATCCCATGTAAATATGTCTTTATATGTTTTCAACAATTTAATGAATGACATCCTTTCCTCAGGTTCTAAACCAAGACCTAAGTTGATTTTTTGAGGTTTTTCTGGTGTACCAAGATTAATCAATTCAAATTTTAAAGTAGAACTTTGAGTTTTTGAATTGGATACCTTCTTAAACCTATCTTTAAAATCATAGAGATCTTCCATTTTTGATGCAGGGGCATTAGGCACTAGCCAGCAATGTAGGAGGGTTTGTCCACATGTTGTGGCTACGAGGGTTCGAGAACAGTTAAATTGTAACAGCTAGGTTTCAATACCTCAGCTGACTGTTTCATTTAGAGTAGTTAGAATTTTAGAAGTCGAATGGTTAGTCCATATGTCATGTTTTAGTTTCGAATAATTGTAATTAGGCTGTTGATTTTCTAAAACGGTCCCCACAGAGGAACCGAACAGACATGTGTTTCTGTATATAAATGTAGTCCCTCGGATGTAGAAAAAAGGAGGAGGAGGGAGTAGAGGATTCCTGAAATCAAGCTGTGTATTCAAAGTTGCTTCCAATTAAATAAATTCAGTGTGCATTTACTGTAGAGTCGTTTCGAATCCTTGATTGTGGGGAATTTTTTAAATTGTGAAGTGATGAATTCGATGCATATATGATCAAAAACCTGTATTGAATCCCACATATCTCTGTCTGGTATTCCCTTAATTACTCGAAGAAACTCTGTGGATTCAACTCTGCCATAGGCGAGGTCTCTGCGTGAAGTCGTGGTCATTTAACTCTTTTTCCTATAACAAAAGTTCGCTTTGATTTCAAAAGAAATTTGTTGGTTGATAATCAGAATTCTCAACCCGGGTCGAAAACCTGAGTTAACGCGGACGAAGGATAATGCAACCCGACACATTAACCTTGGTAAAGCACTATAGAAAAACCATGAGCGGTTTCTAGATTCCTTTGCACTGCTTTTGTGGTTAGGCGGTATTTCCCTGAACGCGGGCGATTCCATAGGGCGGTTGACACGTGGCTGGGCTACTGTTCCAATACCACCGCTTAAAGTACGCCTTCACACATTAAAATCCGACGCGGGATGCCGAGCGAAATGCACACGGGCCGTTGATCTGGGCAAAGGCGATCAGACGGTGGTCGCACGCGGGATTTGCTCGAAGTTTAATGAAAGAGCCCGAACCATATCGACAATGATCCGACGGTGTAGATTCACTGCGGGAGGGATGAACCGAGATTTGTCGTTGTACTCCGGGAACCTCCGCAGTGACGTCAGGGGGCGTTCGAACGTAGAGGTGGGGCCAGTGCGGGAGGTACGAGCCGAGATTTGTCGTCGTACCCCTCGAACCCCCACAGTGACGTCAGGGGGCGTTCGATCATAGAGGCGGGGCCCAGAGCCAATGGCTTATTATAGGTCATTTTTTAAAATGATGGAGTATTGATATAAGGGTTCGGATATATATATCTATATAGGTATACAAGCCAGGGGCATAAATTGATAAATATAATTTTTAAGAAAATAAAGAGCCACGTGGGGTGCCTTTCGGATCTGTTGTGTCATTTGTGGTATCAGAGCCAGTCTGACGTTGTTTTGCTGACATGGAAATCCAAGTTGGTAGAGGTGCTGGCAGAAGAAGACCTGTTGCCAAAACGCTGAGGTGTTGGGGATGTTGTAGAGGGTCGAGGCCAGAATAGATGCCATGGAACAAAGACAGCCCAGAGATCCTGAAGACATCAGCGAACTTGAGACAGAAGAAGCAGAAGAAAATGTTGAAATTCCTCCTGACATGAGGCTCCTTAGAACTGTTCTAGGGTCTACAGTTAAGCCCAGGATTGAAGTGTCAAGCTATGCAGGGGGACTGAATCTAGAGGAGCTGGTGAACTGGATAAATGAATTAAACAAGTGCTTCGATTATGAAGAAATAAGTGAAGATAAGAAGGTCAAGTTTGTAGTGACAAAGCTGAAAGGACATGCTGCACTTTGGTGGGATGGAGTGCAGGCAGAAAGGAGGAGAGTTGGCAAGCAACCTATCAAGAGCTGGACCATAATGATGGCTAAACTAAAAGTTAAATTCTTACCTAGTGATTATCAGCTGACATTGTATAGACAAATGCAGAACCTGAAACAGAGGTTGCTGATAGTAAAAGAATACACAGAGGAATTCTACAGAGTGAGCATAAGAGATGGGAAATTCCAAGACACACCTGAGAAGACTGCCAGATATGTAAATGGTCTCAGACTGGAAATCAAAGATGAGATTAGTCTCCTGTCTCCAAAGACAGTGGAAAAGGCATATCAGATGGCCTTGAAAGCAGAGGAGAAACTCTTGAGGAAACAGTCTTCGAAGAAGAGAGGTACTTTCCATGGGAAGGGAAGTCAGGGTGGTATAGGAAAGCCTACACCCAGGAATGGAGCTGACAGTAGCTCACCTCAAAATGCATCTACAGGGGATGATGCAAAGGGAAGAAGGGGTTCTTACAGAGGAAGAGGAAGAGGAGTCAGAGCCAGAGGCAGAGAGTTGAGGTGTTATAGATGCCGGCAAGTGGGACACAAGCACTATGAATGTCCAGAGAATGTGGGTGCTGGTCCAAGGAATGCTGTTGTTGCCCAGGCTAGAGAAGAGGCAGAAATTGAAGAAGAAATTCTTCCAGAGAGGGGAGAATCCTTGGTGGTAAATAAGGTCCTGTTGAAGCAAGCTAAAGAATTCACTGAGCCTGCACAAAGGAAGACTTTGTTTAGGAGCATATGAAAAGTCCAAGGGAAATGCTGCCAGCTAGTTATTGATAGTGGTAGCACAGACAATCTGGTTTCCACTGAGGTAATAGAAAAGTTGAAGTTGAAGACAAGGGAGCATCCAACTCCCTACAGGGTGTCCTAGCTGCATAAGGGGCACCAGCTGGTTGTGAAAGAACAGTGTGAGATAGAGCTGCAAATGGGCAAATACAAAGATAAGGTCCCATGTGATGTAATGCCCATGGATGTGTGTCATATATTGCTGGGTAGACCTTGGCAGTTTGATAGAACAGCAGTACATGATGGCAAGAAGAACACTTACAAGTTCTTCAAAGATGGGGTACGCCATACATTGATACCCATGGAAGAAGGAGAGCCATCCAGCAGAGTGATTGATCCAAAGACCTTGTTGCTGAGCGGGAAGGAGTATCTGCAACAAATGGAGGAAGAAGAGGTAAGCTTTGCTTTAGTTTGCAAGCCTAAAGTAGTTCTTACTTCTACAAAGATTTCTGATTTGCCAATAGAAATCCAAGAGATGTTAGATGATTACTGTGACATTGTTGTGGATGATTTACCTGATGAGCTACCACCTGTGAGAAAGATCAGCCATCAGAAAGATTTTATCCCTGGTTCAAATCTGCCAAATAAGGCAGCCTATAGAATGACTCCCAAGGAAAACGAAGAAATCAGGAGACAAGTACAGGAATTAGTGGACAAAGGAATGATTAGAGAGAGCTTGAGTCCATGTGCAGTACCAACAGTATTGAGCCCAAAGAAAGATGGTGGCTGGAGGATGTGTACTGATTCTAGAGCAATCAATAAGATCACAATCAGGTACAGATTTCCTTTGCCCATAATTGAGGATTTAATGGATTGTTTGAGTGGTGCTAAACATTTCTCAAAGATAGATTTGAAGAGTGGATACCATTAGATTAGGATAAGAGAGGGTGATGAATGGAAGACTTCCTTTAAGACAAATGAAGGACTGTATGAATGGATGGTAATGCCTTTTGGGTTGTCAAATGCACCTAGTACTTTTATGAGACTTATGAGTGAAGTATTGACAGAATCCATTGGTAAATTTGTGATAGTGTATTTGGATGATAGATTAGTTTTCATCAGAACTAAAGAAGAGCACTTAAGGCATCTTAATCATGTCTTGAAGAAGCTGCACCAAGAGAAACTGATGATAAATCTGAAGAAATGCTCATTCATGAAGGAAGAGTTGGTGTATTTTGGGTTTGTTGTTTCTGTAGAAGGATTGAAGATGGACCCAGAAAAGGTTAAGGCAATTGTGGAGTGGCCTTCACCCAGGAATATTTTTGAGGTAAGAAGTTTCCATGGACTTGCTAGCTTTTACAGAAAGTTTATAAGAAACTTCAGTAAGATTAATGCACCCATAATTGAAACAATAAAGAAGAGAAAACAACCATTTAAGTGGGCTGCTGAAGCAAAAAGAAGTTTTAAGCTGCTGAAACAAAAGATAACAGAGAAGCCTGTTTTGATTCTTCCTGATTTTACTAAACCATTTCAAGTAAAATGTGATGCCAGTGGAGAGGCCATTGGAGCTGTGCTAAGTCAGGACGATAGGCCTGTGGCATATTTCAGTGAGAATCTGAATGACACCAGAAGAAATTATTCCTCTTATGAGAAGGAGTTTTATGCAATTGTTCAGGCACTAAAGAAGTGGAGACATTACTTGATGTCCAGGGAGTTTGTATTATATTCCGACAATCATGCTTTGCAGTATATTGTACAGCAGCCCAAGTTGAAACATAAGCATGCTAAATGGGTTGAGTATCTCCAAATTTTTAATTTTGTTTTGAAACATATAAGTGGCCAAGCCAATAAAGTAGCTGATGCCTTGAGTAGGAGACACTTGCTTGTTCAAGAAACTAATTTTGAAGTTGTAGGATTTGATTTCCTAAAAGAATTGTGTAAAACAGATCCATATTTTAAAGATGCATTTGAGGCATGTAATAACCTTGTTTTAACAGATAGAAGCCAGTGGCTGGATTATTTCCTGCAAGAGGACTTGTTATTCAGAGGGAGCCAACTGTGTGTACCAAAATGTTTCATGAGGGAAAATTTGATCAGGGAGAAGCATAGTGGTGGACTTGCTGGACACTTTGGTACTGATAAAACCTATGAGCAGCTGAGTCATTTCTATTACTGGCCCAAGATGAGAGCAGAAGTGGATAATTTTGTGAAGAATTGCAAAATTTGTCAGTATGCTAAAGGAAGGAGCCAGAATGCGGGATTGTACACTCCCTTGCCTATTCCAGACAGGCCTTGGGACATGGTGAGTATGGATTTTGTTCTAGGATTTCCCAAGACTCAGAGAGGGAATGATGCAGTCTTTGTTGTAGTAGACAGATTCTCCAAAATGGCACATTTTATTCCATGCTATAAAACCAGTGATGCCACCCATGTGGCTAACTTGTTTTTCAAGGAAGTTGTTAGATTGCATGGGTTGCCCAAGAGTATTGTTTCAGACAGAGGTACCAGATTTGTAGGTCACTTTTGGAGGACACTGTGGAAGAAAATTGGTACCAAACTAAGTTTCAGCTCAGCTTATCATCCCCAGACATATGGACAAACTGAGGTAGTAAATAGGAGTCTGGGAAATTTGTTGAGAAGTCTTGTAGGAGAGCATCCCAAGCAGTGGGATCATATATTGTCCCAAGAAGAATATGCATACAATGACTCACCAAACAGGAGCATAGGTCAGGGTCCATTTCATATAGTTTATGGAATGCACGCCAGAGGAATATCAGAGTTAAGAAATCTGGGAAGAGCAGAGCTAAGGAGTGCAGATGGTGAAGAATTTGCTTCAGAGATCCGGGCCATACATGAACAAGTGAAACAACAACTACAAGGCAGCAGCATCAGATACAAGAGAAGAGCGGACTTGAGCAGAAGAGAAGTCCATTTTGAAGTAGGAGATCTGGTTTTGGCACACTTGAGAAAGGAGAGATTCCCAAAGAGGTAGTATAATAAACTGAAGTTCAAAAATATTGGACCATGCAAGATACTTAGGAATTTTTCTGCAAATGCTTATGAGATTGAATTTCCACCTGATGTTGGAATATCTCCCATTTTTAATGTTGTAGATTTGTACAAGTATGAAGATGATGGTGTAGAATAAGGAGCAACAGACAAGGAGCAGATTGAATGGAGGGAACAACTACCTCCAGCGCAGCCATTGCAACCAGAGAGGATACTGGATAAAAGGCCATTCAAAAGGACTAGAGGACGAGAGTACTTTCAGTATTTAATCAAATGGAAAGATAAGCCAGAAGAAGATGCCACTTGGATGACTGAAGAATTGTTGCAAAAGATAGGCAGATCAGTGGAAGAGCTCATGGATAGGAGCCCATGAAGAAGATTGCCCTCGAGAGTGTGATGCAGGGGCATTAGGCACTAGCCAGCAATGTAGGAGGGTTTGTCCACATGTTTTGGCTAGGAGGGTTCGAGAACAGTTAAATTGTAACAGCTAGGTGTCAATACCTCAGCTGACTGTTTCATTTAGTGTAGTTAGAATTTAGAAGTCGAATGGTTAGTCCATCTGTCATGTTTTAGTTTCGAATAATTGTAATTAGGCTGTTGATTTTCTAAAACGGTCCCCACAGAGGAACCGAACAGACATGTGTTTATGTATGTAAATGTAGTCCCTCAGATGTAGAAAAAAGGAGGAGGAGGGAGTAGAGGATTCCTGAAATCAAGCTGTGTATTCAAATTTGCTTCCAATTAAATAAATTCAGTGTGCATTTACCGTAGAGTCGTTTTGAATCCTTGATTGTGGGGAGATTGTTAAATTGTGAAGTGATGAATTCGATGCATATATGATCAAAACCCTGTATTGAATCCCACATATCTCTGTCTGGTATTCCATTAATTACTCGAAGAAACTCTGTGGATTCAACCCCGCCATAGGCGAGGTCTCTGCGTGAAGTCGTGGTCATTTAACTCTTTTTCCTATAACAGAAGTTCGCTTTGGTTTCAAAAGAAATACATTCGTTGGTTGATAATCAGATTTATCAACCCGGGTCAAAAACCTGAGTTAAGGCGGACGAAGGATAACGAAACCCGACACATTAACCTTGGTAAATCACTGTAGGAAAACCACGAGCGGTTTTTGGATTCCTTCGCACCGCTTTTGTGGTTAGGCGGTATTTCCCTGAACGCGGGCGATTCCATAGGGTGGTTGACACGTGGCTGGGCTACTGTTCCAATACCACCACTTAAAGTACGCCTTCACGCATTAAAAACCGACGCGGGATGCCGAGCGAAATGCACATGGGCCGTTGATCTGGGCAAAGGTGATCGGACGGTGGTCGCACGCGGGATTTACCCGAAGTTTAATGAAAGAGCCCGAACCATATCGACAACGATCCGACGGTGTAGATTCACTACGGGAGGGACGAACCAAGATTTGTCACCGTACTCCGGGAACCTCCGCAATGACGTCAGGGGGCGTTCGAACGTAGAGGTGGGGCCAGTGCGGGAGGTACGAGCCGAGATTTGTCACCGTACCCCTCGAACCCCTGCAGTGACGTCAGGGGGCGTTTTATCGTAGAGGCGGGGCCCAGAGCCAATGGCTTATTATAAGTCATTTGTTAAAATGATGGAGTATTGATATAAGGGTTCGGATATATATATCTATATAGGTATACAAGTCAGGGGCATAAATTGATAAATATAATTGTTAAGAAAATAAAGAGCCACGTGGGCTGCCTTTCGGATCTGTTGCGTCAATTTTGACTACAGATTTGGGAATTTAATTAGTATTTGGTTTATCTTCAATATGTAAATCATGTTCATGTTCATCTATGATCTGAGCTTCATAAGCTCTTTCTAATGTAAGAAAGTCTACTATATCTTCATCATGATTAAATACTCTCCAATTTGTTACATTGTCAGGAATGGAAGGCCTAAAAATTAATTCAACTGAAAATCTATCTGGGCTAAATTCTTTGGATGGTATAAGTCTAGATGCTACATTAGCAAGTAAATCAACACTTGCATTTTGTAATCTAGGAGCCGTGGAGATATTGAATGCAGTAAAATGGGAAGTAAGATTTTGAGCTAAAGTTTGATAATGTTGTAAATGTCCAGAAATACAATGAATCATATTTCTGACTTTTCTAACAATTATTTCAGAATCTCCATATACTTGTAAATATTTAATATTCAATCCTATAGCTTTATACAAACCTTGTATCAATGCTTCATATTCAGCAGTATTATTTGTGAACTGAAACTTGAGTCTACAAGCTAGCATTGTTTTATCTCCTTGTGGATTGATTAAAACGCAACCTGCTCCTACACCATCTTTTGATTTTCAACCATCAAAGTATAGAGTACAAAATAAATACTTTTTTCGAATTTGATTGCTAAGATTAACACATCTAGAAGCGTCTGTTTGAGAAAAAATTTCAATTTGAGAAATAACAGTGTTTATTGAAAAAGGTGAAACATGAGCATTGAATGATCCAAGAAACGATTCAGCTGAATAATTTCCTATGATATTATTGGTGAAGGCTACAGGTTCATTTGCTTCTTCTAGTTCAGTGACTGTATGTTTTATGAATTTTTCATGTTCAATTCTAATTTGATTTAGTTTTCCATTGTATGTAACCACATGTATGACCAATCGGTAGAAAAATATCCATGTAACTTTTCAGACCAATCCCTGCTTAAAATAAGATAATAAAATTCAGGGATGTCTGCGACCAAAATATAAAATACTTGCAGTACCTTTGGATTGGATGATAACCTAATAGATATTGACAACATTTCTCCAATAACTTCAACCCTTGTTCTATCCAATTGAACTATATGTATAGTTGACTTTTGAGGAGTGATATTCAATTTTGTACATACCGTTCTTGGTGTTAGGGTCCCGTGATTTGGCCGATTGGTGAGCCAAATGACGATGTAACATCAAACCAAGCTTTGGAGCCCAAGGACCTAGCCTTCCTGGACTCAGAGAGGGCTCTCTCTATATGTGTAAAAGATATCGGTGTGTTTGCTTATGGTGTTCTGATATTAGGCTAGTTATGAAGTGAGTTTTTGATTTTTTGATTTTTTAAGTTTGTGAGGGATAAAACTGATCAAATATATAAAATGGGTAACAAGAAGTTAGATCAACTGGGCTATGGGGTCAAAAAGGTCAAGGAAGCTATGAGATGATGATGCGAGGCTGCTGTAGGGCCGATTTGATTCAAGGTAGAAAGGATCTTTGGGAAAAATGGAGTAAATGGACATCAAGTTTGTGAAAGACGAGGGATTTCAAGTATAACTAGTTGATAGTAGACATAAACATGTTATAGCAAGCCATTAATCATGCTAAATGTAACTATGAGCTAATTAATACATAGAAATCAAACATTCCAGCCATACATAGAAGTATAAGACCCTCTAACTTTGGGAAATGGCTGTCAGACTTTGGGGAAAACACATAAGAAGGACTAACAACTCAAAATACTATGCCGGAACGCCTAAACACAGTCTTTAAGTTATTGGGCACTTGGACAAACAAGCTTTCATAGTTTTAGGCAAAGGGCTAGATCGGGACTAGGCCTCCTTGGTTCAACAAGATGATAGGCTAATCAGTCAAAGAGATAGTTTTATGGACAGAACTATGGACAGTCATAGGTAAGCAGGGCACACCATACATCCTACTCAATATGCATAGAGCTTATAAATAAAACTAGCAACAATATCCTTAAGTTACTAAAGAGCAGTTAAGAATTCTTTAGTATAACTAAGGAAGAAGAAAACATAAAAGCTATGAAGATTCAGGAATTTTGAGGTGCCTCCATGGGCATATCTCAAACTTAATCTCTACTGATCTATAGCAGCAAGAAGCATGTATCACGAATGAAAACTAGAAGACAACAACAAAGCAAGAAACACTATACCATTCTACCATGTCATGGAATCCATCAACAATCCTTCATCATTCATCAAAAGCATCCAAGAGGCAGTCCAAAATCATAACACAAGTATGTTCTTCAAAGCTCATATGACCAATATATTGCTTCTTCTCTCAAGTTCAGCCTTGTTTACAATGAGAGCTTGTGGAATAAATAGGCTCAAGTGAGGAAAACCTCATGGTTCAACTTCCATCCTCATTGGCCTAATCAAAATATCTAAACTTGTCCTCGAGGCTTTGCAAAGCCCAAGGCACAAAAATATCTCATAAAATATCTAAAAATTGCTAAAACGGGAATTTAATTGACTTTGCATCATTTTCCAAGTGCAAAAATAGCTAAACGCACATTTGGAAAAAGCAGATTTTTGAGGTTCAAAAATTACAAAAATACTTCAAATCTATATCAGAAAAAGGTCCCCTGACTTGCCGGAAACATTTGGCAGCCTTCCCGATGTCGAAACGGGGCTCATGATGGCCCGTTGGAAAGCTCTCTGTGTCTACTTTCTGGAGAAACTGAAATCACCTCAATATGATGCCTGTAAGTTTTCCAAATCTGTACATGTGTGTAAAAAGCCAGGAAATTGCAGACTGCTGATATGCCGGGCAGAATGTGCAAAAAGTGAGCATTTTTCGCCAATTTGAGGGGGTGAATGATCTCCAAATGCTCTGAAAATCGCTGAGGACCTGATCATGAAATTATGGCATCAGCTGGTATCATCCTTCTCCCTTGAAAAATCCTCAAACTGAAATGGCGAAATTATGAGTTTTCGACCAAAAACCCAAAAAATGCCAAAAAACAAAAAGTTGTCGAAATGGGCCCAAAATTGGCACGCATGACCCTCAAGGGTCCCTAGCAACATGCTCTGAAGCTGAGGCCAAAATATCAAGTGCTGATGTGCCTTTCTCCTCTTTCCGTGCTGGGCGCTTCCCCTTTGCTTTCCTCAATTTCTCTTGGGCTGCCTTTAGTTTGCGTCGGGCAAACTGATTCAACTTTTGAAAGTGATGTGTCCTCTTCCTTTGTAGCTCTAGATCTCTGTTCGCTCTTTCAAGCTTCATCTCCAAGTGTTTGTTGGCTCTTTCAAGCCATGCCTCTTTGTTTTCCTCAATTTCCTGCTCAAGGAGTGCAGTGAGAGGAAAGGCTTGGAGATGAGCTTGTTCTTCTTCTTTCTGCTTTTCCAAGGCTCTTTTAAGCCCTATGGTCTTAGGCCTCTTCCGCCTAGGCTGTTCTTCCTCTTCTTCCTCATCAAAATCACCAATGAGTTCTTCTATCCTCGCTTGTGCCTTGGTAGCTTCTTTCTTGTATTTGATAGCTCTTGCCTCATGAACTGCTGTGTGAACACTCATCTGTTTGTTTTGGGTTTCCAAGAAATAGTTGAATTTCCTTGCCCGTTGAAGATCCTCCTCTAATGCCTCAATTTTCCCCTCTTTATGGACTAGTAGGTTTTCAAGAAGGCGGGCCTCATTATCGCTGTCATCGCTTTGGATTGGGATGACAGCCAATGCGCCTCCATGTTTTTTACTTTCTCCAACCTTGCTTTTCCCTTTGAAGGCCAATCTTGTACTTTTCCTCCTTGGCATGCTAGTGGGTGTCCTCTTGGGCAACTTTCTTTTGCTAGGGATAAATTTTGTCACTTTTGGAGTGGCAGCCTTAGACCCTTTCTTCCTTGCTGTGCTGAGCTTTGTTCTTTTGGGAGGAGGAGACACAACTGATTTACCTTTGACATCTTCTTGAAAATGCTGCTCTCCTTGAGGCTGCTGGATGTATTCTTCTTGCTGTTCACTTTGCTGCCCCTGTTCGCCAACATTAACTTGCTGTTCTACTTCAATGCCTTGTTCAATTTGTGTTTCAACTTGCTGCTCTTTTTCACCAAAATCAAGCTGTTGCTGTGTTTGAATTTCCTGCTCATTTTGTGGCTCAAGATGTGGCTCAATTTCCTGCCCAAGCTGCTGTTCCTGTCCTTCAACAAAAAGCTGCTGTTCTTCTTCTTGCTTGTTTGACATAAAACTACATTCTTCTTGTTCCTCATACGCTGTTGCTGCTCTTCATCCCTTTCCTCTTGCTCATGACCCTTCTCTTCTTCTTGTCTCTCCCTTCTCCTTCTTTCTTGTTGTCTTGGTAAATTAGTCAGTAATTTTAGTCCTTCTAAAGGAGTAAAAGTTCATATTTGGACAAGAGTAGAGGGCGTTGAGGAGTATGATGGGAATACATGGGTGAGAGGCAGGTAGAAAACTCTGGTGGTGATGAATACATCACATGAACTCTTCTTCTCTAGGCGATGTGGGATGATAATTTTGATGGAAGAATGATGGAAAAGGGAAGAATTTGCGAGAGGTAGGGCCTTCTTAAGACATGATGCCATCTTCTCGATGCTCTTGAATAAAAAGTAAGGGATATTTAGTTGCCTGTTTCTAGTGAAATGCATCAACAGGCGGACATGGTATGCATAAACTCGATCAAACCTCCCTTCACAAGTAAAATATTTCATTATGACTTTCATAAGAGGAGCATAGCTGTCAAGAAGATAGGAAAAAGGGAAAATAGTAGTGAAATCATCTCTATGCTCAGGCTTGATGAAAGGCTTGTAATCTTCTAAGTCAAGATGGGCCTGTTTGAACCATTTTTCGCCATGATATGGAATCTTGGTGGCCTTGGACACTGATCTTGGAGAAAATTTGAAATCAAGGTCCGCTACCTGGAAATGCTTGTTTTGGAACCTTAGTGCGCATAGGTGTGTCAATGGCGAAAAAATTTTGACCTCCTGTATCTTCTGGCAGAAATCTAGACAACCTACTTCATGGAAGTTGAAAAGGACGGATGGATGAGCATTAACCTCCTCTGTAGAGATTGGCTCATATCTTTTATGTGGGCCACTTCTGCTATCTTGCCTTGGAGGCATTTTGACCTAAATGTGCTTTTGAAGAAACAAACTGCCTCACTGTGTGTAAACTGCCTTATGGAGCCAAAACTGTGTCAATTCACTGTTTTGATAGTGAAGAATGTCTTTGGATGACTGCACACTGTTCCCTCACAATATAAAGAACCCATGCTCCCTTAAAAGTGGCCTTCTACCTTGAATGTATCTCTGTCAACAGAATTTTCAATAGGATACCATACAGTGAAAAGGAGACAGACTGCTAGGTAAATTCCCTGTGCAAAGTGTCAATAAATCACCTTGTTCTTGTGAAGTTTTGGAGGTTAACAATACATTTTAATCTTTGTCCAAAGTAGACTCTCCAATCATTAAAAACCTGCCTTTCTAGTGTGCAAATGAATCAACAGACTTATGGCTTATGCAATCAACCCTCAGTGTAAGTATACAGTCAAATTCACAGTTAGAGAACAGAGGTGACAGAGTTAAACAAGCTATAAAGTTTCAACAGAGGCTGTAGCAGCTTATTTCTTTCAAAATAATCAGTGGCCCCTTATCAATGTAACTCTTGCCTTTGCAGAAAAAACCTCTACTCTATATGAACATCCACTTATCAATAAGCTCGAAAAACAAAAGACAGTCAAGCAACAAACACAGTGAACACTATCTTTTCTGTGAGAAGTGTGAGCAACTTTCCCCTGTAGCTTTCAACCTAAAAACTGCTCTTTGACAAAAACCCTTTTTTCTGATTACACTTACTATCCTCTATTTGTATGTCACTTCATCAAATAGAATCATACACATACAAAGTTAACCCCCAGTGTGAGCATACAGCCAGACTCACTATTATGGAACAAGGTGACAGAATTTTGAAGAATGATTTACAAGTTCAACCAAGCCTGTAGGAGTTTATCTCTTTCCCACAATCAAAACTCCTGTTTTAATATGGAAACCATGCCCTTTGTAGAAAAAACCTCTACCCCATCTGAATATCAACTTGTCAAATACGTCAAGAACAAGACAATTTCGAGGAGGATTCTTACTCAGAAAAACTGCTCTTTCGTGGTTTATAGGTTTAACCGCCCCTTTGGTATCTCGAGGAATAAAACACTTTTGTTCTTTGATTTAGGAAAAGGTAAGAACACACTATTCTTATTTCAACATATTTGTTTCGTAGGCGCTCGTTAACAAAACATTCAAACCTTTTAACCTACGCTCTTTAATTCCCGCATCACTACGCCGTAACACGGTTTTTTCGTATGTGTTGACAAAGTTTGAAAGCTTTGTATGTCAGGGTATGAAAAATTTTGTAGCAAGCTTTTTAGCACACTCGTTTTCTTTATAGGTACTTCTAGCAATATATCATCATCAAAAAGATTTATGTTTTAAACAGGCATACGCGTTTATAGAAAACACAAAGATGGCACTTTTCGGTGTTGGTTGTAAGAGAACCCCGCTTTTTGATGCTTTTATGATATGGCAACCAACATTTATCATTCAAACTACATGAGAAAACTCTCACATGACAACTATCCTTCCTTTGTATCACTGTTCCTCATAATCATTTGACCTACACGCCTTCAAAGTATCCTTGGCAACTTCTGACTGTTTCAAATACATAACATGACGGTTTTGACCTTGTCTTATCCAAATTTGAGAGAAAATTGCAATGGTCACTCATACTGGTGCTTAATTCAACCTTTTGGTGTTTGTTTCTAACCTCAGCACCACATCAATAGCTAGTTTTTAACAAACTTGAACTGTAGTTTTTAAAACCCTCACAGCACTTAGAAATTTTGAAACCGAGGGGGAGAGCATGTAAAAATACCTTCAAACTTGATGGAAATCCTTTGTGGGGAGCTGGAATAGCTTTGCATATGAATTGGAGGTGCACTGGAGCCTTTAAACTTGCGCGGCACTCTGAAGAGAAAGAACGTCGCACATAACTCTAACCGGGCGGCCTGTCGGGTCGTGGTCGGGCGCCATGTACAGGCACGTCGCGCACGTGTACAGGCACGTCGCGTGACAGTTGAACGCCCGTTCAAAACTTCTCCTAGGCGCATCGCGCGGTTTTCCAGGCGCGTCGCGCGGTGTTTAAACCTAAAAACTGTGTGCAAAATGCTCAAAATCGTTCCAGTCTTCTTCGCTTGATGCTGAGAACATCAAAGGAAAACTCACTTGTGATTTGAAAATAAAAATTTATTCCGCGACCTCACTCCTTTGACATATCAAAACTCCCAACGGTCACCTTTATTTTTTGGAAATGCAAAATGAACTTTGATTGGCCCTCTCAAGGTTTTCACAACTTTTTTGACTTTCTTCAACACAACCCTTTGGCGTATTTGTAACTTGGATTCGGCAGCGATGCAGGCAGTGGAGCTTTCTATGTTTTTTGGACCGTGCTAATATGAATGAACCTTTTATAAATAGCAGATATAGCTTGAAAAGTCAGAACTCTATTTCACTCATACACATGACTTTGAAGGGTGATTTCTGTCAGTTTTGCCTCCCTGGTGACCATTTAACACAACAACTTCAAATTTGAAAAATAACCTAATGACCTTCAGACCATCTCTGCCACTGTGTTAATAATGCTGGTGATATTCATTATGTAAAGTAACCCTACTTCAACACTGTCAAGAAAATACTGAAGACTATTTTTCTATTTGAAAGAAAAAGGTTTATCTTTCACCTTGCTTTGACAGTTCCTGTCTTCACTTGCTTTCTCAACTTCTTTCTCACTGCAGGTACCCAAATTTTCTAACATTATTTGGATTTAGTCATGGCTCTGTGATTTAAGAAAAGTACCTCTTTTCAAAATGCTTTCATGCTTGTATGGTGCTTCATCAGTCTTTTCTTCCACTGTAGGTGTCAAACTTGCTGCAGTTTTTCATAGTTTGCCATGGTCTTTTAAGAAGGGCACCTTTTCACTACATTCCTCTGCTCAAAACACATTATATAATATCTCTGTTTATTGAATAATGGAAACTTATTTTTGCTTTGAACTTTCCAAAACACTGACAGTCTATCAAAACAACTCCTTTGCTTATTCATAAACTTGTATACCTATTTACAATGTATTTTTGGGAACAAATCTTGAATTGCCTCCCATCATTTGTGATGTATATCTGAAAGGAGAAATTTATGAACCAGGAGGAATAGGTCCCTTTGAAACACAGTTATCATTTCCTTTGACCAGTGCATTGATATTTTTGTAACAGAATCATTCCAAGGTTCAAATCTGTCCACTTCTTGACACTTTTGGTGATATTTTTAACAAGGAAAAACCACTCAAGATCTGTTGAAGAGCATTGAAAGTTGTTTTGTCATTTTAAAAGGAGGTGGTTTGTCTTCTCCCAACTTGGTTGATAGTTTCTGTTTCCAGGTGATTCATAAGCTCCTCCTTTGATTGTAAGTGTCATATTTTAGTTGCATCCATTCATACTATCTTTCTCTGTTTACTTGAAAGGAACTCTTTTAGACTTCTTGGAATGTGACAGTGAGGTGTTGTTTGACCCCTTCTTCTAAGGAAACTGCCCCTTTTTGTATCAATGGCATGCATATTCAAATTGTCTTCTATCCACTATGATGTATAGTTTGAAATAAATTTCCCTATGAGTAGGAAAACCAATACCTTTTGAAACATAAACACCATCTGTTGCCTGTGTAATGACTTTTGCTTCCCTTCTTTGTCTCTTTCCACTGCATCTTTGACCAATCAGTCTTTAAAAACATCCAATGCCTTGGCCATCTGCTCATGAATGAAGGAGGCCCTTCACTTGGCAAAGTATCTGAAGATTGTTTGATAAGCCTGCCTGACAAGGGTTTTTCTTGGATATGATGGTAAGCAAACAAACTTGAAAACATTAATACTTTTACCTCTGCCTGCAATCACTACTGTGCTTCAGGAAAACCCTAGTCAAGGTGTCACTGTCTCACTGTACTGCTCTTTTCTGAGGGGAACTGAAATGTCACCATTTGCCTTGGTCAACTTATGACAAATTATTTGAAAGATAATCTCTGTGAATAGGGAGGTTAGCACCCTTTGAAAAACAACCACCTTTTCTTCTGCCTGTGTAATGACATGATTTGTCAACATTTCCTCAATTTGGTCTTGTTGAAACAGCAAGTTGCTTATGATTAGAATTGTTTTCACTAATGATGCGTCTCTCTAAGGTTTTAACAATTCATATGATTTGAAAACTTCAAATGACTTCCTTTACAAGACCAAAACTCTGTTTTCCCTTTAACTTGCATACTTCAGACTCTAGCCCTGTTATGATCATCACTTACACTCAGAAAACCTAGAGTCACTGTTTCACTGTTCAGTAAAAAGTAAACCTGGGCTTTTGCAATCCTTAAAGTCAATATTGGCCAGCGCCTTCTGCTTGTAGATGAAGGAGGCGCCCTAACCCTCTGCTTGTAAATGAAGGAGGTTCTTGGCCATGACAAATTACCAGTTTGCTGTGACAGTGGTGTCTTTCTCTTACCGTGATTTTCATGCTGAAAAGAAGCTGCAAGGTCTTGATGAGTAACTCTCTGTCTTGCAGATATATCTCAGGCTTATGTTTACATTGAGAAGCAGCTGTTCTTCTAAATGTAGATTCAAGAAATTCCTTCTGAGATGATATATTTCCTGTCTTTGTAGAATCCATAAAACACTGTGAAACACCTAATAATCAGCTTGAGACTGTGGTTTATGCAGTGCTGAGACCTAGGGGTGTGTAAGTGGCGCGACCTAGAGCTGTGATCAACTTGATTTGCAGAGTGGGAGGTCTGTCATGAATGGTCTGTGTCAGATGGAGGTTTTTTGGCTTTTTGATGTTTGCCAAAGGTAAAATGCCTTAAAGCGCCACTTCCTAACTTAGGGGAGGCTTTTGAAAAAAACTTGGATTTTTCCTTTTAGAGCTGATGGGCGGACCAGTAGGACTAAAGCTAGAAAATATAGTGATAATGGGTTTTAACTTTGACATGGGCGGACTGAAAAGTAAGAGGGCGAAAAAAAGTTTTATGAGGGTTTTCTAGATGACAAATTGACATATGGAAATCAACTTCTAGAAAACTCAGCTATGGATATAGTCATCACTAACATGTGAAAAATACTGATGACTAACAGTGGCTCCATTTGGGGAGGGCAGCTCCTCGTCAGGAGGTGTCCAGAATTCAGATCTTTGGCTTATGAAGACCAGTGCCTTATCCATTGGCGCAAAATTCACCCTTCTTTTGATGTTATTTCTGAAAAGTGACAGCATAGTTAACATCAATGATACTTCTACCTACCCCACTATCTTTCCTAACATTTTTTCTTCTCTTTGGCGCATTTGAACTAGCAGCCTTTTTACAATGCATATTTTCCTTTTTGCAAAATGAACCTATCTATTTCTACTCTTATATATGCCGGGAGTTCAGATTAAACTGATGAACTCCTTCATTACTCTACCTAATGCTAGATCGACTGTCAAGATTAAGCAGTTTGACAGCATTTTATTCTCTAATCTAAAACATGAAATTCAAAATGATCAAATCAGGATTAGGCAGTCTGATTTGTCATGCATTTGCGGCATAAAAGACAAGCTACACACAAATGTTATTTTTCAATAAAGGGAAACTAGACAAGCGGGGTTAAGATGTACAATGTATTTTTCATCCCTCGCTTCTCTCTTTGGTTCTTTTTTAGGCATGTGGAACCAGAATCTCTCCCTAATCTAAACTCTGTGATATGTCAATCTTACACAATGTTGACTATCTTTGCACTCACTAACTTATCAGCAAATAAATTTAAACATGCTCAGCTATGATTAGGCTAGATAGCTGAACAAGACATTGAAGTGCTAGTAGCGGCATTTAGACTTGCTCGCTTTCTGAAGGACTATTTTTTGGAACATGGGGCTTTACCATTGCTTTTTAGAAACTACCCTCTTTTTCTACTTTTCACTGTTTTTTGTATTTTCTGCTTTTTCACTTTTTATTCAAACAAACTACAAATGAAAAGGTGCTCACAAGGCTGAGCTTATTTTTTACTGCCGTTTATCTATTCTATCCTAGACTGTACACAACATACACTTGGTGAACTCTTCTTTCCAATGCAACCAGTCAAGTAGATGCTCACATGGGTCATTCTGGTTTAGTTCTTTTATGATGCAGAAATAATGAAAAGGCCACTCCCACTCGGTTTGTTTTCGGACAGTAGTGTGTAAGTTTTTCCCCATTATAGGCAGCAAATTGTTCATGATAGAACCCACTACTCCTTCAGACTTCTCAAGGAAAACAACAAATGGATCTTGGAATAATATCTGATCTAGAGGTTTTGAGATATATGATTCATTCAAGACTACTCTTTCAGACTTCTCAAGGAAAACAGCAAATGGATCTTGGAATAATACCTGATCTAGAGGATTTGAGATATAGGCTTCATTCAGGACTACTCTTTCTTCCACTTGACTATATTTGGGACTCTCCCGGTAAAGCAACTCTTCCTTTTGCTCCCGATCACTTGAAATGTCAGACTTATCACATATTGCAGTGTATTTTTCTTGCCAAGATGATGTGTTTTGATAGGGCGGGCTGAACACTATGTGAAGGTTATCAGGTTGATGAGCAAGGATACACTTTGATAGTAAATTATCTTGAAAGGACAGTGTCACAACTCTCATGTGTTTATCAGCCTCTACTTCTTCATATGAAATTTGTAACTCAATGGAACTTGGTGGCTGCAAATATGGAGTTAAGGAAGATTCCCTGTCCAAAGTGATTTCTTCAACCATTTCAGGAAAAAACTTTTTATTTATAACCTGCTCAAGAATTTCATCATCCTTCTCAACCTCATCGTCAAAGCTGAAAAACAATTGATTTCCAATTATGTGAATGTTATATTTGACGGACTGAAGTGAAGTAGAGTCAAGAGTTTGAGACTCTTCACTTACTTCTGAACTCTCAAGGCTCTCCTTATCAGTGTTATAGATGACCTGTAATGGCTGCTCACTTTTCTCAAGTTTATGAAACTGAGCTTCCTCCCGAAAATCAAAAACTGAATCTTTTGCAAAGTTAGCTTCTGTTTGGAAATCATATAAGTCAACATATTGATCAAACATTTGAGAATCATTAACATAAGCAATGTCACCAGCCATGTACATTGGACTACCAGATTTCTTTTCTTCAACTTGATTTACAAATCTATTTTCTGACTTATGATATGCAAGATTAACAGGAGAAAGATCATAGAAGTTTTGGTTATTGGTTTCTGCATCTAGTAATGGAAAATGCATTTCTGATGGTTTGAGAACTTCTTCCTTTTCCATTATCTGCTTGTTTATATCACTTTCATTGTATAAGATAAAAGAATCTAAATTGGAATGAGTGGAATAAATGGGAGTATTGTTTTCCATGACTGCTTGAGTTACCAGAGGTTGAGTTACTTCTAGTCCCAGGTTTTCCATGACTGCTTTAGGCATGAGGTTATGGGAGGCACCAGAATCTAACATGGCATTATGTAATATCTTGTCCCATATGTTCAGGCTCACATAGGAAGGAGAAACAGATCCTTCTTGGTATTGACCTTCTATTTTCAGGCCGAATAAGAGCTCGGGTTTGTTTTCAGTTAGATTTAAAGTATCTGCCTCACTCCCTATGTCAAAAAATTTGAAAATTTGAGATCTATACCTATCTACAGTTATTAGCTCAGTAAGGGGTATGGTAATTTTTATTTCAGAAGCTTCCCCTTCGAAACTAAAAGGAGTTTGTAGTTTGGGCAGATTTGTTTCATCTTTTTTCAGACATGACCTTTTCTATGCTCTTAATTTGTTGATTCTGGTTTGAGACCTTGTTTGACACAGTCGCCTCGGGAGTCTTTGTGGAGGTACTAGGAGTATCCGAGCTAAGACTTGTTTGAATAGCTTTATCTTTGTTTTGGTCAATTTTCTTGGCCACAATTTTTTTGCTATCCATGGCTTTTTTAAGGATGGTGTTAGAGGTTTTAGCAGTGTCAGGGCTACTCTTCTTGGAGTGGTCTTGGTTTTTTTTGCTTCTAAGGTTATACTGCCTATGAGCTTCTATAATGGCATTCTGAAAATCTATGGCAGGATCTTCGAGATCTTCATAGTCGGTTTCGTCTTGACTTGGGGAGCATAACTCTTGCTCTTCTGCTGTGAGGTAAACCTTACTCTCGTTATCAGAACCTATGAGTTTCCAATGATTTTCATCAATGGGTGCGGTATCCTTTTTCTCTTCATCAACATAATTCTCACTGAAGGATGGTCTGATCTGCTGATCATTTCCTCTTGGTTTATTTTGAGACTGATCTTTTCCAAAGCCTTGTTTCCGGTTTTGAGGGTTTGGTTGGTTGTCCCTAGGAGGCACTTTTTCACTCATTTTTTCCCACATCTTTGTCATGGATTTGATTAGGCCATCTATTCTAGGATCTAGGGAAGGAGATGAAGTGGAGACCTTATCTCTATATGGGACTTTTCCTTCTAATCTAGTCCTGGCTCTTTTTTCTGCTAAGTTGGCTTCTTTTTTTATGGCTATTTGTTGCATTTCCTCTAGGGTAGGGGGATCCTTGTCTCTCAGATGATATGTCATGTCTGGATCAAAACCCTCGGGGAATTTTGCCAAGATTAAACCAAGTGGGGGTTTGAAGTGAGGCGGGAGGGCGTTATACACATTATTGAACCTAGTGCAGTATGCCTGGACACTTTCCCCATTTTCCCGTTTTAGGTTATTATATTCTGACAGGATTTGAATAGGGTTCCTTCGGATTTCCCACCTATTTCTGAAGATTTGATGTAGTTCTGGGATGTTGTGGATGTTGTTTGGAGTCAAGCTTTTGAACCATGTTTTGGGTTCACCACCCAGGCTTTGGGCGAATATTCTCATTCTGACGGTCTCGTCTTGTACCTCCAGGTATTCATAAGCATCAATCATCCTACTTATATGCTGTTGAGGTGTGGTGGTGTCTTCTCCAGTAAAGTGTGGGATTTTGTCTTGATATTTATTTGGGAGAGGAGCCAAAGGCGGTGGCAACACCAAAGGTGCGTACCAGGCTGCCATGGCGGGAGCTAATGAATGATGTACAAGATGAGGACTAGTGGGATGAGATGAGGTGGTTTGAACAGGTTTGGTGGATGAACTTGGACAAGTGATCTGGTTTTGAGCAGATCTGGGATGGTAGGAGCCAAATTGATAGAGAAGCTGGAAATCAGGAGGAGTGGTAGGTGAAGCTTCTCTACTAGGACTCTGTGGTGGGCCTAGGGGTTCAAGATCGTCAAAGTTTATCTTACTATATGATTTGCTTCTGGGAAGAGTTTTTGATGACTCTAATTCAAAAGGTGAATCTGGTAGGATAGTGAGATGTTTAGGTACTGATCTTGTTTTACGGATGGATCTACCAGAAGCTAGATGATCAGTTTCGGAAGCTTGCCACAAAATCTTCTCTGGGTCATCTACTATGATAGGGGGATTTGGGTCTGGATGGGATCTGGTGTTAATTCTTCGTGAAGCCAGATTTTGGATCTAGAGTTTAGAGAGAATGGTATTGGTGAATGTTCTGGATGAGTGATCTCTCTAAAGTTCTACTAAGGTGAAGGATGGTCAAAATAAAAGGGATGGACTAGTGGAGTCGCCAGGTGGAACTGAGTTGTTTTTATGAAGATAGCTATGTTCCACCACCAGTAACTAATCTGGGAATGTTTTGGATTTTCTGAGTTTTATGTGCAGCCTATGGTTTGTTAAAGTATCCTAGACTTGTTTCAACACTTTGCTAGGGTGATGAGAACAAAAAGAGTTTACTCTAAATGGGTCTATGGACTGCTTGTTTGTTTAAGTATCTAAAGGACCAAAGAGTCTATAAGAGTTTGCTATAATATCATGTACTCAGTGTCCCACCATCTCCCGCTATGTTAGTGAGCGATGGGATAGGTCTATCGGATAGTAACCTAGAGTTCGGTAAAATAGTAAGGCCTACTAGAGGTTAGTGGAGTCGCCAGGTGGATTATCAGTTTGTTTTGAGACATACTTGTATGGTCCACCACTAATATTGACAAAAACCAATCTAAGGGAGTGTTTTGGGGTTTTTTGTGAGTTTTATGTGCAGCCTAAGATGTAAGAGTGTTATAAAACTGATTCATCACTTTGCTAAGATGGTGAAATAGAGAGTTTATACTAAATGATTCTAAAGGCTGATGGTTTAAGTTAAAATTTTAAGGACTAAGGAGTCTATAAAATTTTGCTAGACTGTCATGTACTCAATAAGTCCCACCGTGATCGCCATTATGTTAGGGTGGCGATGAGGTGGCTCACTGGTAGGTATGCTTAGTTCAAAAAGGGGCTTTCCGTGAGTCTTGCAAGATATTTAGATTAAAATGAACTCAGAAAAGTCCCACCGTGATCGCGATTATGTTAGTGAGCGGTGGGATAAGTCAATCAGCTAGTATTCTCAAAAGTCTCTAAAGATTAGGGAAACTAAGTTTGTTTATTACTCAGAGTCCCACCGTGATCGCCATTATGTTAGGGTCCCGTGATTTGGCCGATTGGTGAGCCAAATGACGATGTAACATCAAACCAAGCTTTGGAGCCCAAGGACCTAGCCTTCCTGGACTCAGAGAGGGCTCTCTCTATATGTGTAAAAGATATCGGTGTGTTTTCTTATGGTGTTCTGATATTAGGCTAGTTATGAAGTGAGTTTTTGATTTTTTGATTTTTTAAGTTTGTGAGGGATAAAACTGATCAAAGATATAAAATGGGTAACAAGAAGTTAGATCAACTGGGCTATGGGGTCAAAAAGGTCAAGGAAGCTATGAGATGATGATGCGAGGCTACTGTAGGGCCGATTTGATTCAAGGTAGAAAGGATCTTTGGGAAAAATGGAGTAAATGGACATCAAGTTTGTGAAAGACGAGGGATTTCAAGTATAACTAGTTGATAGTAGACATAAACATGTTATAGCAAGCCATTAATCATGCTAAATGTAACTATGAGCTAATTAATACATAGAAATCAAACATTCCAGCCATACATAGAAGTATAAGACCCTCTAACTTTGGGAAATGGCTATCAGACTTTGGGGAAAACACATAAGAAGGACTAAAAACTCAAAATACTATGCCGGAACGCCTAAACACAGTCTTTAAGTTATTGGGCACTTTGACAAACAAGCTTTCATAGTTTTAGGCAAAGGGCTAGATCGGGACTAGGCCTCCTTGGTTCAACAAGATGATAGGCTAATCAGTCAAAGAGATAGTTTTATGGACAAAACTACGGACAGTCATAGGTAAGCAGGGCACACCATACATCCTACTCAATATGCATAGAACTTATAAATAAAACTAGCAACAATATCCTTAAGTTACTAAAGAGCAGTTAAGAATTCTTTAGTGCAACTAAGGAAGAAGAAAACATAAAAGCTATGAAGATTCAGGAATTTTGAGGTGCCTCCATGGGCATATCTCAAACTTAATCTCTACTGATCTATAGTAGCAAGAAGCATGTATCATGAATGAAAACTAGAAGACAACAACAAAGCAAGAAACACTATACCATTCTACCATGTCATGGAATCCATCAACAATCCTTCATCATTCATCAAAAGCATCCAAGAGGTAGTCCAAAATCATAACACAAGTATGTTCTTCAAAGCTCATATGACCAATATATTGATTCTTCTCTCAAGTTCAGCCTTGTTTTACAATGAAGCCTTGTGGAATAAATAGGCTCAAGTGAGGAAAACCTCATGGTGCAACTAGCTATCCCATTGGCCTAATCAAAATATCTAAAATTGTCCTTGAGGCTTTGCAAAGCCCAAGGCACAAAATATCCCATAAAATATCTAAAAAAATGCTAAAAATGGAAATTATATTGACTTTACATCATTTTCCAAGTGCAAAAATAGCTAAACGCACATTTGGAAAAAGCAGATTTTTGAGGTTCAAAAATTACAAAAATACTTCAAATTTATATCAGAAAAAGGTCTCCTGACTTGCCGGAAACATTTGGCAGCCTTCCCGGTGTCAAAACGAGGCTCATGATGGCCCGTTGGAAATCTCTCTGTGTCTACTTTCCGGCGCAACTGAAATCACCTCAATCTGATGCCTGGAAGTCCTCAAAATCTGTACCTGTGTGTAAAAAGCCAGGAAATAGCAGACTGCTGATATGACGGGCAGAATGTGCAAAAAGTGAGCATTTTTCGCCGTTTTGAGGGGGCGAATGATCTCCAAATGCTCTGAAAATCGCTGGGGACCTGCTCATAGAATTATGGAATCCACTGGTATCATCCTTCTCCGTTGACAAATCCTCAAACTGAAATGGAAAAATTATGAGTTTTCGACCAAAAACCCAAAAAATGCAAAAAAACAAAAAGTTGTCGAAATGGGCCCAAAATTGGCATGCATGACCCTCAAGTGTCCCTAGCAACATGCTCTAAAGCTGAGGCCAAAAGGTCAAGAGCTGATGTGCCTTTATCCTCTTTCCGTGCCGGGCGCTTCCCCTTTGCTTTCTTCAATTTCTCTTGGGCTGCCTTTAGTTTGCGCCGGGCAAACTGATTCAACTTCTGAAAGTAATGTGTCCTCTTTCTTTGTAGCTCCAGATCTCTGTTTTATCTTTCAAGCTTCATCTCCAAGTGTTTGTTGGCTCTTTCAAGCCATGCCTCTTTGTTTTCTTCAATTTCCTGCTCAAGGAGTGCAATGAGAGGAAAGGCTTGGAGATGGGCTTGCTCTTCTTCTTTCTGCTTGTCCAAGGCTCTTTTAAGCCCCATGGTTCTAGGCCTCTTCCACCTAGGCTGTTCTTCCTCTTCTTCCTCATCAAAATCACCAATGATTTCTTCTATCCTCGCTTGTGCCTTGGCAGCTTCTTGCTTGTATTTAATTGCCCTTGCCTCATGAACTGCTGTGTGAACATTCATCTGTTTATTTTGTATTTCCAAGAAGTGGTTGAAATTCCTTGCCCGTTGAAGATCCTCCTCTAATGCCTCAATTTGCCCCTCTTTATGGATTAGGAGGTTTTCAAGAAGGCGGGCCTCATTATCACTGTCATCGCTTTGGATTGGGATGACAGCCAATGCACTCCCATGTTTTGTACTTTCTCCAACTTTGCTTTTCCCTTTGAAGGCCAATCTTGCACTTTTCCTCCTTGGCATGCTAGTAGGTGTCCTTTTGGGCGATTTCCTTTTGCTAGGAACAACCTTTGTCACTGTTGGAGTGGCAGCCTTAGACCCTTTCTTCCTTGCTGTGCTGAGCTTTGTTCTTTTGGGAGGAGGAGGCACAACTGATTTACCTTTGACATCTTCTTGAAACTGCTGCTCTCCTTGAGGCTGCTGGATGTTTTCTTCTTGATGTTCACTTTGCTGCCCCTGTTTGCCAACATTAGTTTGCTATTCTTTATCAATGCCTTGTTCATTTGGTGTTTCAAACTGCTGCCCTTCTTCGCCAAAATCAAGCTGCTGCTGTGCTTGGATTTCCTTCTCTTTTTGTGGCTCAAGATGTGGCTCAATTTCCTGCCCAAGCTGCTGCTCCTGTCCTTCCATATGAAGTTGTTGTTCTTCATCTTGTACCTACTGACCTTCACCTTCTGTTTGCTGCTGTTACTCATCTGCTATTTGCTGCTCTTCATCCCTTTCCTCTTGCTCATGACCCTTCTCTTCTTGCTGTCTACTCCCTTCTCCTTCTTCCTGCTGTCTTGACTGTTCAGTGGTAATTTTGATCCTTCTAGGATTAGGCTTGCTGGACAAAGGTATAGGGCGATGAACAGGCTGAGTGGGAGATACATGGACAAGAGGAACAGTAGAAAAATCTGGGTGGCTGATGAATACATCCCATGGAACTTCCTTCTTCTCTAGCTGATGTAGGATGATAATTTTGATCAGAGAATGATGGAAAAGGGAAGGAATTTGCAGAGGTGGGGCCTTCTTCTGGACTGTAGATGCCATCTTCTCGATGCTCTTGAATAAAAAGTAAGGGAGATTTAGTTGCCTGTTTCTAGTGAAATGCATCAATTGACAGACATGGTAGGCATAAACTCGATCAAACCTCCCCTCACAAGTAAAATATTTCATTATGACTTTCATAAGAGGAGCATAGCTGTCAAGAAGATAAGAAAAAGGGAAAATAGCAGTGAAAGCATCTCTATGCTCAGGCTTGATGAAAGGCTTGTAATCTTCTAGGTCAAGATGGGCCTGTTTGAACCATTTTTCGCCATGATATGGAATCTTGGTGGCCTTGGACACTGATCTTGGAGAAAACTTGAAATCAAGGTCCGCTACCTGGAAATGCTTGTTCTGGAACCTCAGGGCGCATAGATGTGTTAATGGCGAAAAACGTTTGACCTCTTGTATCTTCTGGCAGAAGTCTAGACAACCTACTTCATGGAAGTTGAAAAGGATGGATGGATGAGCATTAACCTCTTCTGTAGAGATTGGCTCATATATTTTATGTGGACCACTTCTGTTGTCTTGCCTTGGAGGCATTTTGACCTAAATATGCTTTTGAAGAAACAAACTGCCTCACTGTGTGTAACTGCCTTCTTGGAGCCAAAATGTGTCAATTCACTGTCTTGACAGAGGAACAATGTAATTTGGATGATTGCAACAAATTTACTTACAATACAAAGAACCCTTGCTCTTTCAGAAAAAGGCCTGTCCACGTTTAAAGTATCTCTGTCAGTAGATTTCTCAATAAGAGACCATACAGTGAAAAGGAGCCAACTGTTAGGTGAATTGTCTGTTCAAAGTGTCAAGAAATCACCTTGTTCTGGTGAGGTTTAGAGGTCAATCAATACATCTTAATCTTTGCCCAAGGTAGACCTTCCAATCATTACAAAACTGCCTTCCTATTGTGCTAATGAATCAACAAACTTGTGGCTTATGCAATCAAACCTCAGTGTAAGTATACAGTCAGATTTACAGTTTAGAGAACAGAGGTGACATAGTTAAAAAAGCTATAAAGTTTCAACAGAGGCTGTAGCAGCTTATTTCTTTCAAAATAATCAGTGGCCCCTTATCAATGTAACCCTTGCCTTTGTAGAAAAAACCTCTACTCTATATGAACATATACTTATCAATAAGCTCGAAAAACAAAAGGCAGTTAAGCACAAACACAGTGAACACTGTCTTTTCTGTGGGAAGTGTGAGCAACTTTCCCCTGTAGCTTTCAACCTATAAACTGCTCTTTGACAACAACCCTTTTTTCTGATTATACTTCACTGTCTTCTATAGGTATGTCACTTCATCAAACAGAATCATACACAAACAAAGTTAACCCCCAGTGTGAGCATACAGCCAGACTCACTGATATGGAACAAGGTGACAGAATTTTGAAGAATGTTTCACAAGTTCAACCAAGCCTGTAGGGGGAATATCCTTTCACATAATCAAAACTCCTGTTTTAATATGGAACCCTGTCCTTTTTAGAAAAAACCCCTACCCCATCTGAAAATCAACTTGTCAAAATAAGCATGAAGAACAAGACGGTCGAGTGGAAAAAATCAGGAAAAAACCGCCCTTTCTGTGGTTTATAGGTTTAACCTCTGCCCTTTGGTATCTCGAGGAATAAAACACTTTTGTTCTTTGATTTAGGAAAAGGTAAGAACACACTATTCTTATTTCAACATATTTCTTTCCTGTAGGCGCTGTTAACAACACATTCAGATTTTAACCACAGTCTTACACCTCAGATCACCACACAGTCAGAACACGGTTTTTTCAGATGTGTTGACAAAGTTTGAAAGATTTGTATGCTGTGGTATGAAAAATTTGTAGCAGTTTAGCACACTGTTTTATTTATAGGTACTTCTAGCAATATATCTACCACTCCAGCACGGTTTCAAACAAGGGCATACACAGTCAAGCCATAGAAAACACAGTGATGGCACTTTCTGGTGTTGGTTGTAAGAGAACCCTGCTTTTTTGATGCTTTTATGATATGGCAACCAACATTTATCATTCAAACTACATGAGAAAACTCTCACATGACAACTATCCTTCCTTTGTATCACTGTTCCTCATAATCATTTGACCTACACGCCTTCAAAGTATCCTTGGAAACTTCTGACTGTTTCAAATACATAACATGACGGTTTTGACCTTGTCTTATCCAAATTTGAGAGCAAATTGCAATGGTCACTCATACTGGTGCTTAATTCAACCTTTTGGTGTTTGTTTCTAACCTCAGCACCACATCAATAGCTAGTTTTTAAAATACTTGAACTGTAGTTTTTAAAACCCTCACAGCACTTAGCAATTTTGAAACCGAGGGGGAGAGCATGTAAAAATACCTTCAAACTTGATGGAAATCCTTTGTGGGGAGCTGGAGTAGCTTTGCATATGAACTGGAGGTGCACTGGAGGCTTTAAACTTGTGCGGCACTCTGAAGAGAAAGAACCTCGCGCAGAAATCTAACCGGGCGGCCTGTCGGGTCGTGGTCGGGCGGCGTGTACAGGCGCGTCGCGCACGCGTACAGGCGCATCGTGCCACAGTTGAACGCCCATTTAAAACTTCTCCCAGGCGCGTCGCGCGGTGTTTAAACCTAAAAACTGTGTGCAAAATGCTCAAAATCGTTCCAGTCTTCTTCGCTTGATGCTGAGAACATCAAAGGAAAGCTCACTTGTGATTTGAAAATACAAATTTATTCCGCGACCTCACTCCTTTGACATATCAAAACTCCCAACGGTCACCTTTATTTTTTTGAAATGAAAAATGAACTTTGATTGGCCCTCGCAAGGTTTTCACAGCTTTTTTACTTTCTTCAACACAACCCTTTGGCGTATTTGTAACTTGGATTCGGCAGCGATGCAGGCAGTGGAGATTTTTTATGTTTTTTAGACCGTGCTAAAATGAATCAACCTCTTTATAAATAGCAGATATAGCTAGAAAGGTTAAAACTCTGTTTCACTTATGCACATGACTTCAAGGTGATTGGCTACTTTGGCTTCCCTTTGACTACTAATATTTAACAACTTCAAATTTGAAAAATAACCTAATGACTCTGACTATCTCTGCCACCGTTACGTCGTGATATTCATTATGTAAAGTGAATCCCTTCTTCAACATCGTCAAGAAAATAATCGAAGACTATTTTGCTATTTGAAAGAAAAAGGTTTTATTTTCACTTTCGTCGATGGGGCCGCCTTTCACTGTGCTTTCTAACTCTTTCAATTTGCACTCAAATTTTCTAACATTATTCGGATTTAAATAAGTGGCTCGTGATTTAAGAAAAGGGCTCTTTCAAAAAATGTTACAAGTTTTGTACAGGGCTTCATCGATTTTGTCTGATCGTAGGTGTCAAACTTTGTTGCAGCTTTTTATAGTTTGCCATGGTCTTTTATTGAAGAAAGGCACCTTTTCACCACATTCATATGCTCAAAACATATTATATAATATCTCTGTTTATTGAATAATGGAAACTTATTTTGTTTCAAACCTTCCAAACCCTGACAGTCTATCAAAACAACTTTCTTGCCTATTATGAACAATAGTCTAACTTGTAAGGCCTCTTTACAATGTCTTTTTGGGAACTAATCTTGAATTGCCTCCCATCATTTGTGATGTATATTTGAAAGGAGAAATTTAAGAACCAGGAAGAACAGGTCCCTTTGAAACACAGTTAGCATTTCCTTTGACCAGTGCATTGATCCTTTTTTGTAACAGAATCATTCCCAGGTTCAAATCTGTCCACTGCTTGACACTTTTGGTGATATTTTTAACAAGAAAAACCACTCAAGATTTGTTTGAAGAGCCTTGAAAGCTGATTTTTCATTTTTAAAAGGAGGTGGTCTGCTTTCTCCCAACTTGGTTGATAATTTCTACTTCCAGGTGATTCATAAGCTCCTCCTTTGATTGTAAGTGCCGCATTTTAGTTGCATCCATTCATACTATCTTTCTCTGTTTACTTGAAAGGAACTTTTTAGACTTTTTGGGAATGTGACAGTGAGGTGTTGTTTGACCCATTCTCCTAAGGAAACTGCCTCTTTTTGTATCAATGGCATGCATGTTCAAATTGTCTCCTGTCCACTATGATGTATAGTTTGAAAGACATTTTCCTATGAGTAGGAAAACCAATACTTTTTGAAACATAAACACCATCTGTTGCCTGTGTAATGACTTTTGCTTTCCTTCTTTGTCTCTTTCCATTGCATCTTTGACCAACCAGCCTTTAAAAACAGTCAATGCCTTGGCCATCTGCTCATGAATGAAGGAGGCCCTTCACTTGGCAAAGTATCTGAAGATTTGTTTGATAAGCCTGCCTGACAAGGGTTTTTCTTGGATACGATGGTAAACAAACAAACTTGAAAACATTAATACTTTTACTTCTGCCTGCAATCACTATTGTGCTTCAGAAAAACCCTAGTCAAGGTGTCACTGTCTCACTGTACTGCTCTTTGCTGAGGGGAATTGAAATGTCACCATTTGCCTTGGTCAACTTATGACAAATTATTTTGAAAAATAATCTCTGTGAGTAGGGAGGTTAGCATCCTTTGAGAAACAACCACCTTTTCTTCTTCCTGTGTAATGACATGATTTGTCAACATTTCTTTAATTTGGTCTTGTTGAAACAACAGGCTGCTTATGATTAGAATTGTTTTTGCTAATGATGTGTCTCTCTAGTTCATGTGATTTCAAAACTTCAAATGACTTCCTCTACAAGACCAAAACTCTGTTTTCCCTTGAACTTGCATACTTCAGACTCTAGCCCTGTTATGATCATCACTTACATTCAGAAAACCTAGAGTCACTGTTTCACTGTTTATTAAAAAGCAAACCTGGGCCTTTGCAATCCTGTGTTTAATATTGCCGCCTATGCTTGTAGATGAAGGAGGCGCCCTAACCCTCTGCTTGTAAATGAAGGAGGTTCTTGGCCATGAAAAATTACCAGTTTGCTGTGATAGTGGTGTCTTTCTCTTACTGTGATTTTCATGCTGACAGGAAGCTGCAAGGTCTTGATGAGTAACTCTCTATCTTGCAGATATATCTCAGGCTCATTTTCACATTTGAGAAGCAGTTGTTCTTCTAAATGTGCGTTCAAGAATTTTCTCCTGAGATGAAGTTATATTTCCTGTCTTTGTAGAATCCATAAAACACTATGAAACACCTAATAATCAGCTTGAGACTGTGGTTTATGTAGTGCTGAGACCTAGGGGTGTGTTAGTGGCGCGACTTAGAGCGGTGATCAACTTGATTTGCAGAGTGAGAGGTCAGTCATGATTGGTCTGTAGCAGATGGAGGTTTTTTGGCTTTTTGATGTTTTCCAAAGGTAAAATTGTCTTAAAGCGCCACTTCCTAACTTAGGGGAGGCTTCTGAAATAGACTTGGATTTTTCCTTTTAGAGTTGATGGGCAGACTAGTAGGGCTAAAGCTAGAAAAGATAGTAATAATGGGTTTTAACTTTGACATGGGCGGACTGAAAAGTAAGAGGGCGAAAAAAGTTTTATGAGGGTTTTCTAGATGACAAGTTGACATATGGAAATCAGCTTCTAGAAAACTCAGCTATGGATATAGTCATCACTAACATGTGAAAAATACTGATGACTAACACTTGGCATAATATTTGAAGAAGCTCTTGAATCAATAAGACAGTTATGAACATTTTTGTTGAAAATATCATAATTCAAAAGTAAAGGGGGAGTGTGAGAAATATATCTATCACCAATTAAACCTAAATCATTTGGATTTACTTTGTTTGCAGATGATGGAGGTTTTCCCATATCTTTAGAAGCTTGTGCTATAACTGGTGGTTGTATAGGTTCTACAGGGATTTCCTTGAGTTCTCTAAGAAATTTTTTTTGTTGTTGTTTGAGTTTGGTCATTTCGTGTAATGAAATATTTTCTTTAGACTTTTTCATGTCTTTAACTATATTATATTCCACTATATTTGAAAATATCAAAGTTTTAGAAGTTGTATTAGGATCTGGTGGAATAGAATCTGTATGAACAGTTTTAGATTTTATAACTGCTGTTTTCTCCTTGGAGGGGAGAGATTTTTTTTTTTGATTTGATATAGTTGAATCAGAAGAAGATTTACTTCTTGTAGACACAGACATAACATCACTTTCTTCCTCTGTGGGGAGAATGAAATCCCATAAACCATTCAATTCAACTTCTTCCTCAGATTCTAGCTCTTGTTTAGATGGTGAGGGATCTTCAGTATCTTGATTAGATTCAGCATTAGAAATCATGTTTGGAGGTTGAGATGTTGAAGAAGGGTTTTTCTTAAATGGGCGAAATGATTTCTTAGGGGCTAAGGTTTTAGCAACTTGTTTATTTATTTCAATCATATCGTTTGACATAGTCTTTAATACTTTTTGAAGACCTTCAAGATCAAATGGATCAATCGAGACCTTCTTTTTTGAATCTTGACTAAATTTCACTTTCTTGGATTTCCTGTCTTCTATCTCTGAACATTTTTCTAATGCTAAGATTATTTTTTCTATAGCAAGAGCTTCTTTCATGTTCTCTAAAAGGGTAGCTTTACCAGCTCTATCTACAAAAATAGGTATATTAGAAGGAAAAGAATAAATATACCACTCTATTTGTACATCAACAGCAGGTTTGGAAGCAGTTGGAATTTTGTTTAATAACTTGTTAAATCTGGAGTTGAAATCTTTGATCCTTTCCCCTGAATTTGTTTTAAGATTGGAAAGAGCATTGGTTAGGGATGCAAAAATTCTATCATCTCCAAATTTTGCAAGGAAAACTTGCTCAAAAGTTTCCCAATCGGCAATAGATCCTACCAGAAGTGAAAAATACCAGGATCCTGCAGATCCTTGTAAAGTATAAGGAAACAATATGACTACAATTTCTTCATGGGAAACTCCATTTAGATTCATGGCTAACATAAAATTATTGATATGTTCTTCGGCAGGAAGACCATCATCTCGATTATATTTAGGTAACCATTTTTCTGGATGATCCGGAAGAGGATTTGGATTTTTTATTAATACAACATCAAGATTCGTCCAAGGTCGATTAGCCATAATTGATTTGAAGTTTGTGAAGATATAGAAGTAGATCCAGAAGTAAGAGGAATGAATGAAGAACTTACAACTGGAACAATACTACTTGTAATAGCACTGATTTTTTGAGTAGAGGAAATGGAAGATTGAGAAGATGTAGATTGAGTAAGAGGATGTGAAGAAGTAACTGAAGGGAAATTTGATGTGACTTCACTTGTATCTGACTTAGATCTGGATATAGAAACTTTTTTTTGAAATGATTCAATTGGAAATTCAAAAGGTGGAATTCCAAGTTTCTCACGTTTAGATCTATTTAATATAACAGATTCTCTAAATAGAGAAGTAACACTTTCCTCAGAAGCTTCTGGGTTAACAAGTTTTTCGACAGAAATAGATATTCCTTCTAATTTCTGAATTAAAGACTAAAATTTTGCAGACTCAGGAGTGAATTCTGAAGCGGATGAATGTCTAGATACTTCAGGGGATGATGGAAAGGTTTCTACTGTTTTTGATTTTTGAGTTGGTGATCTAGAATGTGATTGGGAAGTTGTAGAATGCTTTTGGGGAGATCAACTCTTATGAGGGCTTCTAGTTTTAGGTTTAGAATTATATGCCATTCATAGTCAAGCCATCCTTCTAGCGCCAAAAATGTCGAGGTCCCGGAAATCTGTGGCAACAAAAAGGGGGGTAACCACCTGATCCGGACCTTAAGACAGTTCCTTTTCCATTTGGGATAGTGGCTATGACTAGATAAAATGGGACCAGTTTCCAAGAGTTGGGTTTTTGCTTTGATTGTTGGGTTTCTCTCAAAGGATTTGCATAAAGAATTACTAAAAACTGAAACAAAATTATTCTAAAATGAAAAAAATTGAATTTAAGTCTAATTTAATCTAACTCTGGATAATATTAATTTGATGTGATCTAGAATGATATCTATTCAATCTGTGATGATTAAGATCATCACAAATTTAATAGAATTATTACTTTGTAATATGGTTCTCTTGAAAAAATAGTTAATCAAAAGAAAATGAGAAATATATCGCATATGTCTGATGACCATATATAAAACAAACCAATTTCTATCTTTATATCGTACAATAGTGCAACTGATATTTCAGACAAAAACAATTGATTTCATATATAATTCATGAGAGGTGGATTCATCACTAATATTCAAAAATAGAATTAGCATACATGATAATAGTACCAGATGTGTACTACTCTGTTCATCTGATCAGTGATAATAGGCCACATTAAACTCTTATACCAATAAGTCTTTCAAAGAATACAAAAGTGCATCAATAATGATCAACGAAATTATATATAATTGAAAAGGCTGTGTTCCATTATTTTATCAAGGCATCCACAAACTTACTTACAATTAAGCATTCTTTGCAAATGTTCTCAATAAAATTTTGGACCCTTCTCTAAATGCATGAGAAGGGTTTAAATACTAAAATAACTACAAACTAAAATTAAATTATTAAAAAAATGTAGAGGAGGTTTCAAACAACCTTTCTCTAAAATCTTAACTTAAACAATAATCTAGGAACTTTGAACTAACAATCCTGACTTTGCGAATCCTACCTTTCTTTCTGAGTGTGATCACAAAGATGACATATATCTAGCATTACTTTAAGCTGAGCTGGTTGTGATATCCGTGATTCAATATGTCACTTGAAAATATCATTTGAGATTACTGACTGAGAACTTTTTGTTGAATCTGTAAGAAACTGAAGAGTTTGATGTTGATGGTAAGGTTTGATCAGAAAATTCCAGTAATTTTCCTGATCAAACTTATTAACTTTTTGATCATTTCCTCTTGTGTATCTTCTCTCTTTCTCCACTTTATTTCTACTTCTATTGTTCCTGAAAACACATTAGACATGTTTTCTTTAAGAAGTTTTGTTTTAAACAATTGGTCACATATAGACTGAATAATCTCATTTGATTTCTTGGACATTTTGGTCGCTTCTTTCTCTGCTTGATTAATTTGTGCTCTCCATTCTACGAATAACAATTCTTTGTGAATCTTATCTATTTGTGGTAGATTAGCTTTCTTTCCTATATCTGAAATTTGCCACTCAATGTGTTCTTTGATTTTCTTTTCAAGTCTTTCAAATTCCAGCTTCTGAATTTCTATTTTCCAAATCATTATCTTATTGGAATCACAATAATAATCAATCATGGAAGCTTGGTTACAAAACACTTCTTGTTCTTTCTTTAACATGGTGTTTACATCAAGTGCTTCTTTGATGAATTGTTCTAACTTTGGTTGACTCTGTAACTCAGCCATTGCTCTTTTCAGATGTGCTTGCTTTTCATTAAGCTCTGTCTGATACTTCAATTTGAGGCTTTCAATATCTTCATGAAATTGAGTTGTGATTATTTTGATCTGCTCAATGGACTTGGCTTTCTCTTCATTTAACAACTGTTCTAATTATTGTACTTTGGCTTCCTTTTGTTTTAACAATATTCTAACCTCAGTAGCGTTATCAATAGTAGCAGTGGCATATGCCCCTGCATATTGTGATAACTTGGTTAGATGTTCAGTGGGATCATCTGAGGAATCCTTCCAAAGTACATCAACTGATTCATCTGTTGGTTTTGGAGTTGTTTCATCAATTCTTATTTTTTTATTCCTTTTAACTATAGCCTTGTAGATAGGAATGTAGAAAATATCTAATGACATAATATCTTCAATCTGTAGAATTATCTGATCTATAGGGTAGGCCGGTATGATTTATTTGTTATGCACTACTAGAACTCTTTGTAGCGGATTGACAGTCTCAACTATTTTCTGTGAAGGTTTTGGTGTTTGAAAACTTGATGCTTTATCAGTATTGGGATTTTCTTTGGGAATGTTTATTGCTTCGGAAAATTCTTCCCCTTCATTCATCAGATCTTTTACTTGAGACGGTTTGGACTGATCTAACATGCTATGAGTCTGTTGAACTGTTTGCGAATTTGATTTTGTCCCATTGTTCCTTGTTTTCTCCAGCACTTCTATCTCTTAAAGGATTTGGTCAATTTCTGAATTTACTTTCTTAGATTCGGATTCCTCAGATTGATCTGAATTATCAGACTGTTGTTGTGATTGACCTGATTCATTTTCATATATATCTTTCATTTCATCATCTAGACTAACACTTGGAGTGTGTTTTCATCTTCAATAGTCAACAAATTCAAAGGAACTTTTTCTAGTCTCTTGTTTCTATATGCTTGAAAAGCTTCAACATATTCTTGACTTAATTGACTAGAAATGTATTTGGTAATATTAGAGAATTTTCCGTGCCTTGGAAGAAATCATCAAATTCATCTGCTTCCTTTACAAAAGGCTTCATTTTTAGCTCTGCAATGTAATTTTTAATCACATCATTGGGATCATATAATCTTCGTGGCATAAATGCAAATTTCAACAACTAAATCTTGGGAATCTCTTTGTATGTATGGCCAATATTAGCCTGAGCAAAGGTGTCACACTGTAGAGGGAAAGTAGGCCAAATAGCCTTTTTACCATCCTTTAGTTGTTTTGTGAAACCATTGACAAGCTGATAGGCTATTTCTTTTGTAAGTAATTTATCTGGAAGATAGTAAGGTAAAACATGGGGATAAGCATAACTCCCAAATAATATAATATATGTGAATTTTTCTTTGGCAAACCATCTAGATATGGGAAGAATATCTATATTGGCTTCTTCAGAAACCCTAGGAGCCTTTTTGTTGAAAATCATCTGATGCATGGGCAGTATGACTTCATAGCAGATTTTATAGAAGTGTCAGTGGAATTCAAAATCCAAGAGTTCTCTATGGTAGATATGAATCGAGGTAGGGTCTTTGGTGGTCCATTTCCAACCCATGGTTGGAAAATTAGAAGTGAAACAAATAGCATCCATGACATAGGCAGACATATAAAAAGGTTCTATTTCTCTAAGCAAAACACTTCTTTTATTCCTATATTCAGTGATATACTTGGCTAGGTAATTGGATAAAATGTTTGCCCAATTTAAGATAGATGAATTGACGATTACGTCAATTAGGGGAACCCAATCTCTTGAAAATCTAGTACTATCAGGCTTGGAAAATATTCTACCTAACATAACAACGACATAACAATAAGGATTAGGAATTTGTGCAATTTGGTACGTACTAGAATTATCTTGCTTCAAATTCCCTTCATTGTCCTTCCATTCATGGATGACTTTGATAAGATATGGATATTTTGCTTTGAAATTCTACACATATTTATTGTTGTATTTCTACTGCGGGGTTGGTAGATGATACATTGATGCTAAATCCTCTGCTTTGAAAGAACCCATAATCTCTCCTCTCAAATTCTTGAAAATTCTATCTTCAATGTTTAAGTGGGCAATTGCCCACTTAACCATGTCTGTATAAGGAAGAATCTTTGGTCTTGCAGCTATCCTGTGAATGTGCGAGCATGCAACGTCAAAAAGGGTTGCATCAGAGGTAGAATCAGTGCCTATTGCAGAAACTTTGTTTATCACCTTTGGTCCTTCATCTTCAAAGAGTTTATACATTGCCTCCCATGACGAACTGCCACAGTCTTTGTTGCAGACGGTTTCTGAAAATAATGAAGACATATCTGTGTCTTCTATGGACGATGTTTGAGAAATTTCTTTGCCCCTTTTGCTCATTTTGAACTTCTTCAACCAAGTAATTTATTTCCTGAGAGCGAAGTGAATTTAACATATAAGGAGTATTATAAGAGTAAATCAATCATTTACTTCAAACGCATGCGAGAAGATGTCAATCTGTCAATCATCTTTCATAATTCCTAATTTAATATTTCACATGGCTTCGCACGTAAGATCTATCAATTATTTTAAATCTGTTAAGATCCTAAATTCCATTTGATATGACACAAGCTGTTTTCACACGCTGAATTCATTTAATACGCAAATCGCAATCATTCCCTATAATATTTCGTGATACTTGACCTTAAAGGCTGCGAAATGCGATCTGCGAAAATCCCAGATCGTAACTTTTATAAGATAGCGTTTGAGTATATATTATAAGTTACACGTAATGCGAATTGTGAAAAACTTAAAGTGAACGTAATCGCGAAAGATTTTATATTTCCTGTTTTATTTGGTTGTCGGGTCTTCGGGTATCGCAACTTATACCATTTGTTTCTTAAAGCTTTATTGATTAAATAAAGTGCAATGCGCAAAGGAAAAAAAAAATGATGATTTGATGTTTTTACAAGGTTTTTTAATTATTTCTTCGGAAAGGCTTTAGAGCGCATTTCACAATTCACACATTTTACGTTTTATAATTATTTTTTGAAATAAGATATGTAACATGCGATGCGCTTTTAAGGGAAAAAACATAAAATTTTATTTTCTAAGTTTATTTTATTTTATTTTAGGAAATTATAAAAAGAGTTTCCTATTTATTTCTAAAGGGTCCCTATTTATAAAAATAAATGGGGGGTTGTTGTATAGCACAACAATTGGCGATTCACTTGGATGAACCAGATGTCTCTGATAAATTTTTTGAAAATTCTAACCTTTTTTGAAAATAAAATAGTTAAAGGAATGAAATTTCAAATAAATAATATCTTTGCCAAAAAATGAAAATTTCTTTTATTCACTATTCATGAGAATTCCTTTATAAATATATAAGTATGAAAATCTATATCAGTCCTTAGTTTAAAAGGATAAAGTAAATAACCTTTACAGATAAAATTTATATAAATTTACTCTTTTATCACAGATAGAGCCTCCATTCCAATAGGCAGTTTTAAGCTTTTGGCAGGGTTACATTTTACCCAGCTATGATCCATTTTCCCATCCAGTATTTCTCATAATTTTCATAAGTAAATTCTAATTTATGAAAACTTTCTTTTATATATATTTTATCTACTTAAAAACCATTGTCTTGGCTTGGTAACCAAATAATGACAATGCCATTCAGAAATAGTAATCAAACTGATCAAGCTGGCTCTTGATGAGACCCCTTGTCTTTATGATATAATCTCAAGTCATTACACTGTTTTGGTAGACAGTATTAGTAATGTCAGTTTAACTATTTCTTTATGAACATGGTAAACAAGCTCGTGATGAGACTTATAATATTTTAAGTTTGTTTTTTTGTTCCAATCATATTTTTTATTTTCTTTTGAATTCCTCTTATAAAATTTATAATATTTTCTGGATGGGATGAATCATAGGTCCTTTTAAGATATTGGATGATAATGTCGAGTTTTAGATTGCTTTTCTGCAACAAGGTTTCTTACTATATTAAAGTTTCTTTTCTTGACTGATAAAAGAATATTCATGCTACATAAAAATGAGAGTTCATCAAACAAAATAATTGTTTTATTGAAATTTCATTTTTCAGAAAGATAAAATAAATCTGTCTCTCTAAATATTTTGATTTTCTTTCCTTAACATTTTCATTTTTTATAAGTGAAAATAAAAATCAAAAGATTGCTGTCTGAGATTTGTTTTAAAAGGCCAATTATCAGTACTAAGCAAGATTTTTATTTTTACAAGAAAAACAAAAGATTTTAATATACAAGGATAGAAGGAGTTACATCTTATGAGAAATATTTTTTCAAAATTTGCCCATTAACAGGCAAAGAATCTTTTTTTCCTGATAAATCTTGTAACAAAAATGTTGATGGGCCTATTTCTTCAATTATTTGAAATGGACCTAGCCAGAGTTTTTGAAACTTCGTGTGTTTACCCTTTTCCTCATGCACTTTGTCCCACTTAAATACTAAATCACCAATTTGAAAATTCTTTGGACTGGCAATAAGAAGCTCCTGAATCAATAAGGCAGTTATGAACATTTTTGTTGAAAATCTCATAAGTCAAAAGTAAAGGGGGAGTGTGAGAAATAGATTTATCACCAATTAAAACTAAATCATTGGGATTTACTTTGTTTGCAGATGATGGAGGTTTTCCTATATCTTTAGAAGCTTGTGCTATAATAGGTGGTTGTATAGGTTCTACATGGATTGCCTTGAGTTCTCTAAGAAAATTTTTATGTTGTTGTTTGAGTTTGGTCATTTCGTGTAATGAAATATTTTCTTTAGACTTTTTCATGTCTTCAACTATATTATATTCCACTGTATCTGAAACTATCAAAGTTTTAGAAGTTGTATTAGGATCTGGTGGAATATAATCTGTCTGAACAGTTTTAGATTTTCTAACTGTTGTTTTCTCCTTAGTTGGGAGAGATTTTTGTTTCTGATTTGATATAGTTGAATCATAAGAATATTTACTTCTTGTAGACACATGCATAGCTTCACTTTCTTCCTATGTGGGGAGAATGAAATCCCATAAACCATTCAATTCAACTTCTTCCTCAAATTCTAGCTCTTGTTCAGATGGTGAGGGATCTTCAGTATCTTGATCGGATTCAACATTCGAAATCACGTTTGGAGGTTGAGATGTTGGAGAAGGGTTTTTCTTAAAAGGGCGAAATGATTTGTTAGGGGCTGAGGTTTCAGCAACTTGTTTCTTTATTTCAATCATATCGTTTGACATAGTCTTTAATAATTTTTTAAGACCTTCAAGATCAAATTGATCTTTCGAGACCTTCTTTTTTGAATATTGACTAAATGTCACTTTCTTGGATTTATTTTCTTCTATCTCTGAATGTTTTTCTAATGCTAAGATTCTTTTCTCTATAACAAGAGATTATTTCATGTTCTCTAAAAGGGTAGCTTTACCAGCTCTATCTACAAAAATAGGTATATTAGAAGGCAAAGAAGAAATATACCACTCTATTTGTACATCAACAGCAGGTTTGGAAGCAGTTGGAATTTTGTTTAATAACTTGTTAAATCTGGAGTTGAAATATTTGATCCTTTCCCCTGAATTTTTTTTAAGATTAGAAAGAGAATTGATTAGGGATGCAAAAGTTCTATCATCTCCAAATTTTGCAAGGAAAACTTGCTCAAAATTTTCCCAATCAGCAATAGATCCTGCTGGAAGTGAAAAATACCAGGATCTTGCAAATCCTTGTAAAGTATAAGGAAACAATCTGACTACAATATCTTCATGGGAAACTCCGTTTAGATTCATGGCTAACATAAAATTATTGATATGTTCTTCGGCAGGAAGACTATCATCTGGATTATATTTAGGTAGCCATTTTTCTGGATGATCCAGAAGAGGATTTGGATTTTTTATTAATACAGCACCAGGATTCATCCAAGGTCAATTAGCCATAATTGGATTTGAAGTTTGTGAAGATATCGAAGTAGATCCAAAAGTAGGAGGAATGAATGAAGAACTTACAACTGGAACAATACTACTTGTAATAACACTGATTATTTGAGTAGAGGAAATGGAAGACTGAGAAGATGTAGATTGAGTAAGAGGATGTGAAGAAGTAACTGAAGGGAAATTTGATGTGACTTCACTTGTATCTGACTTAGATCTGGATATAGAAACTTTTTTGTGAAATAATTCAATTGGAAATTCAAAAGGTGGAATTCCAAGTTTCTCACTTTTAGATCTAGTTAGTATACCAGTTTCTCTAAATAGAGAAGTAACACTTTCCTCAAAAGCTTATGGGTTAACAGGATTTTCCAAAGAAATAGATATTCCTTCTAATTTATGAATTAAAGATTGAACTTTAGGAGACTCGGGAGTGAATTCTGAAGCGGATGAATATCTAGATACTTCAGGAGATGATGGAAAGGTTTCTACTATTTCCGATTTCTGAGTTGGTGATCTAGAATGTGATCAGGAAGTTGTATAATGCTTTTGGGGAGATCGAATCTTATGAGGGCTTCTAGTTTGAGGTTTATACTTATATGCTATCCATATTTAGGCCCTCCTTCTAGTGCCAAATATGTCGAGGCCTCAGAAATCTATGGCAACAACAAGGGGCATAACCACCCAGTCCAGACCTTAAGACAATTCCTTTTCCGTTTGGGATAGTGGCTCCGACTGGATATAATGGGACCAGTTTCCCAGAGTTGGGTTTTTGCTTTGATTGTTGGGTTTCTCTCAAAGGATTTGCATAAACAATTACTAAAAATAAAACAAATTTATTGTAAAATGAAAAAATTTGAATTTAAGTCTAATTTAATCTAACCTAGGATAATATTAATTTGATGCGATCTAGAATGATAGCTATTCAATCTGTGATAATTAAGATCATCACAGATTTAATAGAATTATTACTTTGTAAGATGATTCTCTTGACAAAATAGTTAATCAAAAGAAAATGAGAAATATATCACATATATTTTATGACCATATATAAAACAAAACAATTTCTATCTTTATATCGTATAATAATGCAACTGATATTTCAGAAAAAAAAACAATTGATTTCATATATAATTCATGAAAGGTGGATTCATGACTAATATTCAAAAACAGAATTAGCAAAAATGATAATAGTGCCTGATGTGTATTGCTCTGTTCATCTGATCAGTGATAATAGGCCACATTCAACTCTTCTACCAATAATTCTTTCAAAGAATACAAAAGTGCATCAACAGTGATCAACGAAATGATATATAATTGAAAAGGTCATGTTCCATTATTTTAGCAAGGCATCCACAAACTTACTTACAATTAAGCATTCTTTGCAAATGTTCTCAATAAAATTATGGACCCTTCTCTAAATGCATAAGAAGGGTTTAAATACTAAACTAACTACAAACTAAAATTAAATTATTACAAAAATGTAGATGAGGTTTCAAACAACCTTTCTCTAAAAGCTTAACTTAAACAATAATCTAGGAACTTTGAACTAACAATCCTGATTTTGCGAATCCTGCCTTTATTTCTGAGTGTGATCACGAAGTTGAAAAATATCTAGCATTGCTTTAAGCTGAGCTAGCTGTGATATCCGTGATCGAATCTGTCCCTTGAAAATAGCATTTGAGATTACTGACTGAGATCTTTTTGCTGAATCTGTAAGAGACTGAAGAGTTTGATGTTGATGGTAAGGTTTGATCAGAAAATTCCAGTAATTTTCCTAATCAAACTTATTAATTTTTTTGATCATTTCCTCTTGTGTATCTACTCTCTGTCTCCACTTTATTTCTACTTCTCTTGTTTCTGAAAACACACAGACGTGTTTTCCTTAAGAAGTTCTGTTTTAAACAATTGATCACATATAGACTAAATAATCTCATTTGATTTCTTGGAAGTTTTGGTCACTTCTTTCTTTGCTTGATTAATTTGTGCTCTCCATTCTACGAATAACAATTCTTTGTGAAGCTTATCTATTTGTGGTAGATTAGCTTGCTTTCCTGTATCTGAAATTTCCCACTGAATGTGTTCTTCGATTTTCTTTTCAAGTCTTTCACATTCCAGTTTCTGAATTGCTATTTGTTGAATCATTATCTTATTGGAATCACAATAAGAATAAATCATGGAAGCTTGGTGACAAAACAATTCTTGTTCTTTCTTTAACATGGTGTTTACATCAAGTGCTTCTTTGATGAATAGTTCTAACTTTGGTTGACTCTGTAACTTAGCCATTGCTCTTTCCAGATGTGCTTGCATTTCATTAAGCTCTGTATGATACTTCAATTTGAGGCTTTCAATATCTTCATGAAATTGAGTTGTGCTTATTTTGATTTGCTCAATGGACTTGGCTTTCTTTTCATTTAACAATTGTTCTAATTCTTGTACTTTGGCTTCCTTTTGTTTTAACAATATTCTAACTTTAGTAGCTTTATCAGCAATAGTGGTGGCATATGCCCCTGCATATTGTGATAACTTGGTTAGATTTTCAATGGGATCATCTGAGGAATCCTTCCAAAGTACATCAAATGATTCATCTGTTGGTTCGTAGTTGTTTCAACGATTCTTCTTCTTTTATTCCTTTTAACTACAACCTTGTAGCTAGGAATGTAGAAAATATCTAATAACAGAATATCTTCAATCTGTAGAATTATTTGATTCGTAGGGTAGGCTAGTATGATTTCTTTGTTATGCACTGCTGGAACTCTTTGTGGCAGATTGACAGTCTCAACTATTTTCTGTGAAGGTTCTGGTGTTTGAAAACTTGATGCTTGATCAGTATTGGGATTTTCTTTG